>BSBN01000768.1:6462500-7027691 GCA_027924645.1 Cunninghamia lanceolata
AAGATTCCCAAAGGAATGATTGAGTTAGAAAGAGCCTTTGATTTGGATAACATGTTGAAGTAGAAGGATCTTCCAAAAGTTGATGGAGGACAATATTCACAAGTGAATATTGGACAAAATGATGACAAAAGAAATGTTCTAATAGGGAAGGTGTGCACAGAAGAAGAGTTAGAAGGAATAACTCAGGCACTCAAAGATTACATCCATGTCATTGTATGGACTTATGATGAGCTGAAAACATATGACACATCAGTCATAACTCATACCATACCCCTCAAGCTAAATGCTAAGCCTTTCAAACAAAAACAAATGCCTGTTAATGCCTTGCTGAGCCTATAATTTTTGAGGAGGTTAAAAATTTGTTAAATGCCAAGATCATATTTCCTGTGAGACACTCCACCTAGGTAGCTAATCTAGTCCCTGTGAGAAAGAAGAATGGAGACATCAGGCTATGTGTGGACTTTAGGAACCTGAACAGAGCATCAGAGAAGGACAATTATCCTTTACCCTCCTTAGATGAAGTTCTGTAGATTGTAAATGGAGCAAAAATGATGTCATTCCTGGATGGTTTTTCTGGTTATAATCAAGTAATGGTTGACAAAATTGATAGACTGAAAACTGCCTTCACCACAAAGTGGGGGATATTTGCTTATAGACGCAGGTCGTTTGGGCTGATAAATGCTAGAGCAACATTCCAGTGTGCAATGGACATAGTCTTCAGAGGCTTAATAGGAAAGTGTATAGTCATATACATGGATGACTTAACAGTATTCTCTAAAGATAGAGGAAACCATGTAGGAGATCTCATAAATGTATTGAAAAAATGTGAACAATATGGGATATCCTTGAACCCCAAGAAATGCATATTTGGGGTAACAACAGGAAAGCTACTAGGCCACCTGATAACTGAAAATGGAATTATCATTGATCCTGACAGGGTGGATTCCATCATGAAAATATAGCTTCCTGGAAGCAAGAAAGAACTCAAATCTTACTTTGGTAAGATAAATTTTGTCAGGAAGTTCATCACTAGCTTTGCTGAAATAGTTAGACCTTTAAATGCTATGCTGAAAAAGGATGCAAAGATTGAGTGGACATCAGAAGCTAGAGCAGCTTTTAAAGACATAAAGAAAGCTATATCTGAAGCTCCAGTGCTAATTAGTCCAGACTACACCAAGGACTTCTATATTTACTCATCTGCTTTAGAGTATACCTCTGCAGCAGTGCTGACATAAAGGAATGAAGAAAAAGAAGAAAAGCCTATAACATCCATGAGCTGTCCATTCAGAGATGCAGAACTTAGGTATATGGATGTAGAAAGACAAGCTCTTGCTTTGGTCAGAGCAATGAAGAAATTTAGACACTATATCCTGAGGATTAAAGTGATTGCTGTGGTACTTGATGCAATAGTGAAGATGTTATTGATGCAGAGCGAGCCAGGTGAGAAGAGGGCTAAATGGATCACTGTCCGATAGGAATATGACATGGATGTCACACCCATGAAGCTAGTTTGAGGATAGGCATTAAGCTAGATGATATCAGAGATTGATCCAAATATCACAAGTCAGCAGTATGTTATTAATGAGAATGACAGTGGAGAGTGGTACTCTGATATCAGACATATCCTAATTACTGGAAGATGTCCTCCCAAACTACAGGCTTCACAAAGAAGAGCCCTGAAAATAAAGTCCCAGAAGTACATGATGAAAGAAGGAGTACTTTTCAAGAAAAATTATGAAGGAATATACCTAAGATGCCTAGAGAGGCCTGAAGCAGATAAAGTATTATCAGAGCTACATGACAAGTTTGGAACAGCACATGGGTCATCCTTAGCCACCACACATGCAATCCTCAAAGCAGGATACTACTAGCCCATGATTTTCAAGGATACTGCTAAACATATTAAATGCTGCCATACATGTCAGGTTGCTGCCAACAGAGAGAGGTATGCTGCTCAACCCCTGTAGCTAGTGATGGAATCGTGCCCATTTGCACAATGGGGCATGGATTTTATAGGACCAATTAATCCTCCATCATCATCAGGCCATAGGTACATTTTAATGATTACTGACTACTGTACTAGGTGGATTGAAGCTACTAGTAGCAAGACCTGCAGCGTAGAAGATGTCATCAGATTTCTGGAAAGTAATATAGTCACCAGGTATGGGGTTCCCTATGCTCTAGTAAGTGATAACGGCTCTGCTTTTGCTTCAACCAAATTGTCAAGTTGGGCCTTTGATTATGGGATCATACTGAAGTTCTCATCCAATTATTATCCCCAAGGGAATGGATTGGCAGAATCCACTAATAAAAATTTGCTGAATATCATAAATAAGTTAGTAGACAAGAACCCTAGGGAGTAGAATACACTTCTAAAATATGCCTTATGG
Source organism: Cunninghamia lanceolata (assembly GCA_027924645.1). Classification (NCBI taxonomy): domain Eukaryota; kingdom Viridiplantae; phylum Streptophyta; class Pinopsida; order Cupressales; family Cupressaceae; genus Cunninghamia; species Cunninghamia lanceolata. Next base: position 6,464,891 of record BSBN01000768.1, read on the forward strand.
GTAGATAGAACCAGAAACAAGGCGGCATTAGGAAACTCACCTTATCATTTAGTGTATGGGGTGGATCACATCCTCCCTGTGAACCTAAAGATTCCTACCCTGCAGTTTGTCCAAGAGTACCTAGGCATAGACAATAACCAAGAAGTCAGGTTGCTTTAGCTGATGCACCTAGAAGAGAAAAGAAGTCAGGCAATTGATCAATGTGCCAAACATCAGGCTATTGTCAAACACTGGTTTGACAAAAGAGCCAAAGTTAAAGCCTTCAGGATATCTGATTTAGTCCTCATGTGGGATAAAGCCCATGAGAGGAAAGGAGATCATGGTAAGTTTGATAAATTATGGATAGGTCCCTTCCAAATTTTTGAGATATTAGGAGACAGCACTGTCAGGCTTAAGAACTTGACAGGTGAGGATGTTCCATTACCAGTTAATGGACAGTTCCTTAAACATTATTTCCAAGCCTAAGTAGATTCATGTCAGTCATGTGTATCATAGTGTATATTTGTATAGTTGTTTGTACAGTGTGTTTTGTTTTTGTTTTTTCTTTGTTTGCTTGTTGAGTTTTGTTTTGGTTAGTCAAGATGATGCAGCTCATCAGCCCAGAAAATAACTAAATTGTTAGGATTCAAGTGATGAGAACACATTTATATATAGGTTATGACTCATTTTAAGAAAGTACTTATGATCAGGTCTGTGATATCTTTTCATCAGGGTGCCTTTTCCTAACCAAAGTGATTTTTTCACAATGACTCACCTAACAGCCTTGGGTTTGTTGAAAATACAAGTATAGGTGTTAAGTGAAAAATCTAAAGGGACTCCCTTGCTACCAATACAATCTCCAACCTAAAATAGCAAGTGACCATACCTTGCATGCTGAGCTTACATGATGACATCAGATATATGAAGTATAAATGTTGAAAATACAAAAATATAATAAAATTAGGCCATCTAAGTAACTCTAATAGGGCTATAGATGTCTGCTGGCAATGGGGCTCTACTTAGGGGGATTGTATAGATAACCTTGCCGGGGCTATAGACGCCTGCTGGTAGCAAGGCTCTATCCAGGTCGGCTATGAGGGATGATCCCAAACTATGTAGCTTAACATCAATTACTCATGTTTTCAACTTGCTTTCAAGATGAGGATAATTAATCATTTGTACACTATTGATCCTTTGTTAGCATTGTTACCATGAGGACATTTTATCATTCAGAAAGATTATGATGCTTATGCTTGAAGAGAGTTAGAATGCTTTGTTAGAATGTGTTTACATCACTTGAATCATTGGAATTTTGGTGTTTTCTTTGGTGGCAAATTGTTGTGTGGTTACACAACACGCTCCATTTTGACTTGACAAAACAGGGACCCAACTTTTTGTTTGGCTTGGCTTGTGTTTTCTGCTTACTAGCGGTCTGGTAAAAGTAAGTCAATATAGATGATCCTGCATAAAGGGGCTGGGTAAGTCATCATGATAAGGTCAGTTTTTCAAAGTTAATATTTCATTACAATAACCTCATGGTTGGATAGATTACAAAATTTCATACAGGTTTACCTTTTGGATCACCCTTATATTCCTTAGGGAATGAGAGTTATGGTGAGTGAAAGTCCTGGTCAAACCTGATATTCTGAGGGAAGGATCATATTTCTTAACATCATTCATCTTATGAAAGATCACCCTGATCCAATTTTATCACCCAATAAATCATTTATCCAGAGATCTGGACGTCAATTTTAGGTGATAGAGGTATTTACCCTTCGAACAACGTCATATATTTTGCAGGGGTCATATTTTGAATATCACCCGATATTCTGAATATCACCTTATCTTTTGAATATCATCTTGTCACAAAATATCACCCTAGAGCCATTATATTGATGACGTCATCCTGATATTCTGAAAGGAGGTCATTTTAGTCTAGAGGATCATCATCTTATAACATCACCCGATGTTTTGACATGGGTTTTCCCGCTCAAAAGCGGATGATCATATTACACATAGAGGGTCATATTATGAATATCACCCGATATTTAGAATATCACCTAATCTTCAGAGATCACCCCGCTCCTTTTGTCTCCATGACATTAAATGCACGCAAATGCAGTAGGTGGTTCCCGCCGATTACGAAATGCGATATATACACCTAGTGAGATCTGAAAGTTTCGTACAGAAAATTAGTGGTTTTAATTAATTTATCCAAATTTGCCCTAATTTGCCCTAATTTTCCTTAAAGAGGAGGTTAAAAGCAAATTTACAGTCATTTTACACTTACTTTGCGATAAAAATGTGTTTTTACAGAGCACCAAGCTTTCAAACCCTCATACGACTACCTGTGGATGCATATGGCTTGCAACAGAACAAAACACATGAACATCACTGGTATTTGAGTCCCTTTCACATAATCATCAGCATAATCAGGAGAATAAGTGTAATCAAGTAAGTAATTGAAACACTCCTCCTGTCACTTCTACATGTCCAGGTAGTATGATTTCTACTAGTTTGAAGCTGTGAATTATGCATGTTATAATGAAGTGATGATAAATGAGTATAATGTGCATCATGCCATGAGAATATATTGTTATATGTATGCATGAGAAATATGGTATGGTAAGACTAGTATTGTTTATTGCAGGAGACCATGGCGGATAAGAGATTGAATAAGTCTGAGGCCGAATTTCTTAAACCCGTGTTCGTTCAACCTGAAGGTGTATAGTTTAAATATGGTGTCATCACAAATACACACCAAGGAAACACCAATTTGGCAGCATGGTCGGCTAAGATGAGTGATGAAAAGAATAACAACACCTTGTTGGATGCAGTTTTTGTGTCAGGGATGTGGAGTGTTGCATGATTCCCTTACTCTATGGAAGCTCTGGAATTAATTGTTGAATGTGCAAGGAACTACAACCAACATACCAAAAAAGTAGAGAAACATGGTAGGGTTTATGCTGATCTATCTATCAAGGGAATTGCAGCCACATTCAATTTGCCATTAGGAAAGAAGGTTGCCAGCATGGATTTGAAGAGGTTGGAAACTGAATATGAAAGTAACAAGAAGGCTGCCAGGAAGAGAATGTACCAATGGAGGGCCAAAAATAGTCCTTATACTGCAACCACCAAATTGCCAGTGTATCTATATAAGTTTGATTTCGATTATGAATACCAATATATAATAGCTCTACTCAGCAGAGTGATAGGTCAGCCTGATGCTAGAGGTTTTAAGGATTGGATGTATGGGGTCATCCTAACATGTGTTTATATAGACAACAAGCCACTATGGGCAAAAATGATAAGTGATGCCCTACATGATCAGCTCATGAGCCTAGCGGGCATGGAGTGTGCGTTTTACATGACTTCATATGTGGTATATTCATGTGCCTACAAGGGTACATTCGATGCACTTACAACCATACAAAAGATTGGTGGGACTATTAATGATGCCCACATTTGGGATCATTATCCCCAACTACAAAGACAAAATTACCTCCCTGATTATAAACTAGTGAATGATGCATTTTCTATGCATCTGGTCAGGACAATGGAGGAAGACAGGACTAAAAGACTGAGCATAGAAGCTCAGGAGGTTATTTATAGGCATGGTGCCTAGTTTATACAATATGTTACTTTATCCTATATCAGGATAGAGGGTTTTGAAGGTCAGCCCCTCATGCTCCCCAAGTATCCCAATGATGTAGTAGTGTTAATGGAGTTTATGAGGAAAATATCCACAATATTGGATGCATATAAAGCAAATAATAAGCTTCCACTAGTATTGTTTCCAGTAACAATGGGCTGGTATATATGCCAGGATTCTAAAAACATAAAGAAAGCCATAGCTAGCTTGAGTATGATGAAATTACAGGTATTCCCACTAGCAAGATCATATGATCCATAAGGCAGGATGCAGAAGATCATGGGGAAGCCCATCCATCAAAGGCATCTTGAAGATTTCTAGGCAGATTGTGAGGATGAAGCCGAAGATAGAAGAAAATACCAAAGGCTAACCCTCAACCAGATTAGGACCTTTGATTGCATCCTAGTGCCTGCGCAATTAAAGAAAGATGATGGCAAGATCATGGCAGATGAGTATGAAGAGAAAAAGATATATAATGACACTATCTCAGTGCCTGATCTTACTCAACTTGAGGATATTTCATTGGATTAGTTTACAGGTAGGACCCTATAGTTAACCCAAGCTTGGGTGAATGAACAGATCAATGCATTGAAGAAGAAGGGAGTTTCCATAGTAGTAGATAATAAGAAAAAGAGACAAGATATTCTTGATGAGGAATATGATGATTTCCTAATAGAGAAGAGGAAATCTAAGGGAGAAAGGTTGCCACCTCAGCAACAATAGAACAAAAGACCCCCTAGAGGTAAGAAGACTAATAATGAAACTAAAGGGGTGATAATTGAAAGAGTCATTATAATAGCTGAAGATGCATCAGCATCAGGACAAGCGTCAGCCTCATCAGCACCGCCTCCTAAGGATAAGAAAAAGGCTAAAAAGATCCAGAGGCTAGCTGTAGTAGTTACAGAAACATATGAGGAAGGTCAAGCCTCACAAAAGCAAATGGATGAAGAGCCTGTAGAGGAGGAGCCTACGCCCCTCATTATAAAATGGAACGCACCTCAGGTGATGGCCTCCACACCTAAGAAACCAAGAACATCCATGAGAGGTGAGATAAGACATGATCCTATAATGTTGAGGGGAGCAGGTAGTGAAGTGTTCGGAAAGGAATTACAACATGAGGTACCACTTCCTACCATTGTTGAGTTTAAGATTGAACAGGTTGAAGAACAAATTAAGGAAGCCACTAGCTCAAGTCAATGAGGTCATTTCTCATTAGATGAGACTGTAGACCTATCAGACGATGAAGTGGTAGACAATGTTGCCTCGCAACAAATGGAGACTCTTGTTGCTAACACCCGCATAACACCACAAGGAACACCAGCAGTATAGGCGGCAGTGTTAGAAGAACTGAAACAAGTAGAGTAGGAGAAAGAAAAGAGCCCAGAAAGGGTAGCCCAAGAAATAGGACTTGATACATTGGTTGATCAGGTAACCAGCCCTGCAGTGATCGATCTAAAATATAGAAAGGATGCTAGTCTTGAAAATCAAGCAGGTGCTCTTGATAAAGAAGAAAATATTGGGAAAGTGAAGGCGACGGAAGTAGAAGGCCACACTTTATATATGGGTCAGCAGCAACAAGATACATCTAGTGAACCCAAAATAGTAGAAGTACAAGAAAAGGGAGGAGAAGAAAAGGATACATCAATTGATCCTGCCCTAAAAATTCAAGAAGCAATTACTACAGGTGCGGAGCAGATTGCTGCTTCAGATCAAGTTAATATACCTAAGATAGACACAAAAACATCCACTGATATGAATATGCCTCAGGATGAGGAAATCACCAAAGTGGATGAGGTACAGAAGGAGGCAGTGCATGATCATCAGGTGGAAGCATCGCAAGAACCTCCACCTCAAAAAGAAGCTCCTACAGAAAAAGAAGTTCCTCAACAAGAGGAAATACCCCAGAATCACCCTGATGAAGAGCATCATGAGGAAGAAATAAGAAGTCACCATCTCCATCAAAAATAGTTTTATTTACTGGAGATCAGGATGATCATCATGGTGATGGTGGACGCCCAGGATCTGAAGACCAAGTTCCTCCATGGATTGAGAAAGAGATAAGCACAGAGTCTGGGTTAGAGATACAGGAGTTTGATGTTTCAACATTGTTTTCAGATACTCTAATGAAGCCAAAGAGGAAGGCCAGGTTGACTTTGGCCATAAGAAGAGATCCTATTACAAGCAGAAGGTTTGCCCAGGTAGTCGTTCCTACAGTTGACCAGGAGAAAGGCAAGATCACTCTAGATGAATTCCAGATTAGTACAGTAGATTTGGGATTTGCCAATGAGGATCAAGAAGGCCAATAAGGGAAAGATATAATTGATTCATTGACCCAAATGGTGAAGAGGGAAAAAGAGAAAAATAAGCAGCATAAACAGCACATTGCTTAGTTGCATGCCTATATAAAAGGGTTAACTAACCTTGATGATATTTCAATTGATCATGCAATCCCATTGACTGCTATTTCCTAGGATGAGGTGAATAAATTGGATCTCATGAAGCATGAGTCATCAATAATGAGGAAATGGATGTTATCCGCATTTGATGGAGCGGAGGAAATAGTGAAACCTCTTTGAAGAGGTGGAATTCTTTAAGCATCTCAAGGAAGAAGGTCAACAAATTACAGATGGAGACAGGAAGAAGGTCCTTTTAGTTAGAGAACGCATTGAGTGCTTTAGATGAAATAAAGAGGATTAATCCTCAGGTTCTCATAAGTAACCAAGTATTAAGTAATAATACTACCATTTTGATTGATATATGGTACAAGGACATCCAATTTGAGTGTGATGTACTCCAAAGATGCAACGGCAAATTAAGAGACATCAGTATGAAGTTGCATGACATGATGTCATATGAGGCAGAAGTCTTGGAGACCTTGGAAGGTGAAGTAGAGGGAAAGATTGAAAATCAAGATGAAGAGTTTGCTATTAAAGCTCTGCATAACAATTTCCAGCTAGTAGTTGATGACCCTCTAAATCACCTGACGGTAGAAGTCATGGACAAAATCATGAGGATCAAGGTCAGAGTGGAAAACTACAATGAAACATCTAGCAGAAGCAGGAGTAAATTAGAGACTCTCCGAGGCAAATACCAGAAACACAAGCACGCCATCACCAAAGCAAGAACTCAAGATGGCGGGGAAGTCGAAAAGAGGGTACAATCTTATGAAAATATCCAGACATTCATGCAGGTCCATACACAAGGAGAAAGTCATCAGGATGATGAAGATTTAGGAAGTGATGATCCTGATGCTCCTGATGATGAAGATAAGGAACTTGAAGGATAAAGAGTAGATGAAGATGCAATACTAAGAAAAGACATAAGGATCTGATACTTAGGAAAATAAGCAATTCAGATGGTTGCCAGCTGGCAACCTGTGCCATGTCAAATGCTGACAAAGTCAAAGATGAATATCCACCATAGATCTTAATAGATAAATCTTGATCTTGGATCATTTTGTAGCGGTTCCCTCACCTTGTTCTATAAAAGGTGCAAGGATGCTTTATTTTGAACATTCGAAACTTAATTGAAATCTGTTTGTTGAAATATTTAGGGCTTATTTTGAAGTTGTTGTATACATATATGTTCTTGCATACTTAATGAATGAGAAGACTGTTTTGATTACAATACATCATAAATCTTGAGTAATCAGTGTATTAATTCTTGATACATGCTGTGATTTGTTGCGTCCCTTGGAGTGCATATCGACTTACATGTGTTGTTTTCATACCTTTCCTTTGAAGTTAGCATCGACTATATCTAGCTATGGAATGTCCTGGTGAACATATGGTTTGATTTCTTCTCTTCATGACTATATCTGATGTGTATGTGGCTCAATAACTAAAGGTTCATCATTGTTTGAAGTATTCTTTTTCAATTTCTTTCAATTTCAGAATAATTCACCATCACAATTGCAATAAATGACAATCAAAAGCAAATAGTAATAAATATGCTGATATCTCAAAGATAATGGAAAATTAGTAGCATATTTAAGTTAAAGCATGTCAAATTGACAAATATCATGCAAAGATTTAAGTACAAATGTATCATCTGGAGAAATATACTGTGAAATAACATTTCTTTGTAGCATCTTACCAGATCCTGTTGATGAAAGTAAGGCCCCAAAAGTGAAAAGAGCAATGCACATCAACCACTGAGTAACGTCAGTAGGTTATGATCTAATCCACAGAGACTTGGGATCATGAATTCTCTAAATTCATCGTATCTTTCAAGATGAGTAAAGGTTGTTGTGTAATTTTTATTCTATGTTTGCTTATGACTAACATCATGATCAACATGTCTCTTGCCAACAATCTCCCCCTTTGGCATTGATGCAACACTTAGTGAAAAATGACTAAGTGTCACACTATACTCCTACTTGTCTGATGCTCTGTTCTAATGTACAATTTTCTAGAGCTTCCCCTTAGCTAGAGTCCACATTTTTCACTGCTCCTCACTCCTCCTTTGACATCAATGGAAAAGGGTAGGATCCACATACCAAAATTTCTAAAAACAATCTATACTTGGCTGCATAAATATATATACATAACATACTTACATATACTGAAGTATATCTGCAAAAGTTGTCTTCAACTGGACAAATTATGTTGCCCAACTCTGCTTCATCCTGTCCAAAATTGAGATGTGACCACTCAACAAGAATGCAAAAGCTTCTACCCTCTTTAGATCTATCAGATCATTGGTCCAGGATGTGGTCTGAGCATCAGTTAGGGGCTCATGCATTGCCTCTAACTTAGGGATAATTATCCCTCTAAGTTCACCCATCCTACTTATTATATTCTTCCTTTCCTTTTCAAGTTTCTTTAATTCATTTAGAATGGCAATAGTCTGACATTCCTGGTTTATTATGGATATGGTGAGAGGATCAATATTTTGAGATACACTTGACAGTTTATCCTCTTGCTCTTTCACTTTCTTCTCAATATCCATTTTCAGTTTAGACCAGGATAAGCAAATTTTATATTTCTCTCCACCATCTTTAAGAGCATTTTCTAAGCTCTTTATCCCAATATCCATAGTTCTCCTATCATTTATTATTAGCCCTTGTATTTCAGAGAATCTCTTACTCAAAAATTCTTTCTGACTTTCTCTTCTGCTGCTTTCTCTAAGGAGTCAAAATGTGTATTAACAGAATTAACAAGAGATTTTAGATTACTGGATGTGGAGGCCGAAGGATCCTTTTGGAAGGATGGCATGATTTTCTCTAGCACACCGGATGCAATCTCTATTAGCTCACAGTCTTTTATGTGAGACTTCAGAAGCTTTTCTTTTGCTTTGGCTTGAGCAGAAGATGCTACCTTCATTGTCTGGACTGAAGAGAGGGAATCAAAATTAAATGGTGCTTGAAGAGCTCTGGTTCATCTAATTCCATCATTTCTTTTGTCAATAAGTATTTGACTGCTTCTATAGTGTCTCTTGCCAGAGATAGAGTTTTCTTCCCTTCTGTAGCCTCAACACTATCACTTGTGGTCTTGTTCGTTTGAGCTTCTTCTCTTCCCTTTACTTCTTCTCCTTGATTGATTTTCTCTTCTCTTCTTTCTTTTCCTTTAGATCTGGAGTCTGCTGGGGAAATCAGAAGAGAGATGTTTACTTCTTCATGGACTTCCTCTTCCGAAGCAGAGGAATCCAGGCCCTTAGTTTTCTCCTCACCTATCCCCTTTGATTCTTCAGTAGTTTTCTCTGTAGGACCTTCATCACCTAAGTCCTCTATAATAGGAATATTGAATCTTTTTTATGCATTCTGGAGGATGTCTTCAGTCTCTTTTGCCACCTGATCAGTTTCTTCAAGCATAAGTTTGTTCATTCTGGCTTTGCTCTAGAACTCATCCTTGCAATCCTTGAAGATCATGTTCATTTGTTTAGGAGTGATGGAAGGATAGAGTTGAATAGCTATCTATTCCTAGATCTCTAGGTCATTTGCCTTAGCATTGTTCTTTCTTATTTCAAGTTCCTTCTCTAGGCTTTTGGGAATTAAGGAGATGATTTCAATGAATACTTTGTTGTAGATGTTTAAATACCTGACAGTAGCTTCTTGCAGGATCTTTTGATCAGCTTCACTATAATCATCATAAAATTGAGTCATTGGTTTCAAGTTCCCATCCACAGTGACTGATTTGATGATATCATCATTGTAGAGAGTAGGCATTTCAATGAATTCTTCTACCTCTTCTTCCTTGTTAAGACCAGTAGAGGGTTCACTAGATGCTTTCTTCTTCTTCATTTTCTTGACCTCCTCATCTGACTCAGTCTCTTCATCATCCTTTTGACTGGTGTAAGACCTTGTGGCCTTTGTCTTAGTTCTCTTCTCTCCCTTTCCAGATGTTCTAACTTTTGGTTTTGATGCCTTTTGGCTCTTAGAGGTGGCAGGTGCAGAGCTCTTAGAGGATCCGGTCTAGGAAGGGGCTTGCACCGGATCACTTTCCTTTTCTGCATCTTGTTTCTCTTTCTCTACCTTTTCTAGTTTTTCTCTATTTGCATCAAGTGCTTCTTTTGAAATGCCATACCTTTTAGAAACATCCTCTACTTCTTTTCTCACTTTTCTTTTCATTTCCGGTTGTCTTAGCTCTACATGAAACTTCACACTCAACTTTTCAAAGGTTCCAAACCTTTCTGCCTTAAGGTCCTTGGGCTAACTCAGCAAGTGTTGAATATGCAGCTCTAGAATTTTCTCATCAACTTCATACCCCATTGGCATGATCCAGACTATCCTTGGCTCCACTACCTTCATTAGGCATTGATCAATTTCTACCATAAAGCATATTGTATCCTTATACTTTTCAACTAGAGATTGGGGGATTCTGTCTCTGGCTTGCATCATACTCTAAAAGTTTTTGAAGTAGCCCCAGAGTGTTGTATTTTGTGCCTTGGCATCACCAATTCCATGCAAATAATCTCTGATTTGTATGGCTACTGGTCTATGATTTTTCCATATCCAACCACTAGATTCGGGAAGCTCATTCATAAAGTAAAAGAATAAACATAATATCAGGCCACCATATTTGAATGAATTCTTTTTATCTTTCTTTATTTTCTACAAATTCTCTAATAGTTGATTCAGGAGAAGCTCACAAAGATCATAGTCAACATTTTCTCTTAGCATCTGATAAGCAATGTAAATTGTAGTTTCAGGTACTGAATTTTCCCTGCTGGAGTGATATATCTTGTAACTAATTATCATGGAGGCAAACTTGATATCTAGATCAGTGATATCTTCAATTGTCATTGCTCTCTTGTCAAATTTTGGTCCTGTTGCCTCACTCACTATCTGATTCTTGACAAATTTGAGAGCAGGTAACCCATCAGATGAGTGCAATCTGGTAACTACCCTAATGGCATCCTTGGTTATCTTGAATGGTCTCATCAACCACATAAAGTTGTCATGCATCCTACTTAAAACGTACCAGACCCATTCATCTTTTGCAAAACAAGGGAAATGGATGTAATGTCCAAAATGCTTGTCCTGGATAGCCTTGTACTGAGGTTTGAGTTCAAAAGAATCATCTATTAACTAATTGTGATAGATATCCATTAGTTTGGATTCCCCAAATTCCTCAATGTTTGCATGAATATATGCCCTAACATCTTCTACATGCAAAACCCCATGCGAAATGCTTGAAAAGGCGCCTAGGGGATCAACTTCTAGGGATTTGTAGGGATGTTTCTTGAATTTAGGACATGGTCTATCAGTGATCTTCACAACATTTAGAGTAGCCATCTTTCAAAAGATTCAGAGAGAGGTTTTCAAGAGCGGAAAATACCTTTTATGCTTCTAGGGTTCACGATATGAGCCGGATCATATTACTGGAAGAATCAACTTCTGCGGTTGATCTTTGAGAGGATTGAGACAATTTTATTGCAAAGATCCTTTTCTCTTTTTCATGAATGCAAATGTACAAATGATGAAAAAAAAACCCTTATATTTCTGCGCAAACCCTAATTTCACATTGTAATAAATGCACAACTTAAGTTGTTTCGGTTGCTTTGTTTTCCTTGTCCTGAGAGATTTTTCTGGATCACTGAGATGTACTTAGAGCTATTCTTGGTGAATATTAGCAATATATCTACCTTTCTCCAATCATTCCATTTATCCATAGTTCAAGATACCTCAAATTTGAATCATACCAGATCTAACTGTGAAAATCTTGTTCTTACTGGATGACTGTTCAACCAGATCAATCTTTGAAGATTGGCCTCTTCTAAACTTCTTGTGGATCTTTCATATCTTTTACCAAGGCTTATTTAGATGTTTGTCTGGGAACCTTTTAATTCACAACTTTTCATGTGCCAATTTCAGGTACCAATTGACTGGCTGGGGGAATTTGTTTTCCTTTTTGATCCCCCCTGAGCCAGAGCTCATCTATTTAGTTTTCAAAAGGAATATCAGCACCAGATTCTGGTGAGGATCCATCCTCAACATGTTTTGTACTTCTCTTCACCCAAATCTTGTTCATTTCCCTTTGAATTTCATCTACATTACTTTTCTTTTTCCTTTGTCTTGGTTTTGATTTTGATGTACCAGACCCTTTTTGTCCCGATTCTTATTTTTGCAGAATTTAGCAATATGATCAGATCTATTGCAATTGTAGCAAACAACATTTCTTTGAATATTTGACTGGTATCCTCTTGATCTACATTGATTAGCCATATGTCCCATTCTATTGTATACAAAGCATCTACCATTGAATGAATTGTTCATTTGTGTATTTCTGCACTCATGAGATTTGTGACCATACCTTTTGCAATTAAAACACTGCCCAGAGAAGGATGAATTAGTCTGATTCATTCTTCTTCTACACTGATTTGCTTTATGACCGAAGTTATTGCAACTGTGGCAGTATCCATTGAAGGATGGATATCTTTGAGCATTTGGTTGCCTTACCGGAGGTCTTCTAGGCCTGTTCCTTGGATTTCTTGATCCAGAGTTCTTCTGACTGGATCCGGAGCTTTCACCTTTCTCATACCCCAAGCCTTGCTTGTCATCTACCCTCTTTTGGATTTCAAGAAGAACTTCAAGTTGAGAAGAGCTTATCTTGAATTTCTCTTTGTATTCATTTGTTGTTTGAAGATCCCTTTTAAGAGTGTCAATCTGATTTTCAAGTTGTTCTTCATTATCTCTAGCATCTTCAAGATTAGATTCTAGATGCTTGATTATTCTATCCATTTTGTGGCAGTCTTCTGACTTCTCCTTGAGAGATTGTCTTAGATCATCTTAAATTTTTCTTTTCTCTTCAATTTCTTGGGTGAATTTCATAACCCCTGATTCCGTTTCATGTCTTACCATAATGACCTCTTTTGATAGCTTCTCACATAACTTGTTCTTCTCTTTTAGATCTTCATTAGTATTATTGGCTTCATTTTGACTTGCTAATTGTTGAAGTAGTTCCTTTCTCTTTTTCATAGAGATACTCAGTTTCTCTTTTAGTTCATTTATGAAATCATCAGCCTGTTTGAGTCTTTCTCTCAAGTTATTGACTTCGGAGTGAGATTGCTCAAGATCATCTAAGGAAGATTGAAGTTGTTCCCTCATACCATACATATCCATTGAGATTGCCACATCTTTATCAAGCTATTAGGCTCTATTTGGAGGAACTTGGCTCTGATACCAATTGTTGATAACTGAGAGGGGGGGTGAATCAGTTATCTTTATTAATTTAACTTTCTGTTCTTCTTTAATAACTAGTGCAGCATCAAAACAAATAAGCATCCATAACCATGAAAGCAGAAACAAATTCAATACACATAACACAATGATTTTGACATGGAAAACCCTATTAAGGGAAAAACCACAAGGTGACTAACCCAAGATTGTATTCTCTGTTAAAAGAATAGAAGTACAAAATGACACTTGCCAATTAGGGCTCACTGCCTGAGCACACTACTCACAAGAAGCTCACTGCCTACAAGAGACTCATTGTCTACAAGGTACAAAGAAAGTAACAAGATACTTGAACTGATGAGAAGCATCACATATATGCTGGGGTTTAGTTCTGGTTAGGCTCAATACACTGATCTACTGCACTTCATTCTTCCTCTTCTTTGGTGCTATTGTCCTGTCACATACCAGACCTATATTACTGCTTTCACACTGTCTTTTTCTTTTCTTCGCACTATACAAAAACCAACAACCACCTTCATACTGAAATCAATCTGGTATTTATAGCTGCATCAATCATTTCAATCATCTTTCTAGTCGGCATTCAAAAAACTCAAGATATTTCCAAACTCTGATCTGTCGACTGAATCCATGCTTACTAAGTGATGCGTATCAAAAAGATGCTTATGGAAGTCATCAATCATGTTAACCAATCATGAATGATCCCTTAAGAAACTTGATTACCATCAATATCTCATCCGGATTAAGGTCTGATGCTCTGCCAGTCAGTTCTTCCTCAGTCTACTCTGCCAAACAGTAACCCAACACTTAGGTGCCCATATCTCCTCACTCTTTCATCACTGGAGGCTCAATCTCTGGAATGTATTAGTCAAGGCACACCTCTAAACTTCCCCAAGTCTACACTTTGCTGAGATACTTCCTCTGATTCCTCTGAGAGATCCAGACCTGATTGTCAGACCTTGTTGCATGCTTTGTTCTTGGTCACCAGACCAAAATACTCTTCAATCTGACTTCCAGTATAGACACACCATATTATGTGGATGTGTGGGATGGACTTTGTTGCCATCAATGACAACACTCATGAAGCCACATAGTGTCTCTTGCCAACACCAATTTCCCAGGTCTGGACCCAAGGCCAGAAGAACTACACATTTAAGGGCAAATGTGGAAAAACTAGAAGATAAATACAAATATGTCAAAAATGTATGGACTCCTATCCAAGGATATGAATTATTCATGTTCCATTATTATAGGAGACATAGGATGGAACCTATCTACAACCCTTGGCAACTCAATTTAGGGAAATTAATAGCCCCAGATGTTTTTGTCAATATAGACCTTTTAAAACTACAAGCCTACCATTATGATCCTGACCAAAAGGCCATATGCAATCTAGAAGGAAAACCCTTTATTAATATCTCCAAGAATGTAGTCTATGAAGTTTTTTATTTACATGACACATATAACACCCCTATCATACATGAAGACCTAGAAAAGGAATATTTCAGATTGGATACCACATACAAGGGCTAGAGACTGCCATTACATAGACCACATAAAAGGGGATGAACCACCAGTCCACGTCGAATTGTTTGAACCCTACCTAAGATACACATATTACTCAGTAGGGTAGGTATTGGGGACTGAAGCTCTGGAGTTTATGTCTATAGTGCCTATGGTCGTCTCTATGGATATCCAATGCCATCAAGCTAGGACATTTGACTATGCTGCTTTTATTTTTAAGGAAATATACTCAGGTTTGAAAGCCTTAAAGAGTAGTTCCCCTATAGTAGGCTTCAAACACTATTCTATTCTCATGCATATGGTTTGGTATTTTGGACAAGAATTGAATCTATAGCCAGAGTAGCTGAAAATTTTACAAATTGATAAAGATGGTCAGCCTCTGCCCCTACAATTATGGACCTCTATATGGGATAGTAGGTTTAGAAATTCTAGTTATGTTTTTTTTGAAGAATTCTTTGTGAAAACCCTATACAGGTGCTATGGCTACCCATGCAATTACACTTTGTTAGAAGAAATTAAAAGGTTTTTGAGACCCAAGGATTTTGATGGGAGACCCATTGTAAACCACAATTGGAGGGATTGGTATAGTTTTCCTAATTCCACAATTATTAGAGTATATGGGTTTGAGGATACCCCTTTTTTGTTTCCAAAAATTGTACCAGATAGGGTGGCATATTTGGAAATAGTCAGACAACTTGACTACTCAAATGTGATGAATCTCAGTGCATATGATAAACAATCTTTTATGCCAAGCACCTTATGTTTTGGTGACTTTACTGTGTTAGCTAAAGAGGGTTATGATCTCATTCTTGATAAATTGTCTCATTTTAATCTTAGAAAAGAAATATAGAGAAAGAATTTTGACCTGGAAGGCTTTATTGATCATGCTAGAAAGAAGCAAAAATTTAGTGGGTATGCTCATGTACCATTCCCTCAGTATGATGTAATCAGAAATTTGGAAGAAGCAGATGCTGAAGTAGCCATTGATGAATATAACTAGAAAGTGAGAAGGGAAGCATAAGAAATTTAAGTACTTTCCTCTGACAGTGAAGAATCTGTGGCATCTAAACCCCATGACTTTTCTAATACAATTTCAAAATGTAGAATTGAACTATATCAAACCCCGGAAAGAAAATTGGAGATTAAAGAAACAAGTGATAATGATGCTAGATAGGTTGCATATAAATATTTTATTTCAAACAACCAGTTTGTTCATACCCCTGAGTTCAGATATTTTTTATACAAACACAAGGAGAAGGCTATTAGAGAATTAGTCTCAAATGTTACACCAGACAACCAGACATAATTAATGAATGCTTTAAAAGAAGTTGAAAAGGAGATGGAAGATATGACTCTTGAGAAAGGAAGGGAGTTGCTTAGAGAATTTGGTGTAATGATCTTCCTGGGTCTTGATTTGAGTTTAGCACTTGTTTTTTACAGTTTTCTGCACAACAATGATACAAAACACAAGCTTAGTTCTGAAGGGGTTGTTGAAGTATATACTGGAACAAAATACAATCCGGATGAGAACTCCCTCATGATATGGGCCCTATACCCACCAAACAAAAATCTTGCTATCATTGACAATGAAAAATATTTTAGCTATGTTATGACATTAAGAGTTAGAGAAACTAATCCAGTCGTCACAACAGAACTTGGAGTAAATGTGACAAAACTAAATAAATCTCAGATTTAGCTATTGATAAAGGAGAGGAATACCTACAAAATGAACTGGCAAAAGTTGAAAAAAAAAATCATTTCTTAAAGGATTTGGTCCCTCTTAAAATGATTACATAGGCAGAAAGCTCACAACAAGTCCAATCACCTTCAAAAGATCAAATGGCACAAATCAGAATAGATACACTCACTATAGTCCTATAGAATAGGCATGAGCATTTGATCCAATGGATGCCTAAATTATGGGATATTTTCTCTGAAAACTAAAAGGTCATTCAAGAACATGTAAGACTAAATAACAGGATACACAATAAGTTACATGAATTACAGGGTAAACATACCTCTGACAATGCAAGCACATCTGATGTAGACAATCTTATTAAGCAGCATAGGAAGTACCATGACAGGTTCCAAGATGAAGTGAAAGAATGCGTGGAGACTTCTCAAATAGGTGTACCTATGATACTCAAGAATGACAAAGATTTGAAGAGCAAGGATGAATGGGTCAAGGAGTGTCAGGGAATATTGGAGGAGGCCATAGAAAATATAAAACAAGAAGATTTGACATCCAAGGAAGCTTGTTCACATCTAGAGAAGATGGTTTCAATAGAGGTGGACATTAGAGATGCCATTGAGTATGTTGAGACACACCTGAGCCAGAAATATTTGGATCATCTTGCTCAAATCTACTTATGGCTCAGTAGGGCTTAATGTTAAATGCATTTGTTTATTTTCATCATAATTCTGTTAATTCTCAAAAGATATTCTGAAGAGACATGTCTCTTCACTAATATCGATTTTAAATGTTAGAACATATGATGGTCATAGGATCATCGATTATTAGGCATCTCTCTTTACTTGAAAAAAGACTATATATAATATATATATATAAGGAATATATATTTCCAGTTATTTTTTAATTGAAGAAATTCTATTACAAATGTATACTTTCTTAAAAGCATAATGGAGCAGAATATTTCTACATGGTGATTTATTTTTAGTGTTCAATAGTTGTGTAAACTTTCATGATTATATGCTATTTGACTGTCTCCAAAGTGGCCTTTTATGTTATTCAAATCCAATGGGAAAAACATTTGATTTGTCAATACACAATTGCTGTCATTGTGTGGTGTGGTGATTGGTTTTTGTGTGAAGAAGGATTAAATTACCTTTTAAGCAATCTTGTCTGATTGATTCCAATTGGATTAAAATCCTTTTAAATAAGTTGTCTTAATTGGTTTCTCTCACATCTGAATTAAAATCCTTTCACAACTTCACAGTAACATAAGGGGATATCATTGGGATAATTAAGAATAGTCCAAATAACATACATACTTGCCCATCTACATAAGGTGTAGATATTTAAAGGTGCCCAACTATTAGAGTTAAGCTAGAAGGTGAGTTCACCAATTACATACATCTATTTCCATTCACTAACTCAAATAGCCCAATAGATTTAGGCACTGGTCTTACTCATTTCATTAGTTTGCCTTGATATTGCTTATACAATTTATACTAAATTAGAACCATACCATTTTTAGTTATTGTTTAGACATTAAAAGTAAAAGTAGGCAGCAAGTAATCACCTATTCCACACCATTTTCCACTGTGGGTAGATCCATCACTCAGCCAAGATCACACATCCATTTAATCTGCTTCATTAGTAACGTGCACCCGCCTAGGTCTAGTAGAACCTAAAGTGCAGGGAGTCATCAACCCTATAGGTTAACTCCATTTCGTTTGTTCAAAAATGTTGTAAATCTAAGCATAGAGCTTGGCAACCTCTTAGGATTTGTAATCTACATTTTTGAGACCTAACAAAATTAACAAATCTGCTGGGGAGAACTGCAATCATTTTCCTACAAAGAGGTAGGTTGCGACTCTAAACTTTTATGACTGATGAAATAAATATCATTTCAGAAAAAATAGATGATAGACATCAAAGATATACTATACCATCAAACATGAATGGAAGGAGGTCTATGCATCAAGAAATCCCCAACAAAAACAATGTTAGATTCACAGATAAGCAGGGACCTCATCAAGGAAAGAACAATACAAATAAGGGTGAAGCAGCACCCAAACAACTTGAAGACAGTATAAACACATCAGAACAACCTTTCACAATATTCAACTCCCCAGTATACAATGATGGTAGGAATCCCTCAACACCTCCTGAAAAGATCAATACAAATGATAATATCCTCAGTTACAGGACAGATTCTCAAGAAGTAACTGAATTTGAGGAAAGGTTGAAGGAAGAAGGGGGTAGAAACATGCAAAGCCTGAAAGGGGATTTTTATCACAATAGGGAGAGGAAAACTCAGAAGGGTCTGTAGACCATATTGTTGATTTTGATGCTATGAGTAGCCAAGAAATTGAAATACATCTAGAGTGGCAAAGGCAACAACTTAGGAGGAGACAACAGTTGATACAAGAAAGTCAAGAATTGGATAGACAATTGGCAGAATTGGACATCCAGGCATCAAAACCTCCAAAATATGGCCCTCCACACAAAGTAATAATGCCATTTCACATGGGATATCTCATAATACAACTTCTCCAAGAGTGCTTCCTAATACAGGAGGAAATTTAAGACAACATGCTAAATATAGCATGCCATCACAGAGACCCCTAGCACCAAATATTAGAGCTATTCCCCAATATCACCCACCTCCAGGTCATCATGGAATTCCACAACATCAGCAGCATATACCACCCCAGCATATACCAGCTCAGAATATACAACCCCAACAATCCATACAGCAACATGCTTACCATCAGCCTCCATATGGATATCAGTATTACCCCAATCCACCACCAATGAATATGCCTCCACAAAATCTCATGAGTGTATGTAGACAATTTGATGTAACAGGATATCAATTATATCCCTACCCTATAGACAATAGTTGGAGAAATATGCTCCCCAAATTCACTAGAAATAATGCAATATCAGCTGAAGATCATATTAGAAATTTCAATGCCTTTGTACAAGACATTGGTATAGAACATGAGGACATAAAAATGAGATTATTCATGATGTCTCTAACTGAAGAAGTGAGGGATTGGTTCAATAATTTACTAGATTCCTCAATTTATTCTATAGAAGATTTCCATGACCAGTTCAAAGAACAATATGGAAATTAGTATGCCCCTGAATTTGCCCTGCATGAGCTGATAAGCATCCAAAAAAATTAGAATGAGTCAGTATATGACTTCAATCCAAATTTTTAAAATTGCATAATAAGATACCACATGGATCCAAATTGACTAATTCAACAGCTCTAAGTATTTATCTACAAAGCTCAAATAATCACTAGAATAACCAAGAGAGTCAATACAGAAATGAAAGACCTCTATTGCATGGCATGCCTTACAATACAAATTGGAAGGATGGAAGACCTCTTGAAAATAGCAGAAGGAAAAATTATGGCAAGGATACTCTTGACCCTCTAAAAGGAAATGGGGCACACGTGGTTGAAGATAAGCCATGGTGCTTGGTATGTAATTTTCCCCATTCACCTGAATATTGTATAGTGTCCAAATCAGTACACCAAGAAGAAATATCTTCTGGCTATGAAAGAGACAGCCATACCATAAATATGTTGGAAATATCACCTTACCAGATAAATGAAGAGTATTCCTCTATGGAAGAAGACAAATATGAGTACAATGTAGTGAATAAAAAATACAATATTAATATGGGAAGACAAGAAGTCTTCTCAGATCCACAACATTTTTAATGGAGCAAAATTTTGCAGTTAGGTCAAGGAGACTGCTACGGTCTCAAGAGAGACTTTTTGCAGATTTTTTAGTGGGAGATGGTAGGGTTTACAAAAATTCAGGAAACAAAGAGTTTTTGCCAAAACATTTCCTGCAAAGATGGAAACACTTCATTCCAAGTTTCAGAAGGTATTGTAGCATTTACGATCAGCCTGGATTTGAAAACTCTTTGCCCAGACAACCTTCACGAAGATGGTCAAGCTTTAATCCAAGACGCGGGGGGTTACGAAGGACTTTCCAAAATCTCAAATCTTTGAAAGCCCCTAAGCAAATATGGGTTCCAAAGGTAAAATCTATAGGAAATGATACTACTGTAAATGCTGATTCTAAGGAAATTGAGATTCTACTTCCTGAAGACCTTATTCGTCCCCATGTCTTAGATTTAAGTCAGCATGCGATAATAGGTAAAATTTGGAATTTTGCTAATGAAACTCAGTTATTAGAATCCTAGATTTTTGTTAATTGGAATGGTATTTCTAATTTCTAGTTATTAGACAAGGGTTTAGGGTTTTTTATAGCCATATTTTCAAATAAGGAGGCTAGAGATAACATTTTGAAAGTAAAATCTTAGTTTTTCAAAGGTAAAGGTATGTATTTACAAGGATGGATTCCTAATTTTGATCCTCGAGCTAATACAAGTAACTATTTTCCCTTCTGGATTACCTTTCCTAATTTACCTTTGGAATACAGAGACTTGGGTGTTCTTAAATTTATTGCTGAAAGAGTGGGGTTTTTTGTAAATCATGATTTGTTGACTTTCAAAAACCCTAGTCTTCCAGTGAGGTTGTGTGTGGTCATGAACACTTTCTTTCCTCTTCCATCCTCTGTGATTCTAAAAACTTCTAAGACTTCTTGGGTTCAGAGTCTTGTTTTCGAAGATCCTCAGACTATCTTAAATTTTGATACCCTAGATGATTCAGTGGAATGGGGGGTTTCAAAAAAATCTCCTGCTTTGTCTACTAATAGTAAGGTCATTCCTCCAGATCCAAATTCAAATAAATCAAATTGTATGGGAAGGGTCCTCACTACTAATTTTGCTCTCAACCCACAGGAAATTGAGATAGATGGGGAATGTTTTGACCTTTTTCCTAATCAGACTCCACAAGAACCAATTTTGGGCTTTGAGAATGCAGAAGTTGTGGGTATCGATTGCCATAATGAAGATTCTCCTAGTTTAATTGAACAGAATCTTGTGACAGATTTAGGGTCTGATGGTAGTGAGTTGTCTTTTAATTATCTTGTTAATCCTTCCTCAGGATTGGAAAGAAATGCTACTGCTATTTGCCAAGAGCCCAGTTTGGTGGATCTTGATTCAAACCCTAACTCTTTGGATTGTTTGACTTCGATTTCAATTCCTTCTGAGTCGCCTAATTTAGTACTTAAGGATTTTGTTGTCTCTTTGGAACCCCCTTTCTCAGGAGAACTTAAGGACTCTTTTCCTCTAGAGGAAGCTAAAAAATTCATTGATGCGGTTATAGCGATAGTTGGTGAGGAATTCATTAATAAAATAGCTGATGAAGTAATGGTAGAAGAAATTGTGGATGGTAGTGTTGTGCTTTCATCTATTTCTCAAACTCCTTTAGAGGAGAATTGTACTCCCTCTCCTCCTGCTAAATCTCAAGGTAGGAAGTCCAAATTGAAGGTCACAGAGGAAGAAATTCAAGCAGGAGTTCAGTCTACCTTAGAAAAAATGTTAACTAGATCTTCAGTGAGGAGAGCTTGCTACTCTCCTCAAGCTCAATGAAAATTATATCTTGGAATGTTAGGGGTATTAATACCCCTAACAAAAGATGCCTGATAAAGCAACAATTGGATTTATCAGGTGCTAATTTAGTTCTACTCCAAGAAACTAAACTTTCTTCATCTTTAGCAGATAATTACTTTAGTAAATGGAACAAATGGAATTTTTCTGCTGAGGTAGCTTCAGGAGCCTCAGGTGGTCTGGGCTTCTTTGGAAAAAACTGTCAGTGGATGTTCAAGTTGTTTCAACTATGGCAAACTGTCAATTAGCGAAAATTCATTTTGGTCAGGAATCTTTTTGGATTATTAATGTTTATGGTCCAACAGCTACTATAGATAAAAAAAGACTTTGGGACTCTTTAAGTGTTATTATTCAAGATCTTCAACATGAGAAATTGATTCTTGGTGGAGATTTTAATGCTATTTTAAGTCTAGAAGAAAAATCAGGGGGGATAACACCTCCCTTAAAAACCATGTCAGATTTTTCTGCTTTTGTTTCGAATAATGGTCTCATTGATTCTATTCCCATGAATGGTAAATTTACTTGGACTAATAGAAGAAAAGGTTTTCTACAGATAGCAGAGAGATTGGATAGATTCTTTCTATCCTCCTCTTGGCTCTTTCAAAAGTGTTCATTTTTTTTCCGTGATTCTTCCTCACTCTGGGTTCGATCATTTTCCTGTCCAGTTAAATCTTGATTTTGTGGAAGTTTTTCAAGGAAGTAAGAAACCCTTTAGGTTGGAAGCAATGTGGTTTTGTGACCCTGATTTTGTTCCTTCAATTAAATCATGGTGGGAGTCTTTTCCTTTTATTAGGGGGTCCACAATGTTTCAGCTCTGCAGAAAACTTCATTTGCTCAAGGACAAAATTAGAAGTTGGAATATCTCTCATTTTAAAAATATTTTTCAAGAAAAAGAAATTATTTCAGATAAACATATGTTTGTTAATCAACAAATTATTAGTCAAGGAATGGATAATAACTTGTTTGAGATCCAAAAAATGTTGCAATCTGATTTGGAGGAAATTCTCTTGAGAGAAGAGATTTTTTGGAGGCAAAAGTCTAGAGAAACTTGGTTGCAGGTTGGTGATAGAAATACTAGATATTTCCATGCTTCTGTTAAAATGAATAGACATTTAAATAAAATTCAGTCTACTAAAAATAAAGAGGGGGATGTTTTGACTGATTTTGGTGATATTCAAAAAGAGGCAGTCTCCTTTTTTCCTCCCTTCTTTCTACCAATAACTCTCCCTTCCCAATTGAGCAATGAAATACTTTATTGGATAATATCCCCTATTTGGTAGATAAAGAAGATAATCTCATGCTATTGAAAGAGTTTACTCTTGAAGACGTTAGGGGTGTTGTTTTTTCTTTCAATCTAGATAAGGCTCCAGGTCCAGATGGTTTTACCCCTTTGTTTTTTCAAAAATGTTGGGATATTGTGGGGAGGGATGTTTGGCTTGCTTTGGAAGAATTGAGAAAGAACAGTAATATGTTGAGAGAAATGAATTCTAGTTTTATAACTCTTATTCCTAAAATCAGTTCCCCTTCTTTTGCTCAATTTCGGCCTATTTCTTTGTATAATACATTATATAAGATCTTTACTAAAGCTATTACTATGAGATTGGCCTTACTAATTCTAAAATTAATCTTAGAAGAGCAAGGAGGTTTTGTTCCAGGAAAAGAGATTGCAGATGGAGCTTTAATAGCTCATGAAATTCTTCATTCTATCAAGGAATGTAATATTCCAGCCATGATTTTAAAATTAGATATGAGAAAGCTTATGATAAAGTTTCATGGACTTTTTTGATGAAAGTTTTAGAAAAGTTTGGTTTTGAGAAGAAATGGTGTAAATGGATTTGGTCTTGTATTTCGAAAGTTAGCTCTGTTGTCCTACTAAATGGTAGTCCTTCTGATTTTTTTCAAGTTTCACAAGGTATCAAACAAGGGGATCCTCTTTCTCCATATCTTTTTATTTTGATGGCTGATGCTTTTAGTAGGACTATTTCTTATCAATGTCAGCTTTCCAATTGGAAGGGTATTGCAATTCCTCGGGTGCCTTTCCCCTTTACTCACACTCTTTTTGTAGATAATACTTTATTGTTTGGGTTTCCCTCTCTTAGTGAGGTGAGGTGCATTCAAAACATAATTTCACTTTATTGTGCTGCTTCTAATCAGGAAGTTAATCTAGAAAAGTCAAAAGTTTTTTTCTTCAATACTAAACCAAGTATTAAAGCTAGAATTATTTCTCTTTTGAAGTATAAATTGGGTTCTTTGCCTAGTCAGTATTTGGGTATTCCTTTATTTTTTGGCCCTAATAGGAAATCTTTTTGGGCAAAGATTGTTAAATAAATTCACAATAAAATACTTCTATGGAAAGGTAGATGGCTTACCTTGTCTGGAAGAATTACCTTGCTTAAATCAGTCTTGTCTGCCCTTCCAATTTACATGCTTTTAGTCTTACAAATTCCCAAAGGTGTTATAGATGATATTCAAAAATCTCTCAAGTCCTTTCAGTGGAAAGGTTGTTCTGAAGTCAGCAAAAAGATTCCTTTGATCTCTTGGGAAAAGTTTTGTTTTCTGAAATCTTTAGGGGGAGCAGGAATTCATGGTTTAGATGCTCAAAATAAATCTCTAGGGGCTAAATTGGCTTGGAAGCTTTATTCTAAACCTCATTTAAGATGGTGTAAACTCATACAGTTTAAGTATTTGGATTCTCTTGACTCTGAAAGAATTTTCATAGTTGAGAATCCTCCTAAGGGGTCTAGTATGTGGAATTTTCTAGTCTCATACAGGAAGGTTAATCTTCCCAATCTTTCTTGGAAAATCTTTAATGGTTCAAAGGCTGATTTTTGGGAGGACTCTTGGAATGGTTTTCCTCCACTCTCTCTTTGTGATGGGCTGGATTAGGCTAGAAATTATCTTTTGCATCAATGGGGAAGTAAAGTGTGCGATTACTTTTCAATTATAAAAGATGGATCTTTTTCCTCAGTGGTTTGGAAAGATTTTCAGCATTGTGATTTTCCTCAAAATCAAAAAGATATACTCTCTTCTCAACTTATAAAGAGGAAGATTAGCTATTCTGACAAAGTAGATGAATTAATTTGGACTTTTGTAAATAATGGTTCTTATTCAGTTCATGATGGATATAGATCCTTGGTTCTAAAATAGGGAAGTCACCTGTCAGATTGGCCTTTTTCTCTTTGTTGGAATGTTGCTTGTCTTCCCAAAGCAGGTGCTTTTGCTTGGTTGGCTCTGCAAGGGAAAATTTTAACTAGTCAGAGGCTTTCAAAACTTGGCTTAACAGTTCCTTTTAAGTGTGTTCTTTGTGGAGTTTGTGATGAGGATCTGGATCATCTCTTTTTACTATGTCCTTTTACATCCACTTGCTGGAATTGGTTATTTTCAAAGCTCAATTGGTTTGCTCCTTTACCTAATTCTATTTTGAACTTGTTTCGTAGCTAGCCTATTCTCTATAAAGATTTAACTTTTTCTTCTATATGGACAGTCTCTCCCTCTATTATGATTTGGACATTATGGTTAGAAAGAAATCAGAGAATTTTTAGGAAAGAGCACCAAACTATTGATCTTATTTTGTCTAAACTTGAGAAATCTATTTCTGAAGTGGTAATGAGTAATCTACAAAGGAAGGGTTCTTCGAATTTAAATTTTTCCTCTTGGGATGATCTGCTTTTGAAATCTTGGAAATTTTTGAAGCCTTTTCCAGACCTGGGTTTTTCTTCTAATTCTAAAATTGATAGAAGTTTAATTAGTTGGGTACCACTCGTTCAAGGTTATACTAAAATTAATTTTGATGGTGCTTCATGTGGTAATCCAGGTCCTGCCTCCATGGGAGGGGCTTTAAGAGGATTTGAGGGAATTCTTTTTTTAGCCTTTTCTTCAAAAATCTCTGATAGTACAAATAATTTCGCTGAGGCCTTGGCTTTGGTTGAAGGTCTAAAATTAGCTAAAAAATGAAAGTTGCTAATCTTCACATAGAGGGAGATTCTCTGATTATTATTAATACCTTAAAAAAGAAAGTTGCATTGAATTGGAGGATTAATTATATTTTAGAAGAGGTTTGGGATCTTTTAAAACTTTTTGATAGCTACTGCATTTCTCATTGCTACAGAGAAGGTAATCAATTGGCGGATGCTCTAGCTAATTTGGCCTTTGAGTGGAGGTAGATAGTATACTTTTAGACAGTGGAAATGTTCAAGGACATCCCAATATCTTTACTATACTAAAAAGGGAATCTCGTATCTGCTAATTATTATTGTCAGCCTCACACGTTCCTGTTATACTCCATCTCTTATTCTCCATTGATTGCAAGTTGGTTAGCCATGTGAATTTATTAGTTTTTGATAATGTTTGTGCGTGTTTATCTTTCAAAGCAGGTTATTCTACACCGAATCCAATATTAGTACTCCATTTCAGTCAGTTTACTAAACTTTGCATGTACCGAGAGGATTAGTAATAAATGATTTTCATTATTATCATAGGTCCCTTGTTATATTTATACTCATTCTATGTTTGGTTTTCTAACCATCTGCTTCTAAATTTTTTTCAATGGAGATCCAATTGAATCGTAGGCTCTTTTTCCCTATGCAAAAATGGGAAACAACATTTTTTGGAAGTGTTAATGCAGAAGGTTTAGTTTCTGTGTTTGCCATTGACAATCAAGACTTGGAGGAAGCTATCCGGGAGATGGTTGGAAATGAATTATTAGATTCCCGTGCTCAGTCTATCTACCCTTCTCAAATACTATCTATGTTCACTTCTAATGTTATGGATCTGGTTCAAGATGGCTCTGTGGTAAGACAGTTGATTACAAAGTTTGTTCACCATTTCTTGTATTCTAATGAAGTGCTTCAAGATGCTTTTCAGAACTATGATTTGTTTAAGACAGGTGCTCCAATTGGTGGTCTGTTTACAAAATGCAATATTCTGCAGTCTCCTGCCCATAACTATACTTTCAATGCTTTTGGTTCGGCTATTCACCTTGAGAATGAGGATCTGTTAAGCATTCCTCTTCATGCATATAGAACAGAATTGGGTGATCCTTTGGTGAATTGGGTGGAGGAGAAGTTTCATGCCTTGTTGTTTTTAATCCAGTTTCATCCGCAAATTTCTCCTCCTCCAGGGTCACCAATTGAGCTAGATGTTACAGAGGATAATGTTCTAATTCAAGATCTTAATGCTCCAGTTGTTGGTTGAGTTGTTCTGTCTTCTTAAGTTCACCAGTTTTTGTTATGTGTAGATGGTTTTTAAATTATGGTGTTGTTCGGTGCAGTGAGGGTTTTTTGTTCTTCTCCAAGCTGATAAATTTTGAGGGATATTGTAGCCCTTTTTTGTACAGTTTAGGGGTTGAAGAGTTTAAATGTTGTATTTTCCACCTTATTTTTGAAAAATTTAAACCCTTTGAGGGAAATTGTACAATTTGAGCTATAACCAGAGGTTTTCTTGCTGGCTCTTTCCTGCCAGTATGCTCTGTTGAACCAGCTTTTGTAACTTTTTATTAATATATATATATAGTGGCTTGCCACTTTTTGTTAAAAAAAAAAAGAACAACTATAATCTAAGAAATAGGATGGTCAATGCGGATCAGGGAACACCTTGGAGTGTCTTTATAAAAGATCAAAATTATAATAAAAATAACATGAAAAATACATCAAAAGAGCTAGAAAAAACTAAGCAAGGCAAGGTGAAAGACAAAATATCAGTTAGAGAGAAAGAGCATAACAAAATAGAAAAAGTTGATCAAACAATAACTCCCTCATTTGACATAGCTCAGGAAGTATCTCAAGTGAAAATATCAATACCACTTCTTAAAATGATGAAGATAGATCAATACGAGAATATGATGGTTAAGATGATTTCAGATGTACCAAAAAAGAAACAAGAAAAACCTGAAATCACAATAAATAATGTTCAAATTGAGGGTACTAAAATTATAGATGTATATTTGGGGGATACATTAACAAAAAATCCATCTCAAGTAGATCCTTTCTACACCACCCTGTTGATAAAAAACAAGTTGGTGAGGAACTATATGATTGATTTAGGGGCAACCATGAACATCATGCTGATAGTGGTCATGAAGGAATTAGGAATGTGGGTTGACACTACATATGGTAAATGTTACGCTATGGACAACAAATCCATCCTAGTTGTGGGTATTATGAGGGATGTAGAGATAAAATTAGCTGCCTATCTTGAAGCAGTTTACAAAATTGACATCACCATAGTGGATATCCCACCTTACTATGGGATGTTGTTATCAAGACAATGGGCTGCAATGGTAGGGGGGAATGTTCAGTTAGATCTATCCTATGCTACTATCCCCGTGGGAGAAAAGGAAATTAAGTTATGCAGAGAACCAAGGTATGAGAACATCATAGAACGCATTAACTAGAATCAAGTAAATTTCTTCTATGATATAGACCTTGGTGCATTTAGAATTGAAAAAGGTCATCTAGAATTACAAATATTGATCCAATGCATCTAGAAGCTCAAAAAGATGAATGTGATGTATGGAAAATGTATTTTGATGGTGCATGTAGCAAAATGGAAAATGGAGCAGGAGTTCTATTTATCTCACCAATGGGTAAAACCTCCAAATACTCGTTCTTTTTGATGTTTGAATGCACCAACAATGTGGCAGAATATGAGGCCCTACTCATCAATCTAAACATTGCAATAAAGCATAAGATAACAAACCTGGCCATGTATGGGGACTCTGAATTAGTTACCTCTCAAGTTAGAGGGAAGTATTCATCTAAAAACAAAAGGTTGAAGCAATACAAAAATATTGTTTGGGATGATGTTGAGTTATTTGATGCTTTTTCAATTAACTAGATAGATAGGTTAAAAAATATAATGGCAGACTTCCTGGTAAACATCACATTGAAAAGGGATGATATCACATTGGCAGGCATCACTAAAGTAGAATTCAAAACTAGACCTACTATTCCAGATAACATCTGTAATTGGCAAGTCTTTAACAATGACACAGATCTAATTAAATTCTTACATTGTGTTGATTATTATGAAAAGCAAGAAATTGATTTCAATGCGTTTGTGGAGGAACATGATGGAAAAGAAACCCTTTTTGGTTAGAAAATAGTTTAGCTAAGAACAAAAAAAATACCTAAGGGACTCATAGCATTGGAGAAAGTATTTGATGGCCATGACCGATTTAAAACAAAAACTATACCCATACTACAAAATGATCTTGAAGAAATAAAATTGGGAACACAAACGGCCCCAAAGAATGTATACATTAGGAAAAAAACTAAATCCCAAAATCAAGAGCATGCTCATCAACTTGCTCAAAAAATATAGACATGTATTTGCATGGTCCTATGATGACTTGAAAGCATATCAGGAAGATCTTTTTCAACATGAGATACCATTGAAGCCAGATGCCAAACCATTCAAGCAAAAGCAGAGGCCTATCAATCCCACGTTGGCCCCTAAAATGCTTGAGGAACTAACAAAACTAAGGGATGGAGCTATTATCAAACCCATTAGGCACTCTTCTTGGGTTTATAACTTGGTTCCTATCAGAAAGAAGAATGGTGCTATTAGACTGTGTGCAGATTTTAGAAATTTAAATAAATCCTCACTTAAGGATAATTACCCCCTTCCTAACATGGAAGCAGTACTACAAAAGGTCATAAGCTGTGAACTATTGTCCATGATGGACAATTTCTTAGGATATAATTAGGTGAAAGTGAAGGAATCAGAACAATATAAGACTACCTTCACCACACCAAGGGGAACATATGTTTATGTAAGAATTCCATTTGGGCTCACAAACGCTGGAGCAACATTCCAAAGGGCTATGGATGTGGCTTTTGCAGGACTAATTAATGAAATCATGGTGGTCTATCGGAATGACTTGACCACGTATTCCAAGAAGGTTGAGGATCATTATACACATTTGGAAAGAATTTTTATTAGAGCCTTGGAGTATGGAATCTCGTTGAATCCTAAGAAGAGTTAGTTCATAGTCACAGAGGGCAAGCTGCTTGGCCACATAGTTTCAAAAGATGGAGTAAGAATAGATCCTGAAAGACTAAAAACCATTGAGCAAATCCCCATCCCTAAAATTTTGAAGGCTATACAATCCTTCTTTGGCCAGATCAGCTTTGTTAGGAGATTAATACCAAATTTTGCAGAGATAGTTAATCCTATATCAAAAATGTTGAAAAAGAATGTGGAAATAAATTGGACGGCTGAAGCCTTAGAAGCATTTGTCACTATCAAGAAAGAAATCAAAGAGGCTCTAGTTTTAAAATCTCATGATTTTGGTAAACCATTCTAGATTTTCTCATTTGCATCCTTTCACACAGCTACACAACAATTATGCTATAGAAGAATGACGAGGGATACGAGCAGCCCATTTCATTCTTTAGAAAATCCCTCCAATGTGTAGAATTAAATTATGACATCATAGAGAAATAGGCCTATGCATTGGTGAAAGTTGTCAAAGCATTCAGACCTTACTTGGTTGGGGCAAAAGTAATAGCCTATGTACCAAACATAGCAGTCAAGGATGTATTTGTGCAAAATGAGGTGACAGGAAAAAGGTGTAGATGGATTAACTGAATCAAGGAATTTGACATCGAAATTCAAATTACAAAACTTGTGAGAGGACAGGGACTAGAAAAGTTAATGATTGAAACAAATTTGGAAGCTGCCCAAGTATGCAATATGAATGATGAAAAAGATATGGTCACAAGTATTGAAAAAACTCCATGGGATACTAATATTGTATACTATCTTAAACATTTAAAATGCCCTGAAGGATTTGATGACAAAAGAAAAAGGACACTTAAGCTTCATGCCTCAAAATATGTGCTCATAGAGGGTGACCTATATTGGAAAAATAAGGATGGCATTCTACTATTATGCCTAGATGAAGATCAAGCAAGACATGCTTTGAAAGAGATGCATGAAGGAGTGTGTGGGGAACATTTCTCAACAAAAACCACTTCACATAAAATATTGAGGGTAGGCTTTTATTGGCCTAAAGTGTTTAATGATACTTATGACTATACCAAAAAATGTGAGGCATGTCAAAGGTTCTCTGGAAAGTTGAAATATCAAGGAGCATTACCTTTAAGACCTATGTAGGTTGATGCCCCATTCTACCAGTGGGGAATTGATTTTATAGGAGAAATTATAGAAAAATCTAGTGGGGACTCCTTTACAAAATGGATAGAGGCTATACCTACAAAGCAAGCAACCAGTAGGGTTGTGACAAATTTTCTGATAGAAAATGTCATCACTAGATTTGGGGTACCAGTAAGAATCAAAACTGACAATGGAATGTGCTTTAGATCAGATGAATTTAAGGCATTTTGTAAGTCTTATGGTATAACAATTTCATATTCCTCACCATATCATCCATAGGCTAACAGGAAGACTGAGTCCAACAATAAAAGTATTTTGAAAATCATAAAAAGGATGTTGGACAACAATAAAAGGGCTTGGGATTCCAAGTTGAAACTAGCATTGTGGGCAAACAGAATCATAGTGAAAAAGGCTACTAGAAAATCACCCTTTGAACTTGTGTATGGGACTCAAGCTAGAATCCCTATGCACAACCTATTGCCAATGTATAAATTCATCCTGCAAGAGAATGGGGAAGTCCTTGAACCAATAGAAGAAAGAATGGAGAAATTAATGGAACTGGATGAAATTAGAGATCAGGCACAATAGAAAAATAAAAAGATACAACTATAGGAAACATACCTTTTTGATAAGAAAGCCAAACAAAGAAAATTCAAGGAAAATGACATGGTCCTCATGTGGAATGCCAGAGCACAAGAAAAGGGTAAACATGGCAAGTTTGAGGCATTATGGGTAGCACCATTTGTTGTCACTGGCAAGGGAGGAGAAAATTCATATTATTTACAAAATATGTCAGGAGAAAATTAGGAACTGCCAGTGCATGGACTATTCCTAAAACATTTCTTTTCTTAAAATTTCCATGCACAGTAGTTTAGGAAAAGGTAAAAGAATTGCCAGTGCATGGACAATTCTCAAAAAATACCTTTTACAAACATATTTTCCATGCACAGTATAATAGGGTTTCAATCCATTTCCATCCATTCACATCTACTTCCAAAATTCTATCAAATTGTCACTCGAACAAATAAAATATTTGGTCTACTCTCCCGGAGATCTAATTTCCTATCATACTCACAAAAGTGTATGCATCCCCAGAAAGAGCCGCTATTGGAACTAAAAAATTTCACATTATTCATTTGCTAAGAATTCACCAAGTCTCCACATAACGTGAATAATGTCCCTCATTTTCAAAACCAAGCAGCAAAAATTTGTGTGACAAGATCCATTTTAGAATCTGCACGTAGACAATCTCATGAATATACCTAGCTCTCTAACCACAGCCTAATTCTGATACTAAGTTATCTATATCGGCAAGACCTCAAGTAACTAACCTTGAACAGAAAAATACATTTTTGAAGTATAATGTGATAATCAGTGAGAGATGATTGATGTTTGAATGATCAAAATTACATATTTCAAAAGATTGGGGAGACATTCTATATGTGTCACTGACGCATACTCATCGGTGTGAGTAGAACAATTGGAGTGAAATCCTTAAGCTTCCCCAACCATAAAAGTCACCCTGACATAAGAGACAAAAGGCTTTTGGTAAGACTCTCGTTGATATGTTCTAATGAAAATGAGTGATGGAGATAAGATCTTTTGGAAGACCCTAACCCATCAGGAGACTATCATATTCTCTTGAAGATGGAGATTGTCATGCCGATAAAGATAAGGTAATCTATGTTCGTCGGAGAAACACTCACTGATGCTAAGGAGAAAATTTGCCACACTTGATCAAAATGAAATCAGGATGAAAATTATAATATCTCCCTAAAATGACAATAAATGGTTCATAACTATATGAAAAGAGTATTTCGTGGAGACACCAATGCACCCTTGGCGACCAACCAAAAACATATCAAAGAAAATGGCGCCAAAACAATATGAAGATCAAAAAAAGAATAAAATGGTCTCACTGATATGATAAAAAGAGAATCGGCCTAACATTTTGAAATTCATGAATTCCCTACATTTAATTCCAGTGGCAGCTATTAATGGTTGATTAAACATAGTGCTATAGAAGCCATTCTGAACCCCACTAAAATCAACACAAGGGTTGCAAATAGAGAAGAAGGAATTCATTGGGAATTAGGAGATTTGCGCATAGCATATACAGGTAAGTCCCTGAACTTTCTTTGATACAGTCAAGTTCTAGTATAAAATGGAAGGCTCCTTTGAAACAAAGAAAAGGCAACACACTGAAAAAGGCCAAACCAAGGGCAAAAAACAAAAAATTGAAATAGAGAAGGGAGAAAAAATACCAAAAAGGAAATTGAACTAAGATCTCGTGGACCACTTTCCCAGGTCTAGACCCAAGGCCAGAAGAACTGCACAATTAAGGGCAAATGTGGAAAAACTAGAAGATAAATACAAATATGTCAAAAATGTATGGACTCCTATTCGAGGATATGAATTATTCATGTTCCATTATCACAGGAGACATAGGATGGAACCTATTAGCAACCCTTGGCAACTCAATTTAGGGAAATTAATAGTCCCAGATGTTTTTGTCAATAGACCTTTTAAAACTACCAGCATACCATTATGATCCTGACCAAAAGGCCATATGCAATCTAGAAGGAAAACCCTTTATTAATATCTCCAAGAATGCAGTCCATGAAATTTTTGATTTAAATGACACATAT
The DNA here is from genome assembly GCA_027924645.1 of Cunninghamia lanceolata. Taxonomy (NCBI): domain Eukaryota; kingdom Viridiplantae; phylum Streptophyta; class Pinopsida; order Cupressales; family Cupressaceae; genus Cunninghamia; species Cunninghamia lanceolata. The sequence goes on from BSBN01000768.1 coordinate 6,498,670, forward strand.
AACACCCCTATCATACATGAAGACCTAGAAAAGGAATATTTCAGATTGGATACCACATACAAGGGCTAGAGACTGCCATTACATAGATCACAGAATGAGGGGAATTTAGTGCCATTTGAAAAAGGGGATGAACCTCCATTCAACGTTGAATTGTTCAAACCCTACCTAAGATACACATATTACTCAGTAGGGTAGGTATTGGGGACTAAAGTTCTAGAGTGTATGTCTATAGTGCCTATGGTCATCTCTGCAGATATCCAGTGCCATCAAGCTAGGACATTTGACTATGCTGCTTTTATTTTTAAGGAAATAGACTCGTGTCTGAAGGCCTTAATGAGAAGTTTCACTACAGTAGGCTTCAGACACTATTCTATTCTCATGCACATGGTTTTGTATTTTGGACAAGAATTGAATCTATGGCCAGAGCAGCTGAAAATTTCACAATTTGATAAAGATTGTCAACCTCTGACCCTACAATTATGGACCACTGTATGGGACAATAGGTTTAGAAATTCTAGTTATGTTTGTTTTGAAGAATTCTTTGTGAAAACCCTGTATAGGTGTTATGGCTACCCATGCAGTTACACTTTGTCAGAAGAAATTAAAAGGTTTTTGAGACCCAAGGATTTTGATGGGCCACCCACTGTAAACCACAATTGGGGGGATTGGTATAGTTTTCATGATTCTACAATGAATAGAGTATATGGGTTTGAGGATGCCCCTTTTTTGTTTCCAAAAACTGTACCAGACAAGGTGGCATATTTGGAAATAGTTAGACAGCTTGACTACTCAAATGTGATGAATCTCAGTGCATATGATAAACAATCTTTTATGCTAAGCACCTTATGTTTTGGTGACTTTACTGTGTTAGCTAAAGAAGGTTATGATCTCATTCTTGATAAATTATCTCATTTTAATCTTAGGAAAGCAATACAGAGAAAGAATTTTGACTCGGAAGGATTTATTGATCATGCTAGAAAGAAGCAAAAACTGAGTGGGTATGCTCATGTATCATTCCCTCATGATGATGTAATTAGAAATTTGGAAGAAGTAGATGCTGAAGTAGCCATTGATGAATATAACCAGAAAGTGAGAAGGGAAGCACAAGAAATTGAATTACTTTCCTCTGACAGTGAAGGATCTGTGGCATCTAAACCCCATGATTTTTCTGATACAATTTCAAAATGTAGAATTGAACAATATCAGCCCCCAGAAAGAGAATTGGAGATTGAAGAAGCAAGTGATAATGATGCTAGATAGGTTGCATATAAATATTTTATTTTAGATGACCAATTTGTTCATACCCTGAGTTCAGATCTTTTTTGTACAAACACAAGGGTAAGGCTATTAGAGAATCAATCTTAGATGTTACACCAGACAACTAGACATAGTTAATGAATGCTTTAAAAGTAGAAGTTCAAAAGGAGATGGAAGATATGACTCCTGAGAAAGGAAGGGAGTTGCTCAGAGAATTTGGTGTAATGATCTTCTCGTGTCTTGATTTGAATTCAACACTTGTTTTTTATAGTTTTTTGCACAATAATGATACAAAACACAAGCTTAGTTTTGAAGGGGTTGTTGAAGTATATACTAGAACAAAATACAATCCAAATGAGAACTCCCTCATGATATGGGCCCTATACCCAGCAAACAAAAATCTTGTTGTCATTGACACTGAAAAAGCTTTTGGCCATGTTATGACATTGAGAGCTGGAGAAACTGATCTAGTCGTCACAATAGAACTTGGAGTAAATGTGGAAAAACTAAATAAATCTTAGATTCAGCTATTGATAAATGAGGGATAACAATCTTTTAAGCAACATAAGAAGTACCATGATAGGCTCCAAGATGAAGTGAAAGAATGCATGGAGACTTCTCAGATAGGTGTACCTATGTTACTCAAGAATGACAAAGATTTGAAGAGCAAGGATGAATGGGTCAAGGAGGTTCAGGGAATATTGGATGAGGCCATAGAAAATATAAAACAAGATGATTCGACATCCAAGGAAGCTTGTTCGCATCTAGAGAAGATGGTTTCAATAGAGGTGGACATTAGAGATGCCATTGAGTATGCCGAGACATAGCTGAGCTAGAAATATTTGGATCATCTTCTTCAAATCTACTTATGGCTCAGTAGGGCTTAATGTTAAATGCATTTGTTTATTTTCATCATAATTCTATTAATTCTCAAAAGATACTATGAAGAGACATGTCTCTTCACTAATATCGATATAAAAGGTTGGAACATATGATGGTCATAGGATCATCGATTATTAGGCATCTCTCTTTACTTGAAAAAAGACTATATATATTATATATAAAGGAATATATATTGTCAGTTCTGTTTTAATTGAAGAAATTCTATTACACATGTATACTTTCTGAAAAGCATAATGGAGTAGAATATTTCTACATGGTGATTTATTTTTAGTGTTCAACAGTTGTGTAAATTTTCATGATTATATGCTATTTGACTGTCTCCAAAGTGGCCTTTTATGTTATTCAAATCCAGTGGGAAAAACATTTGATTTGTCAATACACAATTGTTGTCATTATGTGGTGTGGTGATTGGTTTCTATGTGAAGAAGGATTAAATTACCTTTTAAGCAATCTTGTCTGATTGGTTCTAGTTGGATTAAACTCCTTTTAAATAAGTTGTCTTAAGTGGTTTCTCTCACATCTGAATTAAAATCCTTTCACAACTTCATATAACATAAGGGGATATCATTGGGATAATTAAGAATAGTCTAAATAATATACATACATGCCCATCTGCATAAGGTGCAGATATTTAAAGGTGCCCAACTATTAGAGTTAAGCTAGAAGGTGAGTTCACCAATTACATACATCTATTTCCATTCACTTACTCAAATTGGCCAATAGATTTAGGCATTGGTCTTACTCATTTCATTAGTTTGCCGTGATATTGCTTATACAATCTATACCAAATTAGAATCATATCATTTTCAATTACTATTTAGACATTAGAAGTAAAAGTAGGCAACAAGTGATCACCTATTCCACACCATTTTCCACTGTGGGTAGATCCATCACTCAGTCAAGATCACGTATCCATTTAATCTACTTCATTAGTAAGGTGCACCCACCTAGGTCTAGTAGAACCTAAAGTGTAGGGAGTCATCAACCCTATAGGTTAACTCTATTTTGTTAGTTCAAAAACATTGCAAATCTAAGCATAGATCTTGGCAACATCTTAGGTTTTGTAACCTGCATTTTTGAGACCTAACTATTGATAACTGAGAGGGGGGGTGAATCAGTTATCTTAATTATTTAACTTTATGTTCTTCAAATTAAATAAGCATGCATAACCATGAAAGAATAAATAAACTCAATACACATAACACAATGATTTTGACGTGGAAAACCCTGTTAAGGGAAAAACCACGGGGTGACTAACCTAAGATTGTATTCTCTGTTAAAAGAATAAGGTAGTACAAAATGGCACTTGCCAATTAGGGCTCACTGCCCAAGCATACTGCTCACAAGAGGATCACTACCTATAATAGTTTATAGAAGGAAACTAGATACTTGAACTGATGAGAAGCATCCACATATGCTTACGTTCAGTTCTGGTTAAGCTCAATACACTGATCTACTGCACTTCATTCTTCCTCTACCTTAGTGTTGTTGTTCTATCACATACCAGACCTCTCTCTCTATTTCCACACTATTCTCTACTCTTCTTCACACTTTACCACACACCACACACACCTTCACATATAAATCCTTCTGGTATATATATCTGTACTAATGATTTCAACACATTTCTAGTCAGCATCTGGAATAGTCAATATTTTTCCCAAACTCTGATCTGTCGGCTGAATCCTTGCTTACCAAGTGATGAGTATCAAAAACATAGTTATAGAAGTCATCATTCATGTCAGCTAATCATGATTGATCTCTTAAGAAACTTGATTCCCATCAATACCTTATCCGGATTGAGGTCTGATGCTCTGCCGGTCAGGTCTTCCACAGTCTACTCTACCAAACAGGAACTCAATACTTAGATGCTCATATCTCTTCACTCTTTCATCACTAGAGACTTAATCCCTGGAATCTATCTGTCAAGGTACTCCTCTTGACTTCCCCAAGTCCGCACTTTACTGAGATACTTCCTCTGAGAGATTTGGACATGACTGTTGGACCTTTCCACATGCTCTGTTCTTGCTTACCAGACCACAACACTCTTCAATCTGACTTCCGGTATAGGCACACCATGTCTTGCAGATGGGTGGGATGGACTTTGTTGCCATCATTGACAACACTTATGAAGCCACATAGTGTCTCTTGCCAACAATCTCCCCCTTTGGCATTGATGGCAACACTTAGTCAAAAATGACTAAGTGTTACATTGTACTCCCCCTTGGATGATGCTCTGTTCTACTATACACTTTACCGAAACTCCCCTTTAGCTAGATTCTACATTTTTCATTGCTCCTCACTCCCCCTTTGACATCAATGGCAAAGGGTAGGGTCCGCACACCAAAACTTCCCAAAAACAATCTATACTTGGCCGCATAAACATATATACATGTTTTACTTACATATACTGAATTATATCTATAAAAGTGGTTTTCAACTGCACCACTTCTGTCACCCAACTCTTCTTCATCCTATCCAAAATTGAGATGTGACCACTCAACAGGAATGTAAAAGATTCTTCCCTTTTTAGATCTGTCGGATCACTGGTCTGAGCTGTTGTTTGAGCATCAGTTAGGGCCTCATGCATGACCTCTAACTTAGGGATAATGATCCCTCTAAGTTCACTTAACCTATTTATTCTATTTTTCTTCTCCTTCTCAAGATTCTTTATTTCATCTATGACTGCAATAGTCTAACACTCTTGAGTTACTAAGGAGGAGGAGAGAGGATCAAAACTTTGAGATAAACTTAACAGTTTATCCTCTTGCTCTTTTACTTTCTTCTCAATATCCTTGGTCACTTTAGGCCAGGATAAACAAAATTTATAGATATCTCCACCATCTTTAAGAGCATTTTCTAAGCTCTTTATTCCAATATCCATAACTCTCCTATCATTTTTTTATTAGACCTTGTACTTCAGAGAGTCTCTTTTCCAAAAACTCCTTCTGGACCTTTTCTTCTACGGACTTTTCTAGGGAATCAAAATGTGAATGAACGGAATTTACAAGAGACTTTAGATTACCAGATGTGGAGGCTAAAGAGTCCTTTTGGAAGGATGGCATGATCTTCTCTAATACACCAGATGCAGCTTCTATAAGCTCACAGTCTTCTATGTGAGACTTTAGGAGTTTTTCTTTTGCGGTTGCTTGAGTGAAGGATGCTAGCTTCATGGTTTGAACCGGGGAGAGGGAATCAAAATTGAACGGTCCTTGAAGTAGTTCTGGTTCATCAAATTCCATCATTTCTTTGGTTAAGAAATCTTTGACTTCTTCTGCTGTGTCTCTTACTGGAGAGAGTTTTCTCCCCTTCTGTAGCCTTAGCACTATCATCTATGGTCTTCTCTATTTGATCTTCTTCTCTTTCCTTTACTTGTTCTTCTTGATTGATGCTCTCTTCTTTTCTTTCTTCTCCTTCAATTTTGGAGTATGCAGGAGGATCCGAAAGAGAGGTGTCTTCTACTTCATGAACTTCCTCTTCAGGAGCAGAGGAATCTAGGTCCTTAGCTTTCTCTTCACTTGTCTCATTTTCCTCTTCTACCACTATCTCAGTAGATTCTTCTTTGTCATCCATGGCCGAGAGATCATCACCTAAGTCCTCTATAATAGGAATGTTGAATCTTTTGTATGCATTCCGGAGGATGTCTTCTGTTTCTTTTGCCACCTTGTCAGTTTCTCCAAGCATAAGTTGATTCATCCTAGCTTTGCTCCTTAACTCATCCTTGCAATCTTTGAAGATCATATTCTTTTTCTTAGGAGTGATGGAAGGATAGAGCTAAATTACCATCTATTCTCGGATCTCCATATCCTTTGCTTTATAATTATTCTTTCTTATTTCAAGTTCCTTCTCAAGGCTTTTAGGAATTAGAGATATGATTTCAATGAAAGCTTTGTTGTAGATATTCAAATACTTGATTGTGGCATCTTGCAAGATCTTCTAGTCAGCTTCACTACAATCATCATAGAATTCTGTTATTGGTTTCAGGTTTCCATCCACAATGATTTCCTTGATGATATCGTCAAGAGTAGGCTTCTCAACACATTTATCTATCTTTTCTTCTTCCTTGTCTAGACCGGTAGAGGATTCACCAGTTGTTTTCTTCTTCTTCTTCATTTTCTTTACTTCCTCATCTGTCTCTATCTCTTCATCATCCTTCTGACTAATGTAAGACCTTGTTGCCTTTGTCTTTGTTATGTTCTGTCCTTTACCGGATGATTTTGCTTCCGGTTTTGATGCCTTTGAGCTCTTAGTAGAGGCAGGTGTAGAGCTCTTAGAGAATCTGGTCTAGGAGGGGGCTTCTACCGGAGCACTTTCTTTTTCTGCTTCTTCCTTTTCTTTTTCTTCCCTTTCCATCTTTTCTCTATTTGCATCAAGTGCCTCTTTTGAAATGCCATACCTTTTGGCAACATTCTCTACTTCTTTTCTCACTTTTCTCTTCATCTCCGGTTGTCATAGTTCCACATGAGTCTTCACACTCAACTCTTCAAAGGTTCCAAACCTTTCTGCCTTAAGATCCTTGGGTTAACTAAGCATGTGTTGAACATGTAGCTCTACTATTTTCTCATCTACTTCATACCCCATTGGCATAATCTAGACTACCCTTGGCTCTACTGCCTCCATTAGACACTGATCAGTTTCTACCATAAAGCAAACTGTATCCTTATACTTTTCAAATAGGGATTGGGGGATTCTCTCTCTGGCTTGCATCATGTTCTAAAGTTCTTGAAGTAGCCCCAGAGTGCTGTGTTTTGTGCCTTGGTTTCACCAAGTCAATGCAAATAATCCCTGATTTGAATGGCAACCGGTCTATCATTTTTCCATATCCAACCACTAGATCTGAGTAGCTCATTCATATAATAGAAGAACAAACAGAGTATCAAGCCACCGTATTTGAAGGAGTTCTTCTTGTCCTTCTTTATCTTTTGCAGATTTTCCAAAAGTTAGTTCAGAAGGAGCTCACAGAGATCATAGTCAACATTCTTCCTTAACATTTCTTAAGCAGTATATACAGCAGTTCCAGATACTAAATCTCCCTGCTGGAGTGATATATCTTATAGCCAATTATCATTGATGCAAACTTGATATCCAGATCTATGATATCCTCAATTGTCATTGCTCTTTTATCAAATTTCAATCTGGTAGCCTCACTTACAATTTGGTTTTTGACAGATTTGAGAGTAGGCATCCCACCAGTTGAGTGTAATCTGGTTACTGCCCTAATGGAATCCTTAGTGATCTTAAACGGCCTGTTTAACCACATGAAGTTGTCATGCATTTAGTTCAAAACATACCAGACCCATTCATCTTCAACAAAACAGGGGAAATGGATGTACTGACTGAAATGTTTATCCCTGATGACCTTGTATTGGGGTTTGAGATCAAATGAATCATCTATCAGTTCCTTGTGGTAGATATCCATCAACCTAGATTCCCCAAATTCTTCAATGTTCGCATGAATGTATGCCCTAATGTCTTCAACATGCAAAACCCCATGCAGAATGCTGGAAAATGCTCCTAAGGGATCCACTTCTAGAGATTTGTAGGGATGTTTCTTAAATTTAGGGCACGGCCTATCAGTAATATTCACAACATTCAGAGTAGTCATCTTAAAGAGTCAGAGAGAGTTTGATCAAGAACGAAAAATACCTTTTACGCTTTTAGGGTTCACAGAATGAGTCGAAGAGATCACCAACTGATTTGAATTCTGCGATTGTATCTTGAGAGAGATGAGGCAAACTTGTTTGTAGAGCTCTTCTTATCTATTTCACTAATGCAAATGTGCAAATGAAGAGCAAATGAACCCTTTTATCACTGAGCAAACCCTAATTTCACATTGCAATAAATGTGCAACTCAAGTCATTCCGGTTGCCTTGTTCTCCTTGTTCTGAGAAAGATCTTTTTTAGATCACTGAGATATGCTTTGAGTTATTCTTGGTGATTATTGACAATCTATCTTTCTTTCCTCAATCATTTGATCTATCTGTAGATCAAGCTTCTTCAATTTTGAATCATACCAGATCTAACTGTGAATGACCTGCTTCTTACCGGATGACTATTAAACCAGATCAATCTTTAGAAGATTAACTTCTTCTAAACTTTTTGCGGATCTTTCATATCTTTACCAAAACTTATTTAGATGTTTCTCTGAGATGCCTTTCAATCCGCCACTTTCCATGTGCCAATTTCAGGCACCAATTGACTGGCTAGGGGAAATAGTTTTCCTTTGTGACTCCCCCTGATCCAGAGCTCATCTATTTAGTTTTTGAAAGGAATATCAGCACCAGATTCTGGTGCGGATCCATCCCCAACAATTTCTGTACTCCTCTTCACCCAAATCTTGTTCATCTCCCTTTGAATTTCATCCGCATTCACTTTTCCTTTTCCTTTGTCTTGGTTTTGATTATGATGCACTGAACCCCTTTTGTCCTAATTCTTACTTCTACAGAATTTGGCAATATGACCGGATCTATTACAATTGTAGCAAACACTGTTTCTTTGCATATTTGACTGATATCCTCTTATTCTACACTAATTAGCCATATGTCCCATTCTATTGCATGCAAAGCATCTACCATTGAATGAATTGTTCATTTGCATATTTCTACACTCATGAGATTTGTGACCATACCTTTTGCAATTAAAACACTATCCAGAGAAGGATGAATTAGTCTGATTCATTCTTCTTCTACACTAATTTGCTTTATGACCAAAGTTATTGCAATTATGGCAGTATCCATTGAAGGATGGATATCTTTGAGCATTTGGTTGCCTTACCAGAGGTCTTCTAGGCCTGTTCCTTGGATATTCTGATCTAGAGTTCATGGATCCAGAGCTTTCACCTTTCTCATACCCCAATCGTTGCTTGTCATCTACCCTCTTTTGAATTTCAAGAACTTCAAGCTTAGCAGAACTTATCTTGAATTTCTCTTTGTATTCATTTGTTGTTTGAAGATCCCTTTTTAGTGTCAATCTGATTCTCAAGTTGTTCTTCACTATCTTTAGCTTCTTCAAGATTAGATTCCAAATGCCTGATTATTCTATCCATATTGTGGCAGTCTTCTGACTTCTCCTTGAGAGACTGTTTTAGATTATCTTCAGTCTTTCTTTTCTCTTCAATTTCTTGAGTGAATATCATAACTCCTGATTCCATTTCATGTCTTACCATAATGACCTCTTTTGACAGCTTCTCACACAACTTGTTCTTCTTGTTCAGATCTTGATCAGTATAATTTTGCTTCACTTTGACTTACTAATTGTTGAAGTAGCTCCTTTCTCTTTTTCATAGAGATACTCAGTTTCCCTTTTAGTTCATTTATGAAGTCATCATCTTGTTTGAGTCTTTCCTTCAATTCAATGACTTCAGAGTGAGATTGCTCAAGATCATCTAGGGCAAACTGAAGTTGTTCCCTCATACCATACACATCGATTGGAATTCCCAGATCTTCCTCAAGTTGTTAGGCTCTGTTTGGAGGAACTTGGCTCTGATACCAATTGTTGATAACTGAGAGGGGGGGTGAATTAGTTATCTTAATTATTTAACTTTATGCTCTTCAAATTAAATAAGCATGCATAACCATGAAAGAAGAAATAAACTCAATACACATAACACAATGATTTTGACGTGGAAAACCCTGTTAAGGGAAAAACCATGGGATGACTAACCCAAGATTGTATTCTCTGTTAAAAGAATAAGGTAGTACAAAATGGCACTTGCCAATTAGGGCTCACTACCCAAGCATATTGTTTGCAAGAGGCTCACTGCCTATAATAGTTTGTAGAAGGAAACTAGATACTTGAACTGATGAGAAGCATCCACATATGCTTAGGTTTAGTTCCGGTTAAGCTCTATACACTGATCTACTGCACTTCATTCTTCCTCTACCTTAGTGCTGCTATTCTGTCACATACCGAACCTCTCTCTCTATTTCCACACTGTTCTCTGCTCTTCTTCGCACTTTACCACACACCACACACACGTTCACATCCAAATCCTTCTGGTATATATATCCACACTAATGATTTTAACACCTTTCTAGTCAGCATCCGAAATAGTCAATATTTTCCCCAAACTTTGATCTGTTGGTTGAATCCTTGCTTACCAAGTGATGCGTATCAAAAAGACAGTTATAGAAGTCATCATTCATGTCGGTCAATCATGAATGATCTCTTAAGAAACTTTATTACCATCAATACCTTATCCAGATTGAGGTCTGATGATCTGTCGGTCAGGTCTTCCACAGTCTACTCTACCAAACAGGAACTCAATACTCAAATGCTCATATCTCTTCACTCTTTCATCACTAGAGGCTCAATCCCTGGAATCTATCAGTCAAGGTACTCCTCTTGACTTCCCCAAGTCTACACTATACTGAGATACTTCCTCTAAGAGATCTGGACCTGACTGTTGGACCTTGCCACATGCTCTATTCTTGCCAAACCACAACACTCTTCAATCTGACTTCCGGTATAGGCACACCATGTCCTGCAGATGGGTGGGATGGACTTTGTTGCCATCAATAACAACACTCATGAAGCCACACAGTGTCTCTTGCCAACACTAACATGACTTACAAATCATATGCGTCTAAATGTAATATACTAAGAAAGTAAAGAAAAGGGTTAAACACAGGTTCCTAACATCCCCTCCCTCTTAGTAAAGCTTTGTCCTTAAAGCTTAAGATGTGGAAATTGTTGTTGAATCTGAAGGAGTGGTTCCCATGTAGTATCCTTTGGTTGCATTCCGTGCCACTGAATTAAGACCTCTGTGATTGGTCAGAAGTGAAGTTGACGAGTGTGTCTGTCGAGGATTGCCGCCAACTCCAAAATGATGGATCCTTCATTATCTATCTCTGGTAAAACAATTTGTGCTCTGACTTTGGTTCCAAGAACTTTCTTTAGACAAGAGACATGAAATAGTGGATGAATGCAAGAAGAAGGAGGAAGCTCCAATTTATAAGCAACTGACCCAATCTTCTGAAGAACCTTATATGGACCATAGAACTTTGGAGCTAGCTTATGACGCCCTTTGAGTTTTAGGGATGATTGTTTGTATGGCTATAGATGAAGAAAAACCATATCACCTACATGAAAAGTACACTCAGAATGGTGCTGATCAGCTTGTTGTTTCATTCAATTTCTTGCCATGTGAAGATTATCCTACAAGATGCGAAGAATCTGATCCTAGGTTCAAAGAACTGTGTCGACTACCTAAACTGGTGAATTGCTAGGGGTGTATGGAAGGAGCACTGGTGGTGCCTGACCATAGACTATTTCATATGGAGTCATTTTAGATGCAGTGTGGTAGGAGGCATTGTACTACCATTTAGCAAGAGGGAGCCACTTTGCCCATTGATGTTGTTGTTCTGAGGTGAAGCAATGAAGATAAATTTCCAAACATTTGTTGATAATTTTAGTCTGACCATCTGTTTGTGGGTGATACCTAGAACTCATCTTCAATTTGGTGCTAGTGTGTTGAAAAAGTTCTATCCAAAAATGACTAGTGAAAGTTGCATCACGATCTGAGACAATGGAAGAAGGGATGCCATGAAGATGGAAGATCTGATCCATGAAAACTTGTGTGACTGAGGAGGCTATATAGGGATGGCTGAGGGCACAAAAATGATTATATTTAGAGAGGTGATCAACCACAACCAAGATCACTGACTTTCCTCCAGATTTAGGGAGCCCCTTATTAAAATCCATTAAAATATCTGTCCAAATTTGTTTAGGGATAGGCAAGGGTTCAAGCAATTCAAGAAGGAGTGTCATTTTGCCCTTGTTGCATTAGAAGGTATCACATTTAGCCACCATCTGTTGAATTTCCCTTTTCATTCCCTTCCAATATAAGTTACATCGTGCCCGCTCATAAGTTTTGAGGAACCTAGAATGCACTACCGATGAAGAAGCATGGAGTTCATAAAAGATAGCCTACTAAAGATCTGTGCTCTGGGGGAGCACCAGACGACCCTTTTATCATAGAGAAGCACCATCCCAAGAGTAATGCAGTATAGCAAAAGGGTTAGTGGCCAACTGTTGAATGGTTTGAGATAATGAAGAGTCATTGACATAGCCTTGCTAGACAGATTCCAACCAATTTGGAATAGGCATAGAAATAGCTAAAAGGGAAGCTTGGTCATCAAATGTGCAAGAAAGAGCATCTGCCACAATATTGTCGTTATTCTTCTTGTAAGTGATGTCATAGTCATAACCCATGAGTTTGATGACCCATTTTTGTTGTGTTGGGGAGGAAACCCGTTGTTCCAAGAAATATTTCAGACTCTGGTGATCAGTCTTGATGTAAAAATGATTCCCTAGTAGGTATGGGCGTCACTTCTGTACTGCATGCAAAATAGCCATCATTCCTTCTCATATATAGAGAGTACTAAAATTTTTCCAGAAAGGCCTTTGCTGGTGAACGCAATGGGATGATCTTCTTGAAGGAGAACAAAACCAAGTCCATTGTCACAAGCATCACTCTCAATAGTGAAGGTCTTGGAAAAATCTGGCATAACTAGAATAGATGTAGTACACAGCTTTTTTTTAGTTTTTCAAATGCACACTCAGCATCATGTGTCCAGATAAAAGCATCCTTTTTTAACATAGTTGTTAATGGAGCTACAATATTCCTGTAATCCTTGACAAACTTGCAATAGTAGCTAGTCAGCCCTAAAAAACCATAGAGGCTCTTAAGTGTTTGAGGATGCAGCTAATTTTTCATGGCATCTATTTTTCCAGGATCCACTTGAACCCCTTGAGTGAAACAATATGCCCAAGATACTCCACTTCCTCCTAGCCAAAAACACATTTAGACTGTTGCAAGTATGTACCTAATCGGTGTTGTCATTAATGTCAACATATCCTTGTTGTCATTAGTGTCAACTGTATCTTATTCTATTACTTGTTTAGAAGACTTGTATGTTGAGGATATTGAGAAAATTAGCCTCTGAAAGAAACAAGTGAGTCACAAAGAAGTGCAGTATAGACAGTGAGTTGTATGTTGAAGAACAGTCTGGTAAACTGGTTCACATTTATTCCTTCTTGAAGATATTGGTCTATGGATTGGACGTAAGTTAGAGATATGTCTAAAGATGCTACATTTGGGGTCTGAGCCATCCGCATGAAGATCTAAGTGAGTTGTGTTCACTAGAGTGAAACCTACTTTTTCTGTAAGTTCAGTTGAGACAAGAAGATAGTATTTGGGTCCACATTCCTCTACAATAAAGTATTTTTCTCTACGGTTCTAGAGGGAAGTATGAGATGATGATAAGTGCATATAGTTGCAATTGTTGATGATTTGTTGGTCCGCAAGCTATCTTTCTTTTATGACACTTGAAGATAGTGAAGTACATGTGTTCTGGTGAGAAGATTCCTTTGGATAAAGTGGTTAAGGTTTGTGTAGTTGCTCCTGATGATTATAGCATGCTTGTAGATGTCTCCTAATCATGTTCCTATCTGGACTTTGGTCTGCATTAAAAAATTGTGATGGTGTGTGAAGATTGTTCCCAGTTAATGTAGCGTGTAACCAGTCTTGGCCGACCTGGTTAGTCCCAGTGATTACAGAGATCTCTGGAAGATTGTGGAAGCATGTTGTGGCATGGAAGGTCATGTTTGAGTCCTAGCTAAGGCATGATGTGATCTACATTTCATTCCCTTTGCATGATATTGCAATAGGTCAGACCTATTTTGTAAATGTTAGTAATACCGACCTTGGAGATTGTTCCAATGGTTGATGCCGACCTTGATGATCATTCCAAGATTGATGTAGTGTATAAATACTTGTAGTTGAGTCCTGGAAAAGGTGTCCTTGAGCAAAAATGAGAATATATTAAGAAAGGTCCAAAGGCAAAGTAAAGAAGGGGGCAGAGGAAAGAAGAGCAAGAGTAGAGTAGAGGAAGAGCAGAGCAGAGGAAGAGTAGAGTAGAGGAATTGATATTCACAATATATAAAGTTGTTGATCATGGAAATGAGTCTGGCAGTAAGTCACTAGTAGGGATTAATAGCCCTCAGGGTTTAACAACCCTTATTGTAATCTTGCTAGGTTTAGGGTTGAGGTAGTGAGTTTGCTAGACCTAGTTGTTCTTCATGGCAGTAAGCTAGTATGTTTAGGCCCATGGAGTGACCAAGTCTGAACATCATTATTTCAAGATTGCAATATATAGTGAGAGTTAATCCTCTCCATGGTTTTTCCCCACTTTGGGGTTTTCCACATAAATCTGGTGTCTCTTGTGATTGATGTTGTATCTATGGTTAAGTTTCTGATTTCATGCTCTCATTGTTAAATCATAATATTTGCAGATAAGTAATGAATGTTTAAATTGCAGAAAGTGTTTAAGTTTTTGTGACAACTAATTCACCCCCCCTCTCAATTGTCTAATGCATATCAACAATTGGTATCAAAGCCAAGTTCCTCTGAAGAAAGTTTAACAGCTTGAGGAAGATCCAAAATGTCTTACAAGAAGGAAGCGCCACATTTTGATGGAACTAATTACATTCTCTGGAAGGCTCAGATGAAAAGTGATCTTCTTTCTCTTGGTATCAAAGTTTGGAAAGCTACAGAAATAGAATACATTATACCTCAAAATAGTTTGATGAATGAAGACAAAATCAAAGAATATGAGATAGATATCAAGGCAAAGGATGCTCTGCTAAGCTCATTAACTGACTCAATACTGACAAAAGAGGTGGATCTTGAAACTGCAAATAAGGTATGTGAAAAGTTGAAAAATCTGTCTGAAGGAGATGACTCTGTGAAGGAAGCCAAGTTACAAAGTCTGAAACTGAAATATGAAAGCTTGAAGATGAACAATGATGAAAACATATAAGCTTTTATGTAAAGAGTTGATGAACTTGTTATAGGGATAAAAGCCATAGGTGGAACTCTCAAAGAAAAGGAAATTGTCATGAAAATATTCAGATCTCTGCCCAAGTCCAATTGTCACAAGGTGGCCGTGATTGAAGAATTCATGCAAGTAAAAATAGTTAACAGAGATCAGTTGCTTGGTAAGCTTACTTCTTTTGAAATGAGGGAGTTAGATGATGCTCTACCAAAAGTTGAGACTGCCTTCAAAGCTAGTACTCTTGGAAGTACTTTCAGATCATAAAAGTATAAGGTAGAATCCAATGATGAGTTAGATGAAGTTGACACCAACTTTGTGGATAGACTGCAAAGAGGATTTGGTAAGTATAAAGGCAAATTACCTTTCAAATTTTTTTCTTGTGGTAAAGTAGGTCATTTTGCTTCTAGATGTCCTAAAAGAATTGAAAGAAATAGAAGAAGATATGAGAACAGGCCTAGGACCCAAAATAAGTGTTATTATGTTGAAGATTTTGATGGTGATGGAGTATCAGATAATGGTGAACCAGATAATGCTAATCCCTCTATAAATGAATGCTTGTTCATTGCTATTAAGGAAGATCTTGTGTCTACTAATTTTTCTACCTATATGAAGGAAGAAAAACTAGTGGAAAGTACTTTGGCTACTCAGGTCATTAAGGACAATGATGAATGTGTTATTGATAATGGTGGCTCTCACCACATGACTGGTGACAAAAGTAAGTTTGTAAGTTTAGAAAGATATGATGGTGGACTGGTTAGGTTTGGAGATCATACAGCTGGTAGGATTTGTTGAAAAGGATCTATTTCTTTTGATGAAAAGCATAATACTGAAGATGTCTTGTATGTGAAAAGACTAAAGCACAATCTTCTGAGTGTGGGTCATATGCGTGATAAGGGCTATGACTTAAGCTTCAAGGACAATGGATGCAAGATCAGGGAGAGCTCAGTCATTGCAATTGGTGAGAAGACTAGAGGTAATATCTATCACTTGAAAGGAATCGAGAACTATTGTTTGTTGACTCAGACTGATGAGAGTTGGTTATGGCATAGAAGATTGTGTCACATAAATTTTGATAATATTAAGAAGATAAGTACTGCATAGATTGTTAGAGATCCACCTAAGCTTGTGAAGCCTACTAATCTAGTTTGCAAGGAGTGTCAATTTGGGAAATAGACAAGAACAAGTTTCAAAAGAAAGGATCGATCAGTTGGAGGACTACTTGAGCTAGTGCATACAAATTTGTGTGGACCTACTAGAGTAAGAAGTTTGCAAGGAGACAGGTATTTCATGTTGCTCATAGATGATTATTCTAGAATGACTTGGATCACCTTTTTGAAAGAGAAAGTTGAAGCTCTAGATAAATTCAAGGCATTTAAAGCAATGGTTGAAAATGAGATGGATTTGAAAATCAAATGTTTGAGGTTTGATAAAGAAGGAGAATTCACATCAAATGAATTCAATTTCTTTTATGAAGAGCATGGAATAAAGAGGTAGCTATTTGCACCCAAAACTCCACAACAAAATGGAGTTGTTGAAAGGAATAATAGAACAATTCAAGAAGATGCTAGAACCATGATGAAGGAAGCTCATCTTCTGGAAGCATATTGGAGAGAAGCAATTCACACCATAGTATATATCCTAAATAGAGTTCAAGTAAAAGGTAACAGTTCAAAAACTCCCTATGAATTGTGGCATGGTAGAGTTCCTACTGTGAAATATTTCAAATTTTTTGGTAGCAGATGTTATATCAAAAGAGAAGAAGATTTAGGCAAGTTTGATGCTAGATGTGATGAAGGAATCTTTCTTGGTTACTCCACCAAGAGCAAGGCCTACTAGTGATATAATAAGAGGCTGAACAAGATCATTGAAAGTGCAAATTTTAAAGTTGATGAATGTAAGGAAAAGTCTTCAAAATTAAGTGGATATGAGTCAGATGGTCCAAATGTTTCAGAAGTGGCGCAACATGAAGACAACACAGATGAAGAAGAACAAGCTTCAGTAAGTGCTACCAAAACTCCAAGATATGTAAGAATCAGTCATTCTAAAAATTAAATCATAGGAGATAAGAGCAAAGGGATCTTAACCAAAAGAAAAGCTGTAGAAGAACAAGTAAATTTATGTCTGATCTCTAAGATTGAACCTAAAAATGTGGATGAGGCATGCAAAGATGAGAATTAGATAAAGGCCATGAAAGAAGAATTGATGTAGATAGATAAGAATCACACTTGGGATCTTGTTCCCAGATGAGTAGACAAGAATGTAATTGGTACAAAGTGGGTCTTCAGAAACAAAATGAATGAGAATGGTGAAGTGGTAAGAAACAAAGCAAGATTGGTATGCAAAGGATACACTCAGGTTGAAGGAATAGACTTTGAATAAACTTTTGCTCTAGTAGCAAGGATTGAAGCAATAAGGATGTTTCTGGCTTTTGTAACATACAAAGATTTCAAGGTTTGTCAAATGGATGTAAAATCTACCTTCTTAAATGGATAGTTGGAAGAGGAAGTCTATATTGAACAACCAGAAGGATTTTAGTCATCAGAACAAGGGGATATGGTATGCAGATTGAAGAAAGAATTATATGGATTAATACAAGCTCTCCCAGGGCATGGTATGCATGGTTGGATAGGTACCTGATACTAATAGGGTTTAGTAAAGGTACTACAGATAGTAATCTCTACTTCAAGATCAATGATGAACAAACCCTGATTGTTGCAGTTTTTGCTGGAGAAATGCAAAGTGAATTTGAAATGTCTATGTTTGGGAGATGAACTTTTTAGGTTTGCAAATAAGTCAATCAGATAAGGGTATCTTCATTTCTTAGTCTAAGTATGTGAAAGAGTTGTTAAAGCAATTTGGGATGGAAGACTCTAAACCAATATGCACACCTATGATAACTGGTTGTAAGTTGAGCAAAGATGATAACTCACCCATGACAGACTAGAAAAAGTATAGATCTATGATTAGAGGACTACTTTATTTGACTCAAACCATACCTAACATAATGCATGTAGTGTGTCTTGTGGCAAGATTTTAGGCAAAATCCAAGGAATCTCATGTAATGGTAGTCAAGAGAATTCTGAGATATTTAAAAGGTACAATAGATTATGGTTTGTGGTACCCCAGGGATAGTGACTTTGTTCTTAGTGCATATATTGATGTAGATTGGGCAGGAGATGTGGATGATAGAAAAAGTACAAGTGGAGGTGCATTCTTCTTGGGTAAAAGATTAGTATCTTGGTTGAGCAAGAAACAAGATTCAATATCTTTGTCTATTGCAGAAGTAGAATACATTGCAGCAACATGTAGTTGCACTCAAGTGTTATGGATGAAGTAGACTTTGAAGGACATCAAAGTTGTGTATGAAGAACCTATTGCAATCTTTTATGACAACACAAGTGCCATAAACATATCAAAGAACCCAATGATGCATTCAAGGACCAAGCACATATCCATGAGGTATCATTTCTTGAGAGAAAAAGTGATAGAGAATGAAATCAAGTTTGATTATGTTTCCACCAAGGATCAGATTGCAAACATTTTTACCAAGTCTTTACCCAAGGATACTTTTGAGTATCTCAGAGAAAAGTTAGGGGTCATCACCCAACCTGCTCTAAACTAAGATGCACAAGAGTGCATTACTCCGGAGGTACTTAGAGGTCTAGATTGATGCTTTTTAGGGCTACTTCTAAGGGGGAGTAGTCAAAAAGTTTAGAAGAGAGATTAGATCAGAGAAAAAAAGTGCAAGTATGTGCCCTTTGCAATTGATGTCAAAGGGGGAGAGAAGTCATGTGAAAAACTTAGAGTGCAGATGTGTAAAAGAAAGGGGGACAATTTTGGAGAAAGAAAGAAGTACAGGTGTGTAAAGAGAAAGGGGGTGAATCTTATCTTGATGGCTATTACAGTTTTCCACATCATATGTTGCCATCAATGACAAAGGGGGAGATTGTTGTAAGTATGTGCCTAATCGGTGTTGTCATTGATGTCAACATATCTTTATTGTCATTAGTGTCAACTATATCTTATTCTATTACTTGTTTATAAGACTTGTATGTTGAGGATATTGAGAACATTAGCCTCTCCAGAAGAAACAAGGGAGTTACAGAGAAGTGCAGTACAGACAGTGAGTTGCATGCTAAAGAACAGCATGGTAAACTGCTCTACATTTATTCTTGCTTGAAGATATTGGTCTGCGGATTGGAATGAAGTTAGAGATATGTTTGAGGATGCTACATTTTGGGTCTAAGCCATCTGCATGAAGATCTAAGTGAGTTGTGTTCACCAGAGTGAAACCTACTTTTTATGTAAGTTCAGTTGAGACAGGAAGATAGTATTTGGCTCCCACATTCCTCTGCAATAAAGTATTTTTCTCTATGGTTCTAGAGGGAAATCTGGGATGATGATAATGTTAGACTTAGGGTAGACAACAAAGAGGGGGGGTGAATCAGTTGTCCAAAACTTTCTTCCAAATCAAATACTTAACTCCACACAAGCATAATATTAAATCAATCATGAAAGCATAATGCAACAAGTTAAGAGCAGATACACATTAACACACATAACACCAAGATTTTTGACGTGGAAAACCCGGTTAAGGGAAAAACCACGAGGTGATTAACCTAAGAAAATATTCTCTGTTAGAAGAATAAAAAGAACAAAATGGCACATGCCAATTAGGGCTCACTGCCTGAGCACACTGCTCACAAGAGGCTTACTGCCTACAAGAGACACATTGTCTACAAAAGAATAAGTATCACATACTTGAACTAGTAAATAGCATTTTCACCATGCTTGAGTCAGTTCCATTTAAGCCCAAACCTTCTGCTCTGCCTTTCGCTCTTCTCCTCGCTACCACACACTCATCTCCACACTTTTTTCTTTGAAATGACTTCGCAATCCGTTATTTATAAATGACATCATCTTAGGAACAAACATCTAAGTTGGCAAACATCCACAAGAACATCTGCAAGATGTATAATTCATCTGATCGGCCAGTCACATAAAGAACACCATCATCTGGAAGTTATTCTTCATTTCTGGGAGCCCAATTCTAATGCGAACCATAAACAGGAACTAAGCATGATCCAAGGACTTCCACAAACTTGCCTGAAACACCAAGAACATCCACACTTCCTCTACTTACTAAAATCCTTCTCTCCTTCATCCAGAACCTCAAGAACATAGTTTACCATTACTATTACAAAGGCATAGATACTTGTGAACCTTCAAACCATGAACCAATCGAGTTAACACACCACACAGACTTCCCAAACACTTCCTTAAATACGAAGAACTAGAGAATGCATTTCTAGATCTCACCGGACCTATCTGTATCACTCTATCATCACTGAACATCTGCCGGAACTAGTTTCACTTGAACTGCCATAACTTCCTCATATCTTCATGCGGACCTCTGAAATCTCTACTGCAACATCTTAAGACACATATCTATAAACCCTTTAATCTGCATCCTCTGATCCTCATCCTATCTTATGTCATCACTGTTCTTCATTGTTCCTGATTGAGACTAATTTTCTCAATATCCTCAACACACAATTCATCCAACCTTACCATTAATGTCGCAGGAGTATGTTGACATCAATGACAACACTGGTTAAACCCATACTTGCAACCATCTCCCCCTTTGTCATTGATGGCAACATATGATGTGAAAAACCATCAAGACAAGAACTTCTCCTTACTGTCACAACTCCCCCTATCAACAACAACTATTCACATGTCTTCTCTTCCTGTACTACTCCCCCTTTGATCATCAACCACTTATTTTTCACATGTCTTCTCTCCCCCTTTGACATCAATGGCAAAGGGCTCATATTTGCAACTGCAAAATCACACCTGCTGCTCCCCCTAAGTAGCAACTCCCCATCATCAATCCAAATCACAAGATATGACTATGATATCCACCGGACTGATGCACATCAGTGCATCCTAGTTCATCACCGGAGGGGCAATAACCCCTAACTTCTCCCTGAGATACTCAAAAGAGTCCTTAGGTAGAGGTTTAGTAAAGATGTCTGCAATCTGATCCTTTAAAGGCACAAACTCCAATCTGACTTCATTCTTGTTCACTTTTTCTCTCAAAAAGTGAAATTTGATGGATATATGTTTAGTCTTTGAATGCAACACCAGATTCTTGGATATGTTTATTGCACTTGAATTATCACAAAAAATTGTGATGGGCTCCTCATACTCTACTCTGATGTCTCTTAACATCTGTTTCATCCACAAAATTTGAGTACAACTACCTGCTGCAGCAATATATTCTACTTCTACAGTGGATAGAGATATTGCTTCTTATTTCTTGCTTAACCAAGAGACCAATCTCTTCCCCAAAAAGAATGATCCACCACTGGTACTCTTCTAGGTATCCACATCTCCTGCCCAATCAGCATCTGTATATGCATGAAGAGAGAAATCATGATCTCTAGGATATCAAAACCCATGCTCAACTGTCCCCTTTAGATATCTAAAAATCCTCTTGATTGCCATGACATGAGATTCTCTAGGATCAACTTGGAATCTAGCAACAAGACCAACAGCCTGCATAATATCTGGTCTAGTTTGAGTGAGATACAACAATCCTTCAATCATTGACCTATATTTTGTCTGATCAACCTTGGGAGAGTCATCATCTTTGCTCAACTTGCATCTGGTTGCCATTGGAGTGTTCATTGGCTTTGAGTCTTCCATCCCAAATTTTCTTAACAATTCTTTCACATATTTTGATTGAGAAATGAAGATTCCTTTCTTTGTTTGAGTAATTTGTAGACCCAAAAAGAAATTCATTTCTCCAAGCATGGACATCTCAAACTCACTTTTCATTTGACTTGCAAAAGTTTTACACATACTATCTCTTCCTCCAAAAATGATATCATCAACAATTAAGATATTTTCATGTTCAATTTTGAAATACAAATTACTGTCAGTAGTACCTTTGTTGAAACCAATCTTCAAGAGATGTTTATCCAGTCTTTCATACTAGGCTCTTGGGGCTTGCTTCAGTCCATACAGTGCCTTTTTCAACTTACAAACCATATCACCATTATCCAGTTGCTCAATGTACACTTCTTCTTCCAAATCACCATTCAGGAAGGCAGACTTGACATCCATCTAATACACTTTAAAATCTTTGAAGGCAGTAAATGCAAGAAATAATCTGACTGCTTCAATTCTTACCACCAGAGCAAAAGTTTCTTCAAAATCAACTCCTTCTATTTGAGAGTAACCTTTGCAAACTAATCTAGCCTTATTTCTGATCACTTTACCGGCTTCATTCAATTTGTTCTGGAAGACCCATTTGGTTCCAATCACATTTTTGTTTCTGGGTCTGGGAACAAGATCCCAAGTGTGATTCTTCTCAATTTGCATCAATTCTTCCTCCATTGCCTTAGTCTAGTTTTCATCATTGTAGGCTTCATTTACTGTCTTAGGTTCAATCTTTGAAATTAGACAATACTCATCTAAATTTTGAGCAATTCTCCTCCTTGTTTGCACTCCTTTGCTTTTGTCACCTATGATCTGATCTTTAGAGTGGTTTAGAGTTACATACCTTGGAACTTTGGGAGTTTATTGCACCTCTAACTCTTGATCAGTCTCATTGAGACTTATCTCTTCTTCTTGTCTTACCGGATCAACTTGATTTTGTTTCTCAGAAGAAGATTGGATACTTTGAATATGAACACCATTCTGATCATCTTCATTATACTCATGAATTCTTGAGGGTCTTTCAATTTCTTCATCAACCTTCACATTTACACTTTCTACAATATTTCTCAGTCTCTTGTTGTAACACCGGTATGCTTTGCTTTGAGTAGAGTAACCCAAGAATATTCCTTCATCACTTCTAGCATCAAACTTTCCTAGATCTTCATCCCTTTTAATGTAACATCTACTACCAAAAAATCTGAAATATCTCATAGTGGGAGTAATGCCAAACCAGAGTTCATAAGGAGTCTTACCGGTATTGTTTCTAATTTGAAATCGATTGAGAGTGTAAACTGTAGTGCTGGCAACTTCTCTCTAATAGATCTGAGGAACATTTGCTTCCATCATCATGGTCTTGGATGCTTCCTGGATGGTCCGGTTCTTTCTCTCAACTACTCCATTCTATTGTGGAGTTCTAGGGGCAGACAACAATCTCTTTATACCATGTTTCTCACAGAAGTCTATGAACTCACCGGATGTGAATTCCCCACCTCTATCAGACCTCAGACATTTCAATTTTAATCCAGTTTCATTCTCCACCATGGCCTTGAAAATTTTGAATTTCTTAAGTGCTTCTAATTTTTCTTTTAGAAAGGTTACCCACATCATCTGGGAATAGTCATCAATTAGCAACATGAAGTATCTATCACCTTGGACACTCCTAACTCTTTCATGACCACAAAGATCAGTATGAACTAAGTCCAACAGTCTAGTAGAAGACAATTCCTTATTTTTGAATGTGACTCTGTTTAGTTTGCCCAACTGACATTCTTTGCATAAGTTATTAGTAGGTTTCACTAATTTTGGAAGATATCTTACAACCTGAGTATTTCTTATCTTGATGATATTATCAAAATTCACATGGCACATCCTCCTATGCCATAACCAACTCTGATCAATTTGAGCAAATAAGCAACTTTTAGCAGTACCAACCAAGTGGAAGATATTACCTTTAGTTTGAGTACCCGATGCAATCTCTGCTCTGGAACTTTCAAAGATCTTGCATTTTCTATTCCTGAATCTGATATCATAGCCTTTGTCCACCAGCTGTCCAACACTGAGAAGATTGTGCTTTAATCCTTCAACATATATTACATTACCAGTTTTGTTCTTTCCATCAAGAGAAATAGTTCCTCTACCTCTGATTCTGCCAGCAGAATTATCTCCAAACTTTACAATTCCTCCATACTTTTCCAAGTTTAAGAACTTATTCTTGTCACCTGTCATATGGTGAGAGTATCCACTGTCAATGACCCAATCATCCTTTGCTTCAACTTGGGCAGCCAGAGCTTTTTCTTCAACTTTATGATTGACAAATACAAAGGATATTGGTTCCTCTTCTTTAATGGCAATAAACACCCATTCATTACCGGATTTGTTTCCTATCTCTGATTCATCATCTGTTACTCCTTCATTATCATCTTCTTCATGAACATAGTAACAATTCTTTTAAAACCTTGGTCTGTTAGGATTTGGTCTTGAAAATCTTTAAGGACATCTTGAGGCAAAATGACCAATTTTATTGCAGTTAAAACACTTAAAAGGTAATTTCCCTTCATACTTACCGGATCCTCTTGGCAGTCTTTTTGCAATAAGAGCTTCAAGATGAGCAATTTCAGCTTATTCCAAATCTCAAAGGTAGTTGGTAGATCAATAACATTTGAGAGTTCTGAGTCAGATAATGCGCTTAAAAGAGCCTCTTTGGTCCACAGATTGTTTTCAGCATCTGTGATTTCATTTAGGGTTGTTGGACCACCCTATGGAGGTACATAAGATTTTGTAACCATGGACTAGTATGCAAATCCCATACACTGCAAGTGACATTTCATGCAACCTTTCCAAAGACCAAAGTTAGTTCCATCAAACTTTGGACTATCCTTCTTGTAGGTTTACATCCTGGATCTCCTCAAGCAGTTAAGCTCCTTTCTGAGGAACTTGGCTCTGATACCAATTGTTAGACTTAGGGTAGACAACTAAGAGGGGGGTGAATCAGTTGTCCAAAACTTTCTTCCAAATCAAATACTTAACTCCACACAAGCATAATAGTAAATCAATCATGAAAGCATAATGCAACAAGTTAAGAGCAGATACACATTAACACACATAACACCAAGATTTTTGACGTGGAAAACCTGGTTAAGGGAAAAACCACGGGGTGATTAACCCAAGAAAATATTCTCTGTTAGAAGAATAGAAAGAACAAAATGGCACATGCCAATTAGGGCTCACTGCCTGAGCACACTACTCACAAGAGGCTCACTGCCTACAAGAGACACATTGTCTACAAAAGAATAAGTATCACATACTTGAACTGGTAAATAACATTTTCACCATGCTTGAGTCAGTTCCATTTAAGCCCAAACCTTTTTCTCTGCCTTTTGCTCTTCTCCTCGCTACCACACACTCATCTCCACACTTTTTTCTTTGAAATGACTTCGCAATCTCTTATTTATAAATGACATCATCTTAGGAACAAACATCTAAGTCAGTAAACATCCACAAGAACATCTGCAAGATGTATAATTCATCTGGTCGGCCAGTCACATAAAGAACACCATCATCCGGAAGTTATTCTTCCATTCCGGGACCCCAATTCTAATGTGGACCATTAACAGGAACTAAGCATGATCCAAGGACTTCCACAAACTTGCCTGAAACACCAAGAACATCCGCACTTCCTCTACTTACTGAAATCCTTCTCTCCTTCATTCAGAACCTCAAGAACATAGTTTACCATTACTGTTACAAAGGAATAGATACTTGTGGACCTTCAAACCATGAACCAATCGAGTTAACACACCACACAAACTTCCCAAACACTTCCTCAAATCCGTAGAATCAGAGAATGCATTTTCGGATCTCACCGAACCTATCTGTATCACTCTGTCATCACTGAACATCTGCTGGAACCGGTTTCACTTGAACTACCATAACTTCTTCATATCTTCATGCAGACCTCTAAAATCTCTACTGCAACTTCTTAAGACACATATATACAAACCCTTTAATCCACATCTTCTAATCCTCATCCTATCTTATATCATCACTGTTCTTCACTGTTACTGATTGAGACTAATTTTCTTAATATCTTCAACATACAACTCATCCAACCATACCATTAATGTAATAGGAGTATGTTGACATCAATGACAACACTAGTTAAACCCATACTTGCAACAGATAAGTGCCTATAGTTGCAATGGTTCATGGTTTTGTGGTCCGCAAGCTATCATTCTTTTATGACAGTTGAAGACAGTGAAGTTCATGTGTTCTAGTGAGAAGATTCCTATGGAGAAAGTGGTTATGGTTCATGCAGTTGCTCTTGATGATTATAGTGTGCTTGTGGATGTCTCCTAATCATGTTCCTATTTGGACTTTGGTCCATGTTAAGAAATTGTGATGGTGTGTGAAGATTGTTCCCAGTTATTGTAGCGTGTAACCAGTCTTGGCTGACCTGGTTGATCCCAGTGATTGCAGAGATCTCTGAAAGATTGTGGAAACATTTTGTGGCATGGAAGATCATGTTTGAGTCCCAGCTAAGGCATGATGTGATCTGCATTTCATTCCCTTTGTATGATATTGCAATAGGTCAGGACCTATTTTGTAAATGTTTGTAATACCAACCTTGGAGATTGTTCCAATGGTTGATGTTGACCTTGATGATCATTCCAAGGTTCATGTAGTGTATAAATACTCGTAGTTTAGTCATGGAAAAGGTTTCCTTGAGTGAAAATGAGAATATATTAAGAAAGGTCCAAAGGCAGAGCATAGAAGGGGGCAGAGGAAAGAAGAGGAATAGCAGAGTAGAGGAAGAGTAGAGTAAAGGAATTGATATTCATAATATAGAAAGGTGTTGATCGTGGCAATGAGTCTGGGAGTAAGCCACTAGTAGGATTTAATAGCCCTCAGGGTTTAACAACCCTTAATTTAATCTTGCTAGGTTTAGGGTTGAGGCAATGAGTCTGCTAGACCTAGTTGTTCTTCATGGTAGTAAGCTAGTATGTTTAGGCCCGTGGAGTGACCAAGCTTGAACATCATTATTTCAAGATCACAATATATATTGAGAGTTAATCCTCTCCATGGTTTTTCTCCACTTTGGGGTTTTCCACGTAAATTTGGTGTCTCTTGTGATTGATGTTATATATGTGGTTAAGTTTCTAATTTCATGCTCTCATTGTTAAATCATAATAATTGTGGATAAGTGATGAATGTTTAAATTGCAGAAAGTGTTTAATTTTTTATGACAACTGATTCAGCCCCTCTCTCAGTTGTTCGGTGCATATCAACATAGACTATTTTACACAGAGATGATGATCAGAGAGAAGTTGCAGTAAGAGATCTAGGTGTTGGAGATGCTCAACCCATGTTTTACTATAGATGAGGATATCATTGAAGAAGACCAGAATGAATTTCCTTAGGTATGGCTGGAATTTTTTTTCATCAATGCCTAGAATGTTAAAGGAGCATTAATGAGGCCAAAGGGCATGACCAAAAACTCATAGTGGCCATCATGCGTGTAGAAAGCTATTTTAGGGATATCATCCTCATGAACCTGAATTTGGCGATACCCAAAATGAAGATCCAACTTGGAAAAAAATAAGTGCCATAAAGCTCATCAACAATAGGAATCAGAAACTTATCCTTGATTATGATGTGATTAAGTGATCAAAAGTCAATGCAGAGGCACCATGACCCATCTTTTTTTTGGACAAGAAGAACTGGTACTAGGGCGAATAATACCTTGCTTCAGTAAGTCATGAATGAGTATCTCAATCTTTGTCTTTTGGTTAAATGGGTAACAGTAGGGCTTGATGTTGGGAGGAGCACTTCTAGGAAGGAGCTGAATACGATAGTCCTCTAGTCGTGAAGGTGGCAATCCCACTAGTTCGGCAAAGACAAATGCATACCTATCTAAAATTTATTGTAGATTAGAAGGAGTAGTGGAGACCGATGATGGTTGCATCTGAATGGAATGGAGCTGAGCAATGACACCATGTTAATTCTTCTTAAGAAGCTTTTCCATGCAATGTGAACTTATGATACTGAGAAACCCTGGTTGTAAGACCTTTAATGTGTGTTTGTGCCCATTGTCTAAAAACTGCATCCAAAGTTCAGCAAAATCCCATAAGATGGGTCCAAGTGTGCGTAACCATTAGGTGCCCAAAACCACATCACATTTACCTAAGGGCAAGGAAAATATGTCAGAGCGTAGGTTATAATCTCCAATAGAGATACACACATTGCGACACTTCCCCTTGCAAGGTAATGTGCCCCCATTGGCAATCATGAATTCAAAGATGGAGCAAGGATGGACAAAATAATTAGCCTATTTGACAATTAGAAGGTTGATGAAGTTATGAGTGCTACCAGAATCAATGAGTATTGTAAGATGGAGCTTCTTGAAGTAACCCTTGACCTGCATGGTTTGTGGGGTGGTGACTCCTGCTAAATCATCGAAGAGATCTCTAGGTGGTCTTCCTGAGAAGTAGGGTCAACAAACGATTGTTTAGTTTCTAACTAATCATCTACTGTATCTTCAGCATCTGCATAAACTTCAGTTTCAGGTGGAGAATCCACATCCAAGAGATAGAGCTTTTACTCAACACATCTATGTCCCCGAGTGAATTTCTTATCACAATTATAACAAAGCCCTTTTTCTCTACGTGCCCACATCTCTACTTTAGTCAAATTCTTGATAGGATTTGTTCTAGGAGCTGGCATGATTTGAGGTCTTTGGGAAACTGTGTTTCTGAATGGAACAAAATTGGATTTGGATCACTGTTGAGCTATGATCTTATCCTCTGCCAACTTAGCCAACCTGAGGGCTTCCATCATTATGCTGGGATGGAACATTTTAACCTCAGATCGGATTGCATCCTTCAGACTACTGACAAAATAACTCCTAAAGAATTCATTAGACATTCCCTCTATGTGATTGGCTAGCTTTTCAAATTCTATCTTATATTCTCTCACAGTGCCTGTTTGGTGAAGTTTAGTGAGTGATCCTGTGAAGTCATCAAAAGCACTAGAGTGAAATCATTGCAAAATGAGTTTGCAAAAATCTGTCCATTTTGGCTCTTCATGAGCCTTGATGTACCAATAGAACCATTGAAGGGCTTCATGTTCCAAATGAAAGGATGCAAGTGGGACTTTGTTGACATCAAAAGTATTATGCAGACTGAAATATTGTTTTGCTTGATATATCCATCCAATCAGATCATCACCATTGAAGCGAGAAAAATCAAGCTTCAGCCCATGAAATTTGCTAGAAGAAGAGAACCCAGTGTCTGAAGAAGACTTTGGTTACCATCTATTGTTCATGGCTAAATGCTAAAGATTAAGGCAGAGAATTTTTTCATCTAGATCTTGGAGTTTGGTCTTGAGGGCTACAAGTTCATCCTCCATGTTTTTTGCTCCTATGCAGGTGCCAACCATAACCAGGAGAATTTTTTTTTTGTGGGAATGGGTAGAAAAACAAAAATGAAAATGTTTTTGGTAAAGGAAAATTTGGATTTGGGAAAAACTCTTATGGGTAATTGGGGTTTGACTAGGTTTTGGACACTTTCTGAGGGAAAGGGAAGAAGAAAATGGGGATTTCAGAAGTGGGATGAAAGAACGGAAAAATTTGTCCAAGAGGGACAAAGGAGCAGAAATATGAAATGAACACTATGGTAAAATTTGAAGGCTAATGGATGAGAATTGAAGAAGTTATGGCATGCCCTAAAAATAGACAAATGTGGGATTTCTGGCTTTGATAAGTGGAATTTGGGATAGGGTCCTCAAGGAAGGAAATATGCATAATGAAATTCCAGGGGTTCTAGTGAATTTGGAGAGGAAATAGAGCTAAAACAATGAAGATATGGTGAAAATGATCTGCCAACGGTTTTGGACGGATTCAATATATAATTTGCTGGTTGTCAATAGATATGGGCCCCAAGTATGTTTGGCTGCCTAAAGGTTCAAGGGAGTCACTCGGCCACCAATGTTGTCTAACAACTTGCGTATTGGGGTAGTACCCGTCAATCCATGGCTCAGGTAAAATTGATAACCACTTTGCCACAAATAAAATCTCTTGGTTTACCTCATGGATGGCAACTAGTCAATTAGGTAGGGACCATTGCCCTTTTCACTGGCAGGTCCTCTCAATGGGCTAGCTACTTCGGGGTTCCTATGGTACTCTTCATAATGAGTTTTAGGGCTATATGTCCAGGTACTTCCCACAGTTAAGCGGATAGGGATATTCCTTGATCTAAACTTGCAATTGAAATGAACAATACAAATGTGAAAAAAAAGAACTACTGCAATAATCACAGCACTTGGAGACCACTGCGGAAAACAATTTGGTAGAAATTCCACCCAGTGAGCCCAAGAAAGTGCTCTGATACCAGATGAGAGGAACCTTTTGCAACAATATAATGAAAAATGCACGAAATAACAAAAATATATAAATAGCAGAAACACAGAAGGAATTTATTGATCATAGGCACTTCGAGGGGGCAACCTCCTTTGAGCAAGCTCAATACAACAAATTTGTGGATGCCTTCATTGGCCTCAACACGTACTTATAGACTAAGTCTAATCTAAACAACTATTACTTCCCATGAATGTGGGATAATATAATATGCTCACGAGACGACTTACAAAGCATATGCATCCAAATGTAATCTACTAACAAAGTAAAGAGAAGGGTTAAACACGGGTTCCTAACAAGATGAGGCTTGACCTTGACCTTGTGTGACATTGTTTGGTGATGATCCTATAATCATATTTATGTCTACTGCTATGGGAAGTTTGGTGCCATTTTGCAAAAGATGCATAAGGTAGCTTTGGGGATTTTCCACTATCATTTTGTCTAAGATTCATAATAAACTAGGATCTTGGGAGGCTTCCTCAATTTCTTGTTGTGTTACCCCTTGGTCATTCTCTTGTAAGGTATAGTTCTCCAAAGGATTTCCCATGTGTGACTTAGGTTGATCATTGGAAGAAGTCCCAAATCTCATTGTGTTAGTGAGATTGTTGTGGGGATAACCTAAGGATTCATCTCCCTTTCTCTTCTTTTGCAACCATGTTTCTACCATATAAGAATTGCTAGTTGTGGGAAAAGGGAATGGCCTAAGGATGGAAATGCAAACGTGGTTATGCACTATGCTATATTTTGATATTTTGGGATATAAGTGTGCCTAATGCAATTAAGGATGATAATGTGAAGTGACAACATACTATGCTATGTTTTGGGCTTTTTGGAATATAGAAATGGTGAAATGCAATAAGATTAAGGACTAAGGAAATGCTTAGAACTAATGAGGTATGCAACTTTGAGAATTTTGAACAACAGGATACTAATGTCAAACTATGACCTATCAAAGTAACTAGTTGAATTTTCTAAGACCTTGAAGGCATAATGTTGAAAATGATTGATTGAAATGAGCTCAAATGAGACTTTTGAGTTGAGACTCAACTTGTTGATTTGAAAAGATGAATCTAAACTAGACTTGTGTGTATTAGCCTCAACTTGTTGGGTTGATTGTGAAGAGAGATGACAAGGTCTTGTATAATCCAACTTTGTAACTATGATAGGGTCAAAGTATGACAAATTTTTTTCCTATTTCAAAAACCTCAAAGAGGAATGTCCTAAAATGGAAAATGCTAGTTTTACTAATGTAAGGCAAACTAGACTAATGCAATGGATTAGAATGGGCTATCTATGGAATGCAATCTAGACCTTGGAAAATGCAATGAATGGTGGGACAAAACTAGCAAGTATCAGGTGTCTAAACATAGTTACAGTCTGAATTAGATAAGGGTGGCAGATTCTTAGAAATCTTTGTAAAATTCTCACTTCTAGAAAATGCGTTGTTGCAGGGCTCAATTGCGATGTACTATTTTGGCAGGTGCATCATAAAATATCTCAGATGCATAGCAAAAACTAGAAATTACGTTTCAGGGACCTACAAATGCATTTCACTATTACTTATGACCTAAAAATTAGGTTTTCAAAGTCTGTTTAAGTTTGTTTTGATCAATGAGGAAAACACAACAAACATAGAAAACACTTAGCACTCAGATTTGGTTGTTTGGTGACTCTTGATTCTTGGAAGGTTGGTATTTTGCAAGCTTTCTACCATAAAGCTCACTTAGCCATGGTTCACAAATAATAAAGCATGTACAACCTAATTAGTAGTAAAGGATGTTGACCAAAGTAGGCTTACCTTACCTTTTGGGTGATTTTAAATAGAGAAATTGGTATGGGTAACTAGAGTATGCCAAGATCCTAAACCATCGTGCCACCTCTCTACTTGAATGGACAAGGCCCAATCAAGGAATTGTGTCACCTCAACCAAAGACTCTACATGGTTAGTAACTTTAGGATACGATCTGTATTCCTTGCACCATAATTATAAATGACCAAAAGCTCTTAGGCTTCTACAACAATTGGTTCGTACTAATAGGGACCCCTAAGAACACCATGGCATAGTAGCGATGGGAGACCGAAGTCTCAAACCTGTGTTTGGAATCACCTCAAAAGACAAGGTCCACCCCCTATGGAACAATTGGATTGATCTCACCTTTCAATTTTTGCCCCTTTATATAGCCCGTTGGAGATACGTGCTTGTGGTCGAACCCTGGGGTGAACTCCCAGGTAGGTCACCTACTAAAAAGAAAAAGGGAAGGTCTATGTTTTGTCTTTTCTCTTACACCCAAGATCATGTTGGTAAACTTGGCTAAGCATGATGTTTGAAGGTGTTGTCATTGATGGCAACAAGAAAAGGAATAAGACTATGACAAAGGCTTTGGTCGAGTAAAGAAGACTTAGTCATTTTGGCTAAGTGTTGGCAATATATAAGAGACAACCATAGAGAGATAATATAATGATTGGCAGTGGTACGCAGTTGAAGATCAGATCATGTGGTTTTGTTATGTTGTTTGCAATTTTTATGAGATATTATATCCAAGATTTGATCTCTTGATAAGTACTGGAAGTATACCTTCAAATAACCTAAGTCCAATAGAGCAGAATATAGTGCTATGTAGAGCAGGACACTTAATTGATTTGGTCCACATTCCTCTAGTGTTGCATATCTTGTCATGTGGTTTTGATGTGTTGTAAACACTTATATGAAGTGTCTAAATCTAGATTTGTAAGTTCTAAATTCCACCAAAAAGATAGATACAAGCTATTGAGTATCGCTGCATGGCTTGATAGAGTTTGACTGTGACAGGGCATGTGTTCTTGGGGTCCGCATTTTTTCACAAAAGGATATTTTGCTTTGCAGTCCTGAAGGTATGATCTATGATGTCTAAAGAGTCTTTGATATGTTTTTTAGCAAGTCTTGTGGTCCGTAGTGAAAGATGTAGTCTGACAGATGAAGTGAACTAGTGGCAGGCTATGTTTGAGGCCAACATGATAAGTTTAATTTGTATATGGTAAGTTCTATTCTTTATAACTTAATCCTAAGTAATGGAACATTTGAGGATGGCATATGAGAAGTCATTTCAAATATTATTTGGGTCCGCTGTGAATTTTGGTGAATGAATTTGGTCGACAAGTTGCTTAAGGCATGACTACATGGTACACCTTATTAGACCAACCTAATATGAAGTTTTTAAGTATTGTGGATATATATATGGGATTGAATTTGGTGTTTGAGTGATGTGATGTGAATGTGAACTATAGTGTAGGCAACAAGAGCAGAAGAAGAGAGATCTTGCTTAATCTAAAAGCAGAGCAGTGAACAAAGCAATCAAGATGAAGAGTTTTGAGACAGTGTTTTTGAGCTTCATTGGAGCTATAACCATGCATGTGTAGATGCAATCTGAGTAGTTCAACTTGGTAGTGAGCCATTCTTCCTTCTTTCTTTCTCTAGGCAGTGAGCCTGTTCTGGTAGTGAGCCATTCTTTTAGTGAACTATTCTTGTAATGAGCATTTCTTTGGGTAGTGACCCTTCTTGTAATTCTATATTGTTCCTACATAATATATTGTGAGCTAACACTCACTGTGGTTTTTCCCAGTTTTGGGTTTTCCATGTAAAAATCTTGGTGTTCATGTGTGATGGATTGTGGTTGTTTCTTTTATGTTTAATTTGGTTGGTTACTACATGCAATAAATGTATTATTAGTTTAATAAGTAAAAGTTTTAATAGAATACTGATTCACCCCCCCCCCTCTCAGTATCGTGGGTGTTCAACAATTGGTATTAGAGTCTGGTTACTTGGAAGAAGTTTAATAGCTTGAGGAGGATATTGGAGACTAAACACGTGGTAGGTAAAAAACATCCTACTCCTCCTGAAGAAATTGATTCAACTGAAACTAAAGAAGAAGAAGGCATTCTTTTCAATGAAGAAGAACTCAAAATTTCTCTTGAAGATCTTGAAAAGGTTGAAATAGAAAACATGGATCTAAAAGATAATGCCAAGGAAGTAGATGAGTACATCAAAAAATTGAGGGAGCAAGTCAAGAAGTTCAAAGAAAAATATAAGAAGGTTATTGAACAATTGATATCTGCAAATACACCTTGAATGATCTGAAAGTGGAAGTTGTAAAAGAACAAAAGCAAAAGAAGACCTAAATTAGTTGGTGAAGAGCAAAACTGAAGATTGCACAAAGCTTGAACAAGAAATTATGGATTTGAAAGTTGATCTAAAGCAAACATGGATTCAGGAAGATAAATTTAGAGTGAGTGCTGCCCAACGTGATAGAATACTTGCAAGTTAGAAAAGTCCTAATGACAAAGAAGTCTTGGGATTTGAGAAAGGTGAAAGTTCTAAAACTGGTCAAGAAAAGAATGCTGAAATCAAGAAGGACAAAGGCAAACAGATCCAGAATCAAAGAAACAAACCTAGAAAACCTCTGGTTAGCTAGGCAACCAAATGCTCAAAGGCACCCTTCTTTCAATGATTATTGTAATGCATACAATAAGTTTGGTCATAAGGCTACTCAATGTAGGAGAAGAGTGAATCAAAATGTTTCATCATTCTCTAGTTAGTGTTTTACTTGCAATAAAGTAGGTCATAAAGCTAATGAATGTAGAAGTCAGATAAGAAATGGCTACAACAATAGAAGGAATGTTCAAACTTTCAAAGGTAACTTCTTTATATGCAAGAGGTTTGGTCATAAATCTAGTAAATGTAGAAGTCAGATAAGGAACAACTATAATAATGGAAGGCATGCTCAATCTTTCATTAGGATATGTTTTACATGCAATAAATTTGGACACAAGGCTAAATAATGCAGATCAAGGATAAATGAAAGGAACAATAGATAGAGAAATGTTGTATGCTACAATTGCAACAGGCCTGGACATATTGTAAGGTTCTGCAGAAGCAAGAATATGAAGAGGGATAATCAGGCAGAGAAGAAGAAACTGGTATAAAAGGCAGATCTATGAGAGATCAAGAAGATGATGAACAAGATTTGGGTTAAGAATGAAGTGCATGAAGGCAAGGATGGGTCTGCACTAGACTCTAGTACAGGTACTTCCTCTGAGAAGTAAATTGGGAGATCTGGCTAAGGGGGAGCTTAAATGCAAAATCCTATTTCCCCAGCCAAAAGTGTGGTGCTGATATCCAACACAAAGATATGAGTTGTAAGACTAAATGACAGATCTTTTGAAGAAGATTCCAGTAGAAAAGAATCTAATGTGGTGGATTGCAGAGCAATTTAGATCGACTGTGAGTGGCAAAGTAAGGGTTTGACAACTTTTTGAGATAAGCATTTATGATGATTGAATCTTGATGAAAAGAGGATATAAGGAATTCATTTAAAAGAAAAATCACTTTGCATTCAAACTCTCAAGCGACTAAAGAGATCTGAGAAATGAGCTAAGGTGAATCCAAGTGTTCAGTAATCAGTGCGAAGAAACCCTAATGGAAGTAAAAGGTATTTACCGTTCTCTCTTGAAAACTTTGTGTTGAATCTATAAAGATGTATACTCCTCAAGTTATTGAGACCACTAAGAGGCCTCACCCTAAGTCCAAGAAGAACCCATTTAAATCAACTAAAACTGATTTGGACAGTGCGTTCTCTGAAGTCCCATTTGGGGTCATGCACACTGAAGATGTTAGGGCATATATTCATGCAAATATAGAAGAATATGATCATGTGAAACTAGGGAAAGTTTACTTGAATGAGTTGATCAAATAATTTCAGATTGAAGAAAGAATACAATATTCTACATGAGAAGAAATTAGATGTGTGGATTGATTTTCTAGTATTTTCTAAAGATGCTTGGATCTGGTATGCCTTAATTAGAATTCATGATGAATTTATGTGGTTAGACATGACACACATGATCACTAAAGATGCCATTAAAGAAGCAACTGGCATGTGCTCCACTGGAAAGGTCCTTACCTTGAAAACTATGAAGAATAATACAGTAATGCAATTGACAGTTGCAAAATTTGATAAGAGGGCACTAACTATAAATGATATTGTTGATCTAGTGTTTAGAATTACATCAATGGTTATTGGTTATAAGGTCTACTTCTCCAATAGGGAAAACTCAATCTCTACAACAGCCATATACACAACATATGATATGGTTAAAAATAATACAAACTATGACGTTTGTGAGTTTCTCTGGCAACCACTGTTGGAAAATCTGAAAAGAACAAAGGACACTAAATACCCTTTTCGGTATAGTACTTTGATCATTTGCCTATTGTTCTATTTCCTAGAGGAATTACCAGGTATAGATAACATTGGGTGGTCAAATCATTCTCCAACAGTAGTTCAAATTAGAAATCATATGAAGACCTTAGGAGACGACAATAAACAAAATGCAACATTGTGAGGATACTTTAAGAATTTTCAAAAGAAAATGCAAGCTAGGTCTAGGATACCTAAAAAGGTTGTAATGAAATATGAAAAGGAGATTATATTCATGGTAGACAAAGACAAATGCTTCATGGAGGTAGTAGAACCTAGAATTGTATGGGTCCTAACAATGGGATATGAGGTTATAGAAGATTTTCTAACTGGTCTAGCTGATTTGATGTTGAGAAAACCTAAAGATCCAAATGAGGAAAGGTTTGGAACCTATGAAGAGAAGTCTCTTAAAGTTCACTTGGAAAAAAGGTAACTTGAGACTCAAAGGAAAGTTAGAAAGTATGTTGAAGAGTTTGTAAAATGCAAAGAATTTACAGATGAAGAAATAAAAAAGGCAAGAGCTAAGTCTGAGGCATCCAAGGATGCAAGTGCTCTGGAAGGACAGAATTCAAAGGCTCCAAATAAGAAAGAGGAGAAATCTGAGAAAGAATTTATCCTGCATCTAGCTCTAGGAGAAGAACAAGAGCCTCATCCTTAGTAGCAGCTACTTCTAAGACCTCCGAACCCTCTATTGAGGTTGAGAAAGAAAAGGTAAAGTTTGTAGATGCTAGGAAGGAAGTTCCAGAGAAGAAGAAAAGAAAGAAAGCTAAGGCCACCAAAAGAATGTATGCAAGCCTTGGTGGAGGAGAAGAAGAAGAAGAGATGGAGATGGATGAAGAAGTTAGAACAAAAAGGGCAAAAATAGATGAAACCCCCTCTAACAAAAAGGAGAAGACAATAGAAAAGGTTAAGGACAAGAAGAAGAAAGGGGAAAAGACTAAGACCAAAGATGAAACTACTATGCCCTTGGAAGCCACCATTGCTACAATGGCTGAGCATGGGAATCTAAAGCCCATTGTTGACATGTATGATGAAAGCTCTAATGTTGATAAGGAAATAATTGAGGCTGCTGTGATAAAATATTGAGTCATGTTTAGTAAAGTCTTGATTGAAATCATTAACAATCTTCTGGATAGTCTAGCTAGGATAATGAATACAAGAAAACAAGGGGCTATAGAAAAAGATGTTGAAATAAAAGAATATGTTCTATTAAAACTCTATCCAAGCATCACCCCTGAAGAAAGAACCAGAGCCACTAAGATACTTAGTAAGAGATTCAGAACAAAGAAAAGGGTAAACCCTTTAATGTCTAGTGACATTGAAAATTTGGTGAAGGAAACTGAGGAAATAACACTGATTGTGCTCCATGAGCTACAAATTTCAACTGTGATGGACACTGATGAA
The DNA here is from genome assembly GCA_027924645.1 of Cunninghamia lanceolata. Taxonomy (NCBI): domain Eukaryota; kingdom Viridiplantae; phylum Streptophyta; class Pinopsida; order Cupressales; family Cupressaceae; genus Cunninghamia; species Cunninghamia lanceolata. The sequence continues at coordinate 6,536,439 of BSBN01000768.1, forward strand.
GAGGAGTCAAACATAGAACAGTATGTTGATAATATTGCTTTGAAAATGAATATTGAGCAGAGCATGGACTAAGGTACAATCACTCCTCCAAAAAATCTAGGAAAGGATAAAGAAATGAAAGATTCTAAGAAAGAGAAAAGCTCTAAAGAAGCAAAGGTAGCTCTGTAAGAGAATATCCTTGAAAGACAAGAAGAGTAGAGAGAAGAGATAAATGAACAAATAATGCATAATTCTACTCCAGAACCAGAAGGAAATGAACAAGAAAAAATTCAAGATCAACCTCAAGAAAAATAAGAAGCTAAAGTGTCTCAAGTTGAAGAGAAGAGAGACACTGCTAACTCCTTGAAAAAGTTTTGGGAGAAACAGAAGGAAGCTCAGATTTTGACTGCTCCTAAGCTACTACAAGGACCCATAAACTGTGCCTCTATGTCCTCACTATAGACTCTCAGACTTGGGACAATCTTTTAAGCTACAACACAAGAAGAGATATTAAAATCTCATATGGAGGACAGCGAGATGATAGAAGGTGCATCAAATTTTTTTGAAAAGCTGATGCCCGGAATAAGGAGAGATACATCTTTGGCCCCTCCTACACAAATGAAAAAGTTAATGGAATTAATCAATTCCCACTTTGAGTCCCTGGAACAAGTAGCAGAGAAGAAGGTAAGGGTAGATATTGATGATAAGAGACTAGTTGAGCTTACCGACAAATTTGCTCAAGATAAAAAAAATTTTAGATAAAAGTATAGAGTATGCACAAGTAACCATTAAAGAAGCTAGTGAACCATATCAATTTTGTCTTACATGGCCTAATAAGACCAAGGAAATAAAAGAGAAAATAAATGGATGCGAAGCTCAAATAGTGAAGATCTCCAGAAATTATAACCTAGTAAAAGATGCTTTTGGCAATCAAAGGGCACAAGTTGAGACTATTCATTCTAATGTACATAAGTTACAAACCTAGAGGGAGGTCATAAAGCATAGAATGAGCTAGTTCTGGGAGATAGAAAGATTCAAAATTGAATCCCTAACCAAGCTAGTAGTAGCAACAGATAAGACAAGTCAAATCACTAAGGCCCTTACTACCGTAAAAAAAGCAAAAGAGTTGGTGTCCCAGATTAATGGGCACATAGTAGTTTTAAGCGATGTTAAGACCAGTTGGGATGAAGAAGTGGTGCAACTAAAGATGATCTACAAAGATGTCCTCCCTAAACAATAGTAAGATATTTTGATTTCACTTGTATATATGCAAAAAGTAGAAAACCAATTTTGAAATTTTGGCAACTTGTACATATCTTTGTATCATACACTTTTTCCATTGATCTCAAATGGGGAGAAGAAATCAAGCATGTGAAAAACATGGGAAAAGTAAGAAGAGAAGCATGAATTTAGGGGAGCAGTGTGTAAAAAGAAAGGGGGAGCAGTGTAACAATTTTTCATATCAAGTGTTGCCATCAATGCCAAAGGGGGAGATTGTTGGTAAACTTGGTTGAGCATGATGTTTGAAGGTGTTGTCATTGATGGAAACAAGAAAAGGAATAAGACTGTACAAAGGCTTTGGTCTAGTAAAGAAGATTTAGTCATTTTGACTAAGTGTTGGCAGTATACAAGAGACATCGACAAAGAGACAATAAAATAATTGGCAATGGTCCGCAGTTGAAGATTAGATCATGTGGTTTTGGTATGTTGTTTGCAATCCTTAGGAGATACTATATCCAATATTTTAGCTCCTAATAAGTACCGGAAGCATACCTTCAAATAACCTAAGTCAAACAGAGCATAATACAATGCTATGTAGAGCAGGACACTCAATTGATTTGGTCCACATTCCTCCAATGTTGCATATTTTTTCATGTGGTTTTGAGGTGTTGTAAACACTTATATGAAGTGTCTAAATCCAGAGTTGTAGGTTCTGAAGTCCACCAAAAAGATAGATACAAGCTGTTGAATATTGCTACATGGTTTGATAGAGTTTGACTATGACATGGCATGTGTTCCTAGGGTCCGCATTTTGCCGCAAAAGGATATTTTTCTTTGCAGTTCTGAAGGTATGATCTGTGATGTCTAAAGAGTCTTTGATATGTTTTTGAGCAAGTCTTGTGGTCCATAGTGAAAGATGTAGTCTGATAGATGAAGTGAACCAATGGCAGGCTATGTTTGAGGCCAACTTGATAAGTTTAATTTGTATACGGTAAGTTCTAGTGTTTATAAATTAATCCTAAGTAATGGAACAGTTGAGATCGACATATGAGAAGGTATTTCAAATGTTGTTTGGGTCCGCTATGAATTTTGGTGAAAGAATTTGGCTGACAAGTCACTTAATGCATGACTACACGGTACACCTTATTAGGTTGACCTAATATGAAGTTTAAGTATTGTGGATATATATGGGGTTGATTTTAGTGTTTGAGTGATGTGATGTGAATGTGAATGTGAATGTGAAGTATAGTGTAGGCGACAAGAGCAGAAGAAGAGAGATCTTGCTTAATGTAAAAGTAGAGTAGTTAAGATGAAGAGTTTTGAGACTGTGTTTATGAACTTCATTGGAGTTGTAACCATGCATGTGTAGATACAATATGAGCAGTTCAACCTGCCAGTGAGCCATTCATCCTTCTTCTTTATTTCTCTGGGCAGTGAGCCTGTTTTGGCATTGAGCCATTCTTGCAGTGAGCATTTCTTTGGGCAGTGAGCCTTCTTGTAATTTGGTATTGTTCCTACATAATATATTGTGAGCCAATACTCACTGTGGTTTTTCCTAGTTTTGGGTTTTCCACGTAAAAATCCTAGTGTTCATGTGTGATGGATTGTGGTTGTTTCTTTTATGTTTAATCTGCTTGGTTACCACATTTGGTAAATGGATTATTATTTTAACAAGTAAATGTTTTAATAGAATACTAATTCACCCCCCCTCTCAATATCTTGGGTGTTCAACAGATCACATGAAGTGTGAGGGGAGAGGATACTCAAACAAAACTATATTTCAATGTTCTCTTGTACCCAAAATCGTAGTAGATGGAAATAATTAAGACATCATGGTACATAGATTTTTCTTAACCCCTAAGACCGCTTATAGCACGGGAAGAATGGTACTCAAGGAAAACACAATGAGCTATTTCTTCACCCAAAACTCATATGAAAGGAAAGATGAACCATAGAAAACACACCTTCGATGACTAGCCTAAAAATGTGCAAGTGCACCAAACATGGAAAACACTCATTCTTTTTAAAGCACCAAATTGAAATGTTTCTCTTTTAGACACACATGTTCATTTTAAAGCACCAAACAAAGTGTTCGTATGTTAAAAGAAAAGAAAGCACACATAGATGAAACCCTACAACAAATGTATTAGTAGTTTGAGATAAAGTTATTTTCCCAGTGAATGCCATAGTGCTACAAATTAGATATTAGTATTAGAATAAACCCTCTACCCTACTGTGTAAAACAGAAAGACAGAAATGAATAAAACTCAAAACCCCCTATTTTTGTAATAGTTAAGTGTTGTTCAAAATGTCTCAGGTGCATCACAGGGAATGTTCACTACGTCTTAGGATGGGCTAGATGTGGTTCTCTATCAAAGAGATGTGGTGTACATAGTAGTGATTAAGTCACACCATTCAACATCTATGTCATATTGTTCAGCGACTACATCACACTATGCAGGAAATTGCAAATTCTTCATTCTATCTCCTATAGGTCAAGAACAAGAAATTTCTCCAAACAACAGATAGAAAGTGAAACTCTGATGATAATTAGGGAACCCTAGAGTTACATAATCTCTATCAATGTAAATGATTACTGTAAATAAATTAATTTTTTGTAACTAAACTATAGTAACCTTAAGGGTGCTTTAAGATTTTCCAAAAGATCATGTAGATTCCAAACCCTAATGAAGACTAAAAAAACCCTAATGTTTGTGAGTTGATAAATAGAGGGTTAGAACAAATAAACAGAGCATCCCAACTTGATCATAGAAACATTTCAAACCCCCTGCAATACAGAGTTAGCAACAAAAACTCCAAAAGGATTCAAAAAGCCTAATGAGCATGCCAGTGCATCGTTGTTGCCTGCAAATGCGCCACAGATTAAGGCAACTATAGTGCACAACCCAGTAAGTGTGTCACATTGTTCCTACAGCCCAGAATGATAGCAAATTTGATAAAAGATGGACAAAACCTAAAAACTCTAGTTAAAACATGAAACCCTAGGATTGTAGAGATACTACCAAGATGCCAGAAATATGTGAATCTATTAAATATTTGTAGGAAAAATGATTAAAGGGTGTTTGAAACAACCCAAAAAGATCTTCAAGACATGAAACCCTAATGCTATAAAAAAATCCTAATGAAATAAACAGATATCCAAAGGGTTAATCATATAAACAAAGCATCAAAATCTATCAATAAACCTTGCAAAACCAGATAAGTCGGCTTGATAATGAAAAACAAAGAAAATATGCCAAGTGCATATGCAACTTCATCATAGAAACCCTCAGATGCATTGTAGATTGCAGCAGGTGTGACAAACCATACGGTGTATGCATCTCAGAAAGTAGCAGGTGCGTCGCACAGATCAGCAGATGCATTGTACTATCCTGTCAAACCCTAAATTTGTCAATTTGTGAAAAGTATAGACGATTCACATTGGGTTCACCAATGTAAGTTAGGGTAAATTAGATAAACATGTTAAAATCAAACCACACAAGCCCTAACTCATCAATGGAGTGCAAACAACCTAGAAATCAAACATGTAAGCAAACTAACTAAATTCCTAAGCTACATTTGGCTTCCCTCCATTGTTCTCCTTGACTTTGCTTATGATGTTCTTAGATTTGTAGATCTACAATACTCATGAGAAGCTCAAATGGACTAATTTACCAAAATCTTGAAGAGTATTCTTGTGCTCAACAAGCTAGGAAGTGGGAACATGAGGCTGGAGGAGTGGTTTTATAGAATACTAGGGTTGAATGGAGGGTGCAGATTGAGTGTTGACTTTTAAGTGAAATGAATGGTGAGGATTGAGTAGGGTTTTCCTCTCACAAAAGGAAAAGAGGGAATTTTTTATTTGAAAATATGATGATCTATGGGAAATTTTAAATTAAATAAATTTGGCAATTTATTTAATTTATTTGAAGTGGGAGAATGGATGGGAACCCATAATTAAACAAATGTGATTTATTTAATTAAGGTGAGGGCTATAATTTAAATAAATATTTATTTATTTAAATTAATTGGGTGATGGAGACATTGGAGAATAAATAATTAAATAATTAATAATTAATTATTTAATTATAGAGGAAAATAGACAAATAATTAAATAAATAAAATTTATAGGAAAATTAATTAATTAAATAATTAAAAATTATTTAATTAATACTAGAATGTGGAATTAAGAAGACATTGGTGTGAAAATGGTGCTCACATGTTCAGGACATTTTTAGGTGTCTACACTTGTGTATCGCAAACAGGTCTTCACCTCTGGTGTTGTTCTAGGTGGTGGAAGTGTCTTTATCAATGAAACTTTTAGTGGCTCAACCATTAGACCTTCTTTACAGATGATGTGTCCTAGTAAGGTACCAAAAGGTACTATAAACATGCATTTCAAGTTTAAGGATATTTGCAGGCTTTTGCATCTGTTTAACATTATTCTCAGTGCTTGGACGTGATCTTTTAGTAGTCCATATATTGTCCAATCATCTCAGTATACTTCTAAGAAATCATGAATGAATTATTTGAATGCATTTATCATTATTCTACTGAATACCACAGGTGCATTCTTTAGGCCAAATGACATTACTATGTACACAAATGATCCAAACTCTAATGTGAAAGTAGTTTTTGGTTGATCTTCTTCTCTTATCTTAGCTTGATGGTAACCAAAGAACCCATCGGTAAATGAATAAATCTCTCTTCCAGCTATTGATTGTAATATTTCTTCAATAAATAGAGTGGGGAATGGGTCATGTATGCATGCTTTGTTTAGTTCTCTAAATCAATGCATATCCTTATTTCTCCAGTTTTCTTGTTCTATACTACGATTGAACTTATCCATTCTACATCTTCTACAGGTTTGATAATTCTTGCTGTAATCATTTCATCCAGTTCTATTTTTACATTTTTCTTCATATTAGAGTTTAATCTATAAGGGGATCAGTGCAAGAAGTTGGGTCCACTTTATGGCCAAAAAGTGGAAGTGTTTTCCTTGATCTTCAGAATTTGTCACATTTGAACTAAACATTTGAAGCACTTAAAGATTGAATCTTACAAAAAGATAGTAATATGAATTGTAGTACGCAAAGTCTAGTTTTCAAATATGTAATTTATTTTAATACCCAAATGATACAAATTGATTTTGAATAGGCATGTCTAAAAACCACTATTTAAAAGTTGTTTTTTTTTTACCATACCATACACGTGTACATCCAACATAATTTGACCTAAATAAAAGTATTTTTCTAAATCCTTTTGGGGAAAGATGTGTAGTATAGTGAAGTTTGATGAGGATATTTTTTTATAATTTTTTTCTAAATATTTATTTTTTTATTAATTTTTTATTGGCCCTAATTGTTGTTTTTGAAAACCCCTCATGTACAACCAACATAATTTGAGAAAAACTAATCATAAAATATTTTTTTTTCATTGTGTAAAGAATGATGTGTAGATTGATGACATATAATTTTTTTTAAAAATACTTTAAAAATTAAAACATATTAAAAAAATGCAAACACCTATCATTTCAAGATTTTGAACCAGTTTGCTCATAAATTAATTAATAAATATAAAAACAAGTCTAATAAAAAAAATTACATATTTGAATACTATACATCGTCATCTATAATGGGTTTTAATTTTGTAAAACAATTCAAAAAAAAGTCGTCAGCCATATAGATAAAGTCAGTCTTTCCTCTTGCTTTGAACATAGACTTGTACTTGTAGGTCCAAGGCTATCTAGGTCGGCTAACCATGCCTTTCTCGAGCCTAAAACCAAACCAAAAATGCGTGTGTGAAATTCAAAATTTTAAAAATGGGTACCCATTCTAAAAAACAATAAAAAATAAAATGGGTACCCATTTTAAAATAGGTACCTGTTCTAAAAAATAATAAAAAATAAAATGGGTACCTGTTTCTAAAAACAATGAAAAACAAAATGGGTACCCATTCTATAAAACAAAATGACTAGGCTTGAGTGCCCATTCCTAAATGGGTACCTTTTTTTAAAAATGCGTACCCATTCCTATTGAGATTTTTTTTGCTCGACACTTCCCCTAAATGTGGACCCAACTTCTTGCTTTTACCCAAGGCCTTTTCCTATGTGGCTTAACTTCCATTAGTTGTATCCTCATTACTCTTGCCTCCTCTATTATTCCATTCAAATATATGAATGTTCTACGCAATAAATCTTCAAATTATAACAGTATTTCTGCAACTTGTTGTTAGACTTAGGGCACACAACTGAGAGGGGGGATGAATCAGTTGTGCAAAAACTTTCTCTAATTTCCACACTTAAATCTTCTTGGTGATTAGCAGTATATTAAACATGAAAAATAATGCATTCAAATCAAAGGCAGAAACTCATCAACACATAAGACACCAAGATTTTGACGTGGAAAACCCAGTTAAGGGAAAAACCACGGGGTGATTAACCCAAGAATGTATTCTCTGTTAGAAGAATAGAAAGATCAAAATGGCACATGCCAATTAGGGCGCATTGCCCGAGCACACTACTCACAAGAGGCTCACTGCCTACAAGAGACACACTGTCTACAAAGAAATAAGTATTACATACATGAACTGGAGAATAGCATCTTCACCATGCTTGAATCAGTTCCATTAGGCTCAATACTCCTGCTCTACCTTTCGCTCTGCTCTTCGCTACCACACTCTCATCTCCACTAATCACACTGTGAAATGACTTCACAATCCCTTATTTATACATGACATTGACTTAGGAACAATCATCTAAGTCAGCAAACACCTACAAGAACATCCGCAAGACATGTAATACATCTGGTTGGCCAGTCTCAAGAAGAACACCAACATCTAGTGGTTATTCTTCAAATACAAACTTTAACTTTAATGCAGACCACCAACATGAACTAGAAATGATCCATAGATCACCACAAGCTTTCCTGAATCACCAATAACATCCGCACTTCATCTGCTTACTGGAATCCTTCTCTCCCTCATCCGGAACCTCAAGAACACAGTCTATCATCACCGTCACAAAGGAATAGGTTCTTATGGACCTTCAAACCACAAACCAATATACTTGACACTTCACAAGGACGTTCTCAATACTTCCTCAAATCCGTAAAATGGGATAGTGCATTTTCAGATCTCACCAGACCTATCTGTGTCACTCTGTCACCTCTGAACATCTGCTGGAACCAGTTCTATTTGAGCGACCATAACTTCTTCTGATCTTCATACGGACCTATAAAAACTTGACTGGAACATATCAAGACTTATATCTACAAACCCTTTAAACCACATCCTCTGATCCTCAACCTATCTTGGATTTTTACCTTGTTGTCATCACTGTTCCTGATTGAGACTAATTTTCTCAATATCCTCAGCACACAGCTCATCCAATCCTTCTCATTAATGCAACATGAGTATGTTGACATCAATGACAACACCGGTTAGACCCATGCTTGCAACACTTGTGCCACTAACCTTTCATGCCAATAGTCTCCTATTTTGGCTAGCTTAGGATCACCTTTTGTAGCTATGTTATATTCCCTTATTTTAACTAGTTGGTTATAGTATTTGTTTTTAGGTTAATTACTATCTCAATTTCCCTTTCTCCTGTTATACTTCAATGTCCAGGTTATGTTCCTCCTCATTATCTTATTGTTGTGTGTGGTGACATCTTCATTCTGTGTGTTTTGTTTCATTATCCATCCATTCTATCAATTTCTAGATACCATCAATCTTTGGCGATGGAGTATTTTGTTGTGGTAATTCTTCCTCACCTTCTATGGTTGGTATGAATATTATTTCCTTCATTTTGAGGAGTGCAGTGTGGATATGTTTGTCAGGCCTATAAAATGAGAATGTATGTATAAAATCTTCTTGCAGCTCATTCCATTCTTTTGTTTCCACTCTACATTCTTGGTTTATATACCAAGTTTGTGCGATTGGTGACAGTGTCCAGTAGAACATTTGTACATATAACCTTGTATCATATTCATTTCTACCTTTCTAAACCAATCTACACATCTTTAAATGTTCTTACGGTGTAATTTGTTCTTGATATTTTGGTATAATTGTATATTCTCCCTCTTGCACAATAGATATCTAGTTTTTATCAAAATTTTGAAAATTGGCCAGTGTTGGATTTTATGTTTATGTGTGTTCCACTAGCTTGCAACATTACAGATCAATGTGTGTGGTAGTGCTTCTAGCCTTAGTTGTTCCTCTATAAAAGTTTTCTCCATTTCCAGTAGATAGGTATCCAAGTTTCCTACTCTTGAGAATTTTGGAGGTTTTATGTGTGAAATTCCTCTTGATATGTTAAAAACTCCTCGTGGTTTTGGTGATATATTATTTGGTTGGTGTCTTGATTTACCACGTGTGGAGTGTGGTGTTTTTTCATCAAATGTGGTTTTTTACAATAAGGACTCCTATGTGATTTTAACTAGAAATACTCTGTGGAATCCTGCTAGTCTCTAGATTGTAAGTTTTGGTTCATTCTATAGCCAAGATTCTAGTACATCTTTGCTATCCATACTTAATTTGTCACTTTCTATTTGTAGTTCTTCAAAATTTGGCTCTTCTAATGACTCATGTTTAGGTAGCTTAGATATAGAGTATAAGAGTTCTGAATCTTCATCTGTGTAATCATCTTGGTTAGCTTCCTCTATGTAGGCTTCATCTATGTTCCTACCTAATGGTATATGTATGATTCTATTATCATCAACCATGGACATTTCTTCTTTTCTTGAATCCACTATTACATTTGTATTGACAAACTATTGGAGACCTAATAATGCATTAAAGGAATCAAATGGTTCCTTCATGGCTACTATCTCAAAATCTACCAACTGTTTTACTCCCATGATGTTTACTCTACTCTTCTTCAGGTTCCTAATGTACCCATTTTTATTCCATCTAGTAGGCTAATAGTGTAGGGTGTTTCTTCTAGTTTTGGTCTGCCTAGTTGTTCCCATACTTGTTTTGATAGCATGTTAATGTATGCGCCAAGATCTACCATAGCTTGTTTAATCTTAATATGGTTTATATGTGCATTTATCATTAGTGGTCTTGTCTTCCATTGTCTATCATTTTTTTCCATTTTTCTAATTTGTGGTTTGTGACCTTGTTCTTTATTCTAGTACTTGCAGAATTATTTTAATTTATCTATAAGGTTTTGTTGTTGTCTTAGTTGTGTTAGTTGTTTAAGTGTCCTTACCTCTTCTTCTGAAATGAAGTGTGTTTGTTGTTATTGCTTATGTTGTTCTTTGGCTATTAACTATTATGTTTGTTCAATAATTTTTTCATGTTGGTCTCTGTTAGGGAAGAAGTTGTCTTCCTCCTCCTCCTCTTCTTCTATCTTAGTATTATTATTTTCTAGTCTTGCAATATTTGTACCTTGTCTAGTAACTACCATACCTTTGGTTTTATTATTCTTTTTGTTTATGCTTGTTTTTTTATAATTTAACTTATTGGTGTAATATTTCTCCTCTAATGTTTCCTCCTTTGTGTTATCAGAGTCACGTATTTTCCCTATGGCACCTTTTGGTTGCTTGTGTTGTGTCCTTAGGTGTTCTTATAATGTGGGCTCCCTTTTGTGAATTGAATCCCTATATCCCATCACTTTTTTATTGGAGAGGTGCATTTATAAAATATTATTGGGATTTATCACAAGAAAATAGATCATGATCTGAGCTACCACATAATGTGCATTGTTTCTTCCTATCTCCCCAACATTCATTGGCAAAATGGCCTAGTTTGCCGCATTTATAATAGGTTGCATCATCTCTCCTTATTCTTCCTCTACCACGGCCTTTACCTACTCTATATCTATTGTATTGACCCCTTTCCTCATTATTGTAATTGTTCATATATGGTACTGAGTTAGGGTTTGTTTTTGTAGTGTATTAACATTTCTCTAATTAGCCTAACTAGGAGCTTTATATCCATGATTTTGGATGTATAGGGGTCTCTCTTCCAATCCTTTTACATATGCCATGCTATGATTTTCCACTCTATTATTGTGGTGTACATTGCACCATGGTTCATGGTCATCATCATCTTCCCTTAGCATAAAAAGTTGTGATGGGTAATCCTCTATTTTGTGATCGTCCCAATCACCGCAAATACTGCAATAGACTATGTTCTTCCTATTTGGTATTGTCTTCATATCTACTTTCATTGTGGTGGCTTTCATTTCACCTTTTATCATTGGACATTCATTCTGTAGATGTCCTTCTTTTGTACAATAAGAGAACCATATATTTGGTCTCTATTTTGTGGACTTTCCTCTTTTCATGCCAGGATTTCCTGTTTCAATTTGAGTTGTTCTAGTTTTAGCCTAAGTTTTTCTATTTCCATATTTTCCTTAGTTTTATCATTTACGTTCTAGGTTTGTGCCTCAATATGACATGTCAGAGTGACTGCTTCTGAATACGATTCAAAGATTTTCCCATCTAGGGATGTTCTAATGTTAGGGATTAGTCCTAAAATAAACCATTCGATCCTTTATTTTTTGTCAATGGTTCTTAGATAGTTTACGAGAGATTTCCTTGAATATTTTATCAAAATCCTTAATAGATTCACCATCTTTTTGGACTATGTCGCACATTTTTCTTACTCCTTCAGTAGGTTTTCTGGTGATTCAAAATTGCCAAGGAATTATTTCTTAATTTTGTCCCATGTTTTATCATGGTTAGGATAGTTCTTCCTATACCAATTTAAAGCTTCATTCCTTAGGGTTCCAACAAAGTCAAATAGTTTAATCTAGTGTCATGTGACATTCTTCCTTTTCTATATCGATTCTAACACAAATACATGCTCTGTTGCTTCTATGGTATCCTTTCCAAACATTGGTATCTTAATTGGTGAGTCCATCTTTGGTTGTTTGTGTGTTTTATCCTCCTTGTGATGTATTTGTTCTATTTTCTTTTGTTGTTTCTTAATTTTTCTTTGCAGTAATGGTTTTTCTTCTTTACCCTTATCTCTCTCTAATCTAATCTCAAAGTAATCCTTCCCTAGTATCACCTCACAATTCTATACTATATGCTCTTCCTATTTCTTCTACTTATCTACTTCCTTCTCGTTGCCTTTTCTTGATATTCTTCTTGTCTTATAGGGAACATGGGGTGACTCTTGGTCAAAGGGTTGTACCTTTTCAAATTATCATTTCATTATGAAGGATAACCTCTTATTTTTTAGTAACATCTCATTATTTATTGGTGTGTATTCCCTTAATTATCTTATACTCATTGAATTAGTGTTGTTAGATACCACACATCCTTCTTTCTCTCTTATTCTCATCACACTCTTATTAACCAGGTGATCCAGGTATTCCTTGTCAAAACATAAAGGCTAGAGATTTTTCATGGGATTTAATACTTGTTCCCATTGTTCATCAATGCTAATTTATTCATTAGTGAAATTAGGTTGAACATATGGTGATTTACCCATTTTTGGTAGGGTTAGGGTTTTGTTATAGTCTTGTTCACATGTCCTCCTAGAGTTATCATAAGCATTTATGCTTCCTTCTAGACTCTTCAAGATCTCTATGGCCTTATTAATATGTATTGTTAATAGTCTTAGATTGTTTGTATTATTCTCTATCATATTTGTGGCAGCCCTAATGGCACACTCTTCTTCTACCTCCTGATTTACTACCTCCTTATGTCTAGCTGCACCCACAGTGGTGAGATCAGCAGCGCCCTCCTTGGAATGCTTAATTTATACTTCCTTTTCTTTGGCATCCTTCCTGGTGTGTTCTTTCCCTGAATCGTCTGCCTTCTCCATTCTTCTATGTTATCTTTCTTGCCTTTCCTGAGTCTAGTTGCTTCTTTTCTCTTCCATACTCATATCCATCCTAGTTTATATAGTTTCACTATTTTTTCTTAATTTCTTATTATCCCCTTTTTCCATGGGTATTTTAGATATGGTATTCCATTAATCTTTATGTATCCCATGGTCAACTTACCTTGAATGGTTACATCTTTTCATATATCTTTTCAGATCTATCCCCCTTCCCATTTGTGATATCCTTAGGTTCCTTCCCCCTCTCACAAAGGTAGGTCATAAGAGAATTCACTGCAAATCATAAAAAATTTCTTGTCACTCTTCTTCTTTTTCTTTCCAACTTTTATTCCACACTTTCCTTTACTTGTTCATCTTATTTGCTCTTCAAGGTTATGTCTAGGGTCCTGATAATAGAACCAAATATTGGTAAGAAATAGTAGGACACAGGCCAAAGATCTAAGCCTAAGTCAAGCATCTAAGTCTATTTATACCCTAGATGTGACAATGATAGAATAATAGATGGTTGTGGTAGGAAATGACATAGTGTGGTTAGATTAGATTAAATATCCCATTCATTCATATCCATAAACACATCATGAAGTAGCTATAAACCTTATATCTCCATATATATTCATAATAACTTTATATACAAAAGGTAGGTTTAAGTCTCTACTCTGCATAGTATACTCATATTCATCCTTTCTCTTTCTTCTTACTTACATCATCCTATCCTTTCATATATTTATGCATTTCTATGCAATAGGGATGTGTCTTATACAAAACATCCTAAATACTATCATATATGTTAGCCTTGTCCTCCACACTTCACTTGTGGTGGGTTGCAACAGGTTTCGATGATTGCTCTGTCTCTTGCCAAAAATGTGTACCCCACCTAAAAATTACTTATTGGATAAGAACATACACCACTTCTATCCATAGATTTAGTAGAGAGGTCTATAGAATACTTTGTTAAAGGGCACCATTTGGGTTTGTTCTCTTGACTTCAAAAAATCCTTGTGAACACTTTCTAAATTTAGTCTACCAACAAGAATATACTACTCCCCTATTGTAGGAAACCTTGTATCCACTATGAGAAACTCCACATGAAAAGGAAATTTAAAACACCTCATCATAACTTTATCCTCTTAACATCCCATGGTGAAATCCCAGACCAAGTGCTTAATTATCAAACCCTTGCAATTATTTTAAAAATGTTTTCCAAATCATTATCTTAAATATATGATAAACATTTATTTTTCTTTTAGTTGGTCAGTACCTTTCAACTCTCTTGGATTATGTCCACCACCCATTTTGTAGAAACCTTATAAATACTACCCTATGCAATGTGTTTCCATATCGCAGTGCTTTAAATTAATTCTTATTGCAATTAGCAATATGTCTAATTATGATTACAAGGGTGTTAAGGGGGTATTGATTTGTGCCAAGATATCGAATGTGTCTTTATAAATGATGGTGCCACCAATTACATTGGATAATTTTCAAGGTAACATTATCATAATAACTTAACACTATGGATCATAAATACATGGTACTTTACCCCTCAACTTAAATATTTGAATCATCTTCAATGAAAATGGTGAGAGAGGAAAGGTGTGGGAGAGTTGAACCATCTAACAGTATACCATAGGCAATTGGAGGATAACACATCTACATCCTTCTTTGTGATCCCATAATAGTTTTTCTCACTTTTTGTCCTAAATGGGACATTGAAATCAACAATTTTAACCGAATTTTCACTTTCTATAAATTATATAGAAAGAAAACCATTAAGAATTTGAAGATGATGAAATGTAGTCATTACCGGAGGGTTGAATGAAGAATCGTCCAACCATGTAGCCGAATGAAAAAACACACAACAAAACTCATTAGAACAATAAAATAATTTCTTTATTCATTCATAATCACAATGGAATTATAGTCTATTGCAATGGGATCCCAACATGATAGGCCTCAATCATTTGATTACAAATAGACAAATTACAACACTTAAAAGATCTTGCAACACAACACCATGCAAAGATACCTTCTACTTTCTTTGCTCAAACTTCTAATGATCTTAAAGGATATTTATATATCAACTAATAGCCTTAAGATTGATATCAATTTATTGGAAGGTGATGCAAATACCAATACCAAACGAAGCATCTAGTCGGTCAAACATGTAGATAAATCTCCCAAATTTAATGTGATTATGATGAGTTGAATATTAATGTAGTTCACACCATAAGTGCTCCTAGGTCCAATGTACCTTGATATGTGTTCCTTTGTTGCCACAAACTTTAGGAATATACCATAAGCCATGAGTAATGAAACTAAGTCGAAACATGTTAAACTCAATAAAACTTTAGAAACCAAATTATGCCTTGACAGTGATTAGAATCGCCTATAAACTAAATATAACATTAGTGGATTAGTGTAGAAAATGTGTTCAAAATTGTGAGGTGAGATCTTCAAGTGTGATGAAATGTAGTAGGATTTGGAGTGAATGAATGATAACTCAAATGCAACAGAAAACCTAAAAATAAAACAAATAAGTAATTTTTTTTGTGTACAAGATTGCTTATACACCCTATGATGCTCCTACATCAGACACCTGGAGTTGATTGAAAAGTGAGTCCCTCATTTTATAGTAGATAGAGGGAAACCAAGATGGTCTACCTTTTCTTTTGAAATCCATGATGAATCTTCTCTAGGAATTCCCTTCCACTTCACCAAGTATTCCTCACAATATCAATTCCTTGTGCTTCTCCTAATCTGACTATCCAAAATTTTCTCAATCTCTTCTTTGGGCTATTGTCATATTTGATTATGCCATTGTACTTATGTGCCACAATATCCTAAATCTCCTTCATGGGACCAGTATAGATCTACAATGTTGAACATTGGTGATATGCCTAAGCCTTCTAATAATTATACTTCATAAGTATTTCAAAAATCAAATCTTTTCATGATTCTACAAGGACCAAACTTCTTTATTTTCAACTTACTATATGTTCCAACTAGAAATCTTTCTTTCCTGAGGTATATACTATTACTTCTTCTCTAACTTCAAACTCCTTATTTTTTTCTTTTCTCATCTACCTTTTCCTTATATTTGCTATTCATTTTCTCCAACTAAGTCTTGACTTTAGTATGCACCTCCTTCATATATTCTACAACTTCTTCTACCTTTGGACTCTTTTCTTCCTTGTTAATGTTCCTTAGTTTTGATACATTCCTAGTGAAACTGGCAACACATACAAGATACCATTAGGCATAGTAGGAGAATAAGATCATCCATCAAACACAACATACACAAGCAAATGACTATGGACCAGTCCATACTTCATCATGATATACAAGATATGAGAAATCAAGGCAGCCTAGACTAGGTATTAGAAAGAGACAAAAGATAAATCAAAAAGAAAACAATGACACAACCATCCTGTTCTCTTTCCAAAAGAGGATGCTCTTGGATAGATTGGATAGCACCATGTTGTGAGGAAAGATATATCCTATTAAAGGCTTATATGTTGGATTGATATAGCAAATGTTGGCTAAAGGCATGGCGGACAAATATCTTTGTTAGCCTCTGATTTGATGAGTGCTTGAGCTATTGAGACATGCATAGTTTGCTTTCTGCTTGAGTTAGATAAAGTGAGATGGAAGATGGAAGGATGAATCATCTCTTCTTGTGTGCTGGATACTTCCTTTGTATTCCAGATTGCCTACATACCCTGTATCCACAGGATCAAAGCACAGTATGATGATGATGAAAGTGATGGTATGTAGTTCTAGGTGTTTATTGATGATGTGGGAGATAGATGATTGAAGAATGTAAGATGAGTAAGGATGAGGATGGGTGAAGGTTGAGTGAAGGATGAAAGGTGAAAGAGGTATATCGCCCATGCCTGAGTCTGGATACTTCCTTCATATTCTAGATTGCCTACATACCTTGAATCCATGGGATCAAGGCACTTAACGATAGAGATGATATGCAGTTCTTATAATGTTTTGATGGTAATGATAAAGGTAGATGAATTGATCAAATTATGGATTGATGGGATTGATTGAACATTTGATGATATGAGATGTTTATGGGATGTGAGAGATCTGATTAAAATGCAAGATAAAATGATAACACACACAGGCAAGCAAGCATGCATGCACAAATGATACAAAAACAAACAAGGAATTTCCCCTGTCAAGCTATAAACCAATGATTAATTGATGATGATGATGATGATGATAGTGTGGTCATTGTGGGGAACTATATATCCCTAGATCAACACAAGGATGTCAGAATGATATATCCCATTGATGATGATGATTGATTGATTTGGTTTAAGAAAAGATTAGGATCAAGACCATTGATGTAATTGGATAATTTGACAAGATTGATTAACTTGATTGGTATGGATAAAGGATGACTTGAACTTGGATCATTGCTTGGATTGATTTGATTGATTTTGATGAATTGAGAAGTTGATTTGATGGATTTGATTGGATGAATTTGATTTGATTGATTTTGATTTCATTGATTGAGTGAATTAATTTGAATAGAATTGGATGAATTGGTTTGATGAATTGATTTGGTTGATCGATGAATTGAGTTGATTGATTTGGATTTGATTGAATGATTGATTTGGAATGATTTGATTGGATGGATGGATTTGATTGATGAATTGATTTTGATGATTGGAAGATTAGATTGGATGATTGGAAGAACTTGGAGTAGTTTGATGCATTGATTTTATTTCTTGGATTTTGGATATTTGATTTTTTTTTTTTTGGGAATATTTGATTTTTTTGGATTATTTTGGGTGTTTTTTTGAGTGTCAATGGAGTTACAATTTGGTTAGCCTTTGTGCTAGATACCAATGACAAGGGAAAACCAAGTCTAGGTGCAAGTATGGAGGTAGGATGGATGGACAAAAGGATGGGTGATAGTAAATGGGATGGAAGGCTCATGATAAATGGATGGGTAAGAGGACAGACCATAATAGATGGAATGGATGTATGCATAAGAGAGAAAGGATGTGATCTTCAAAGACTATGTCACATGAGAATAACACGCCCCATTCTAGGTATAGTACTTAGGATTTTTCATGAGAAGAATTATGACAAAATAGGATGATAAAATGGATGAATGGAAAGGATGAGGTATACCAAGAGATACCTAAAGCATGTTTCAACAATTTTTCCCCTATATCTTTATCAAGATCAAAAGGAGGGAGGAAAGATGAATGGACTCAATAGGATAGGTATATGGGTGTAATGGATAAGGATGCTAGGATAGGATAGTATGGAAATGGTAGGATATGATAGGATGAAAATGATAGTTTGGATGAGATAATGTGCCCCAAAGTGTAGTGACATACAAGATCAACCTACACATGACATCTGTTTTCCAAGTTTTCATCATGGTACTTATCCCAGGTGCCACCAAGGGTGGTTTTCACCATTGGACGAAGGGATTTCTCTTTACTATTTTAAATTTTTTTATCTTTTTTTATGGGGTATTTGGATGGGATAGGTGGATATGGATAAGAGGGACTCAAGCATCTAGTTCAATAAAAGGTGATAGTCCCATTAGAGATGGATGTCATTGCACATAGACCATGTCAAATGTCATCATGCTCATAGATGTTGGTAGGGGATTTCATGAGAGGGAGAAGGACTAGGTAGATAGTGGATTATGATGTGGATTATGGATGGCAGGATAATGGATTATGAGATTTATATTAGGGTAAGATAGTGGATTATGTGGTTTATGGTAGGGTAGGATAGTGGATTATGATGTGGATTATGTAGGATTTATGCAAATGGATAGACAAGAGTTTTATGCAAAAGCATGGACCATAGGGAAGTGATGTGAAAGATATGTAGGATAATAGTTGAATGATGGGGAGATGGAGGTATGTGAGAATAGAATCATGACCAACGGTTGCACACATCAAGATAAACATTGAAGCTTTTGATGGGAAGGTGGTGTAGGAAGTAATGGTAATGTTTGCTTAGGAGATGTGTGACATGGTGACTTAGGTACCCATATAGACTTAGTATTTTTATGATTTTTGTTTTGCTTGTGGGATTTTTGGAATTTTTGAATGGAATGGGAGTTTTGGATAGAAGGGGATGGATGGGATTTTTGAGATGTGGATGCCGCATTTGACGTACTTGATTTTTACTGAGGGACCCAAACCATTTTAGTTTTGGCCTTTTATTTTGGAGGTATGGGCTTGGGTAGCTTTGTGAATGTACTTTGCTTTGAATTTTCATATTGATGTCCCGAGACAAGGATTTTTAGGATTTTTGACTTTATATGTAGATGCACTCAAGTGTTTTTTTTTAATCCCATGGGTTCGGTGGAATGAGTGGAAGATTCATGTTTAGACAATGTATGCATTTGTTGATCATGATTAGGATTTTTAGGGGACTTATGGATAAGTGGATAATTAGGTGTTGGTAGAAGTGGAGGCAAAATTGATGGAGGGATAGTAGGAGTTGGAAGGAGTGGAGGCAAATTGGATGGTAGGAAATTAGGTTAGAAGTTATGGAGGTAAATTGGATGGTGGAAGGTGTATGGTCACATGCTTTTGACATTTGTAGGATGGTGGAGGTTGAATGGCCACATATGTTTTGGGTATATGATGTGGTTTGTGATGGAAAGTGGTGGACTTAGGATGCATGCAGGAATTAACATCTTTAGATTGTTTACCTTGGGGTGTGTATCTAAGGCCATATGAGAGTGGATGAAACTTGATGTGGATTGGCTTGAAAATACCTTGTTCATGAAGGCCTAAGCTTTTACCTTGGTAGTTCAAGTTTTGGAGTATGCGATGGACAATGGGACTTGGCGTGCTTTGGGAACTAGACTTGAAGTTATTATTGGATGGATAAGATGAGGTAGTAGACAATGGCTGTTTCTCCCCTAGGGAAGAACATTCATGAATGAAGGTAGTAAGAAAAATGGGATACGATGGATTTGCAACATGGTCAATAGTGGGTGACAAAGGATCATTAGGATCTTGATGATCATTATGCTCATTAAGATCCAAGATATTGGTTTGATCATCTATGTTTTATTGGAAGCCAAGTGTCTCATCAAGGGAAGTAGATGTTGTGGAATTATGGATAGGGCTAGATAGAGGATGGATTGGAGAAATTTGGATATATTATTCATGAATAGGTATAGGATTATGGATAAGATCAAGGTGCTCATAGATAGCTTATTCATCATAGATATCATCTTGATCATAGAAAATATAAATGTTATGGATAGGTTGGATTTGGATTGCTTGCTCATGGATAGGTATAGGATCAAGTTTCTCATGCATAGCTTCTTCATAGGTAATATCTTGATCATAAAGAAGGTATATGTTTTGGATGGGATGAATGGAAAGAAATTGATCTTGATTAGAATAAGGGCTTGATGTTTCCACATGCTTAGGATTATGTTCTTGACATAGCTCTTGGGTTTCTTTAATGGAAGTGGAAGGCTCTTGGATAGGCTTGACATGCTCTTGAGGGTTATCTACATGAGGGCATGATGGATCTTGACTTGGACTCATGGTGGGAGACTCTTCAATAGGCTCGATGGGTTGTGGACCACATGATGGGGTTATAGGAATAGGCAAGGTGTTGGGAGATTTGTTGATAAACTCAAGGATAGGTGTTTGACATGGAGATAGTTTATTCCTTGATAATAGCCATTGGATCACATCCTTTGCAAGTGTATGGGTGAATGGAAAATATAATGGGTGGATAATGATGATGGATGGCATTGTAGGCTTAGGATTAGGATTTTGATTGGATGGAGAGATAATGGGTTTGGACATATTAGGATATGGATTGGATGGAGGGATAGGAGGATTGGATGAATTAGGACTTGGACTAGATGGGGTGACACATGGTATTGGAATGATTTAGCATTCTTAAGGATGCTATGTTTGTACATCTTGTAGATGAGTGGGATAAATATGGGGCATGTGTATTATGACCTTTGATCCTATGGTATGCATAATAGTCATATTCATTGTACCCACGGGAACTAAATACACTTTCCTCACATGGTTTGATTTTAGGAAGTTCAATGAGTTTTTCTTTAAGCATCCCTTGTAAAATCATCTCAAAATTATCTCTTGGTGGAGGATTAGAGTAACATGGTGATGAAGGTAATGAAGGGCTTGATGGATTAGAAGGTTGGTGGATCAATGGACTAGGAGTGGGATCACATGGTGGTGTCAAGATAGGACTAGTAGGCTCATGGATTGGAATTTGGGTGGATGGAAATGGAGGGTACTCATAGGATACATAATCTAGATTATTATCTCCCTTGTCAAAGGTAGCATGAGGACTAAAGGATATCAGGTCTTGCTGCATAGGGTAACTTAGTCTTGCATGTTCTTGTTGTGAAGGCCATCGATAGTCTTGGTGGTTAGGTGAAATGGTGGGATATGTAGATGGAAGATCTAGTGGTATGGATTGATATACATGTTGGTTAATATTAGAAGAAGTGAGGTAAGGTAATGTAGAATTGATATGATAGGTGGTTAATTAGATTGGTATGAAGTGGGATAAGTTGATGTGGAATTGATTTGACACATGGATGGATTAGATTGGTATGAAGTGGAGGGGGGTGACATGTAGGGTTGAGGTGCCATTGGTTGATAGTGAATGGATAGAGGATGATGTGCTTGTTGGGTTTGAAAAGTGGCTAGGAAGTGTTGGTCTTGTGCTAGGAGTTGTTGCATTTGAGGTGACTAGCTTTGTTGAAGTTGTTGGATGATGACATGGACCTTTGAATGGTTTGTTGGTCTAAAGGTTGTGGAATTTGGTAAAGTGTTTGAATGAAGTCTTGGAATTGGGGTGCTAGGTCTTCTAATGTTGGCATGATGTCACACATGTGTTTAAGGATTAAGATCCTTTTGGCAAGTGCTTGACTATGACTATGATGATGATGTGGAATGATAGAATAGATAAGATGTGATTACGATGATATTGATTAGATTAGAAAGAGGATGATTAGGATGAAAGTGACTAGGATGACTTGGCTTGACATGATTGGAATAGAATTTTGGACTAGATAAACTATAAAGAGTCCATAGGTTGCTAGACGCAAGAGTATACCAACCAGAGGTGAGTCAAGATAGCTCAAAGGTGACTCGAGATAATCTAAAGGCATAATTCTATTGATCAAAGGTGATTTTATGTAGTTCAAAGGTGACTATTTATAGTGTGAAGGTGACGAAGGATAACTCAAAGGCATTCTATATGATGATCAGAGGTGATTTCAAGATGACCAAAGGTGAATTTCTATCATTCAAAGGCAACTAGGTATGATGCAAAGGTGAATGACTATGATTCAAATGTGAGTTTCTATGACAATGGCTAGTTTTTTAATAGGTAATGGGAAAGAGAACACACAACAAAGAAACAATGGATGATGTTTTGGGTAACTGATACAAAATTAGAGTAAAATTCTAAATGAGGGCCTAGATTAGCCCAAAATTTTGCATGGGTCTTGACAAATTTGAAAACACTTGTAACCATGTACAACCTAGGCTGGAAAGTGGATACTACTTGTTGCGTCCCTACTTGGATTTTTCCATATACTGAGACAAAATAGAAAGCTAGAGAAATTAGTTACACTGGCTCCCCCACCACGACACGGGCATGCCAAATCTCTTACCCCAAAGATCCAGAGATCTTATGAACTGAGGGATTTTCTATCTCTACAATGAATAGTATGTATAGGGTGGCTTCAGAGGTCCAACCTCCTACACCAACAAGAAAAAAGGTTTTTTACCTCTACAACAAGTGGTTTCTAGTAATGATTTGGGGGACCCGCACATTACGAGAGTCCATCAAGCTACTTAAAGCTTTAACCAGTTCTACTAGGAGTCTCATATACGCAAGGTACGCCTCCTTTCAAACTAGCACTATACGGTAAACGCTAATACTAGTTAGACTTGGCTTTCTCCTTATCCTTTTTTATATAGCAGACCGAATGAAGTACCACTTGAGGTCATTCTCTTGGGGTGAGTACCTCTTTTCCTACCAAGGCAGGCCTCTCTAAAGATAATAACAAGTTCTCTTACATCCAAGATCCATTTGATAGGCAAGGGGAGAGGATACTTTTGTTATTAGCTTAGGGATCTATCTAATACAAATGTAACAAACATAGCAAATAAGCAAGCAAGACAAACAAACAAAGGAAAAAAGCAAAGCAACCCAAGCAAACAAGTTCTTTTTAAGCACCAAACAAAATGTTCCTAGATTAGTAAAAATAAGGTAAATCTTTGACCAATTGATCCTATAATAGATTTGTTAGTAGCTTCAGATCCACCTTTCTTCGATAAACAATAAAAATCTGCACCAATAGATGTTAGCCTCAAAGAAATCAAGATTATAACAATGTAGACCAAAAGCGACAAAACAAAGTTCAAAAGTGATTATCTGCAAATCAAAAGCAACTAAGTTTATACCAAAGGTGATGGACTGTTGCTTAGATGCGATGCCAAGTAGTTCAAAGGTGATTAGACATTGTGTAGAAGTAATTTTCTATTATTCAAAAGCATTTAGTTGTCTAAAACCTACAAATCTCATACAATAAGGTAAAACAAGTGATCATAAAATGGATATAAAATGCCCTAATAACCTAGAAAGATGGATAAATTGAATCAAATTTGTACTCTGCAACCAAAACACAAAAGATCCCACAATATGATATGATTAGGTCAAAGATAAACCAAACCCCAAATAAACCAGCTTGAGGATTGAAAAAGACAACTAGGGTTAGCAAATAAACCAACTTGCAACTCAAATCAAATAATTAAAATCAGAGAAAATCCTGCAAAAACAAATATATATTAGTGAAACACTAATCAACCAGAGGTGACTCTCTACTGATCAAAGGCAATCAAATGTAGACCAGATGTGATGATTAACTATTCAAAGGTGATTTTCCCCCAATTGAAAGTGACATAGAGCCTTTCAAAGATGATTTTGCATAGACTGAATATGATTTTTTGCCGATCAATTATGTTACTCCATACCTAAACTTCAAAAAATGACTTTTCAAAGAAAAATCAACCAAGGACGTGAGTCCCACTGGGCATGCCATAATGTGTGAGTAGGAAAAATTAGGTTAACAAGATGAAGCATTACAATCAAAACCCAATCCTACCACCTTCAATAAATCTATCTAAATGACACAAAATGAAAGAAAATCAAAGAACAAGTCACCTAGATTGTATTAATTCCTTGGTTGAATGTGGATTGCTTCTCAATAGTCAACAACCATAGTTGCCATAGTTGTCATGATGATAGATAATATGCTCAAAATTCTTAATGGATGCTCAATGGAGGTGATATGCATAAGATGATAATCTAGACGCTATATAGATTGTATTGGTATAGAATGGAGTGAGAGGGTGTATATATAGCTCTCAACTAAGATTGCTCAATGGTGGAGAAAAGGTGGCTACATGAATAGTTGAGATAATTCAAGAGGCATGGATGAATGTGTACAAGACATGTGAAAGGAAGCAAGGTATGTGGAACACACTTTCTACACCAACCTAATGAGGGGAATAGTATGCAAATTCTTTTAAATCCTTACAATTGCAGCAATGTTAAACACAAAATCAAGATTACAGCAGCAACACAACACATAGAAAGAGAGATTGACACAAGATATATCGTGGGGAAACCCTTTTCAGGTAAAAAACCCCACACTCCAAAACTTGCACAATGTATTAACAAATTTGTAAAGGATTACAATACACTTGCAATGCAAGTTCTTCCAGGAGTCTACAAATGTCATTTCTGGAGTAATTCTGGCAGCATAACAGTACCTGTATCAACACTATGCAACTACAACTCGAAAGCAATGCATTATATAGAGTTACAAGACAATATTGAGAAGCCTCTAGAGATGGGCATCCATCTTAGCCACATGGCCATTTACCTAGTCAAAGGACACTTATCCAACACATTTTCATCTCTCTTACATCTATCATAACATGGCAGATTTAACTTCCCAAGGTAGAGTGCTCCAAGGCTAAAAATAGGCAATGACAGATGCTCTAACGCATCTTATCTTACAATTGTCATAAAAATTTGCAATATGACAACACTTAATGTTGTAAGAGAATCCGTCATACACGACTAAAAATAACATATTCCTCTTACAACATGTCATAGCCCAACTTGGGTGCCCAAAGATGCCTTCTCCACATGCAAATATGATTTATGACACTTGTCTTCACTTGTCATAGGAATCTCTATACTTGGCTCTTACACATCATAGATTATGTCATACAAGATAACTCCTTCGTCATACCACAAGATGCCGACACATGGCATATTAGTGCCACTTCAAATGGGATGCCTATATCCATATGGAATGTGTTGACCATCCTAGTCACCTTCCAAGTTGAGTGACAACTCACCATGCCACTTCACACTAAATGACAAAATAGGATGTGCAACATAAATTATATCATAGGCAAATAAATAAATAAATAAATGATCAATGCTAGGAATTTGCAAAGGTTGAGACACCTTAATTCCCAACATTCTCCCACTTGTCGAACACCTTGCAAGAGCCAAAGACTAACAAGATTTAACTGCTAGGGGCCAAGAGGCCCATAGACTCTGAACACCATCTGAACTTATCTATGCCCATAGGTTTAGTCAATACATCTATAAAATTATTCAAAGTGTCTACTTTCTCCAATATCACCTTCCCATCTTCTACCATATCATGAACAAAATCATACTAAACATCAATGTGCTTTATTCTAGCATGGAAAGTAGGATTCTTTGCTAAGCAAATCGCACTCTGACTGTCACAACAAATAGTAATCTATCCTGCATCAAAACCAATATCTGAACACAACCTCTTAAGCCAAATGGATTCCTTACAAGAATGAGTTGCTGCCATGTACTCTATTTCTATCATGGACAAAGCAACCATAGGTTGTTTCTTACTCATCCAACTAATTGCACCACCAAACATGGTAAACACATAAGCACTAGTGGATCTCCTACTATCAATGTCACCTACCCAATCAGAATCCACAAAACCATGAATAGTCATAGAATGTTGAGGTCCTATAGGATAACCATGATAACATAAGGAATACTTGGAAGTACCCCTCAAATATCTAAACACTCTCTTTACTGCATCCCAATGTACCCATCCAGGATTAGCCATAAACCGACTAGGAACTCCCACTACTTGGGCAATGTCTAGTCTTGGACAAACCATAGCATACATCAAGCTGCCAATTGCACTAGCATAAGGTACTCTACTCATATCCTTCATCTCAAAAGGAGACTTTGGACAATCATTAATAGATAACTTTGTCCCCAGTGAAACATGAACACACAATGGTCTGCAATTTGTCATGCTGAATCTTTCCAACACAATCTTCACATACTTACTCTGGCTTAACCAAAGTTTTCTGTTTGTACTGTCTCTTCTAATCTCCAGCCCCAGAATGTACCTAGCTGTCCCTAAGTTTTTCATTTCAAATTGTGCTAACAACTGAGACTTCAAACCAGAAATCATATTCTTACCATTCCCAATCAGCAACATATCATCAACATACAGTGAAATTATGAGAATGTGATCATTGTCAAACTTGTAATACACACAATGATTTGATTTCAATCTCAAAAATCTAATAAACAACACAAAGGCATCAAAATTCAAGTACCACATCCTAGGAGATTGCTTCAAACCATACAAAGACTTTTTTAACTTAAAAACCAATTTTTTTTTACCTTTCACCACGTAGTGCTCTGGCTTTGACATATAAATTTCTTCCTCCAAGTCACCATGAAGGAAAGTTGTCTTCACATCCATTTGTTCCACTTCTAAATCATAAGTTGTTGCAAGAGATAACATGAACCAAATAGATGCTAGCTTTGCAATGGGAGAGAAAATCTCACCATAATCAATTCCCTCCACTTGTGAATACCCCTTCGCAACCAATCTAACCTTGTACTTCTCAACACTACCATCTACTCCAAATTTCTTCTTGAACACCCATTTACATCCAACAAGTTTATGTCCATCATGCAAAGGCATCAAGTCCCAAGTTTTATTCTTTTCCAAAGAAGTCATCTCATCCTCCATGGCCTCCTTCCAGGAATGTCCATCTTTCATTTCTATAGCCTCTATCATAGTTCTAGGCTCATTAGTGTTAGTAATCAAGGCATAAGCACAACTAAAATCTAGCAATGTATAACCAAACTTGTTAGGTTGCTTCCTATTTCGTGTGGACCTCCTCAAATCTTGAGGTGGAGGTTCTACCTCTTCTTCTGAACTTTTAGAGCTGCTAGAGCTCTCCTCATCATTAGGTCCAACAAGGTCTTTTGGTTCAGTCTTCTCAGGAGTAGTAGGAAACTAAACCACATCCTCTTTCTTTTCTTTTTCTTCTAGCTATAAAACAACAGGTGAAGGAGATGCCTCTCTCAAAATAACACTTCTTCTTTACAACACTTTCTTAGCCACAGGATCCCAAAGCTTGTACCCTTTCAGAATGACACCATAGCTAATGAAGAAACACTTAACTGTCTTGTTCTCCAATTTTGACCTCTTCTCATTAGGCACATGTGCATATGCCTCACAACCAAAAACACGAAGATGTCTCAATGAGGGCTTCTTACCAGACCACACCTCCATGGGTGTCTTATCAACAAGAACTAAAGTGGGAGACCTTTAATAAGGTAGAAAGCAGTGGCTATAGCTTCAGTCCAAAACTTCTGTTCAAGGCTAGCACCACTAAGCATACTCCTAGCCCTCTCCATCAATGTTCTATTCATCCTCTCTACAACTCCATTTTGCTGCAGGGTATAAGGAGTTGTATTATGTCTTTCAATCCCATGTTCTTTACAGAACTTGTCAAACTCAGTGGAACAAAACTCACCACCGTTATTAGTTCTCAAACACTTAATCTTTTTACTAGTTTGATTCTCTACAAAATCCTTAAACTCTTTGAACCAACTAAAGACTTCAGATTTGCTTCTGAGAAAATAAACCCATGTCCTACTATAATCATCAATGAATGATATAAAATATAATGATTTAGAAATTGAAGGAACATTCACAGGACTAAACACATTAGAATGAATAAGATCCAAAACACTAGAAGACTTGTGAGAACTAGAGTAAAATTGAACATGGTTTTGCTTTCCATATATACAATGTTCGCAAAAGTCAAACTCGAGATTATAATCATTTAACCCCTCAACAAGGTTTTTATTTTTTAGGGCTCTAAGACCCTTCTCACTAATGTGACCAAGTCTCTTATGCCACAACATTGTCTTCTCAGCAGGAAGTTTCATTTCTAAAGCATGAGCACCCTTAGGTACCCATAAAGCACTACCATTGGAAGTTGAAGCAAAACATTTCTTTACTGCTAGTTCTAGTGGTGAGGATGAAGAATCTAAAGTTTTTTTCTTTGAAACAAAAGAACTATTGCACTGAGTAGTGCATGCATCTAGCTGAAACAAAGTACTTCTCTGAGTACCCTTGCAAGTACCATAGCTCCTCTTGTCATCTTGCATCCTCCACTTGAGAAAACAACCTGTACACTATATCATTCAATTTACTTACAAAGAGTAGGTTTCATGCTAAACCAGGGATGTGCATCACCCCATTGATCCCCTTCACTCGTCCATTAGGGAATTAGATCAAGACTCTTCCACATCCAACTATCTTCAGATGAGAGTCATCACCCTGGTACACTTTCCCACCATCAAACTCTTCATACTTTATGAACCAACGTTGATGTGAGGTCATGTGGAAAGAAGCACCAGATTCAATCAGACACACATCTTCTAATGCATGGGTGGCCAGGGCAACAATAAAAGCATCACCATCATCTTGAGATTTGTCAGAATCTGAATCAGAGGTGTTCTTCTTTTTCTTCTTCTCCTCCTTGCACTCTTTTCAAAAGTGCCCAATTTTTCCATAGTTCCAACACACTACCTTGGACTTTCCAAGAGATTTGGATCTCCCATGAGATTTGGATTTGCCCTTTTCATATTTCTTGTCCTTCTTCCCTTTCTCCTTGGGTCTACCACAAACTGCAAGAGCCTCCTTAGCTGACTCAGAATACTTTCTCTACATTTCTTTAGATAACATCGAAGACACCACTTCATCCATCTTGAAGGTGGTTGTAGTACTCCCAATGGCCATAACAAGGTGGTAACACAAGTCTAGCAAAGAATAGAGCAAGGTCATGCAATGATCCTCCTCCTCCATCTTCACACCAATGAAAGTCAATTGTGCAACTAACATGTTGAAGGCATTCAGGTGATCTACAACTGATCCTCCATCTTCCATCCTCAGAGAATACAACTTCTTCCTTAGGAATAACTTGTTTACCAGGGATTTGGCCTGATAAACATCACCAAGTTTCTTCCATAGTTCTTTCATGGTCTTCTCTTCATGAACATTTAACATGACAAAATCAGCTAAACAGAGTCTCACAAGACCCTTAGCTTTACAATCTTTGAGATTCCAATCTACTTGTGCCATTGCCATTGGTTTTGTTTTAGAAATTATTTCCCATAGGTCTCTATCAACAATTGCTTTTCCAAATCTATTCTTATGGATATGCCTACCATCTTCTTCCTATAATAAGATTACAGAATACTCTACATAGACTCCCACTCAATTAAAGATTAGCTCAAAAAAACCCCTACCCAATAACTAGGATCAAAGGTGATCAAGCTTTGATACCAACTGAAAGGAAGCAAGGTACACAGAACACACTTCCTACACCAACCTAATGAGGGAAATAGTATGCAAATTCTTTTAAATCCTTACAATTGCAGCAATGTTAAACACAAAAGATAAAGATTACAACAGCAACACAACACATAGAAAGAGAGATTGATACAAGATATATCATGGGGAAAACCTTTTCAGGTAAAAGACCCCACACTCCAAAACCCGCACAATGTATTAACAAATTTGTAAAGGATTATAGTACACTTGCAATGCAAGTTCTTCTAGGAGTCTGGAAATGTCATTTTTGGAGTAATTCTAGTAGCATAACAGTACTTGTATCAACACTATGCAACTACAACTCCAAGACAATGCATTATATAGAGTTAAAAGGCAATACTGAGAAGGCTCAAGAGTTGGGCGTCCATCATGGCCACATGGCCATTTACCTAGTCAAAGGACACTTGTCCAACAAATTTTCAGCTCTCTTAAATCTATCATAACATGGCAGATTTGACCTTCAAAGGTAGAGCGCTCCAAGGCTAAACATAGGCAATGCCAGATGCTCTTACGCATCTTACAACTATCATAAAAATCTGCAATATGAAAACACTTAATGTTGTAAGATAATCCATCATACAAGACTAAAAATAGCATATTCCTCTTACAACATGTCATAGCCCAACTTGGGCACCCAAAGATGCCTTCTCCACATGCAAATATGCTTTTTGACACTTGTCATAGGAATCTCTATACTTGGCTCTTATTCGTCATAGATTTTGTCATACAAGATAACTCCTCCATCATACCACAAGATGCTGACACATGGCATATTAGTGCCACCTCAAATGGGACACTTATATCCACATGGAATGTGTTGACCATCCTAGTCACCTTGCAAGTTGAGTGACAACTCACCATGCCACTTCACACTAAATGACAAAACAGGATGTCTAACATAAATTATATCATAGGCAAATAAATAAATAAATAAATGATCAATGCTAGGAATTTGCAAAGGTTGAGACACCTTGATTTCCAACATGTGTCCATAGGGATAGCTTTTATTAAATGATTTAGTTGGCTTTGTTGATGGAGATAAGATTGATTTTCTTAAAATAGTATGCTTTTCTATTTTAAGAGTTGGATGACAAGGATAATTAATTTTTAAACCAATTAAATCATTTTTGTATTTAATTTTTGACAAACTATGGACAAGGCCAACTTGTACACATAGAAGAAAGCGATAAAAGAGGAAAATGATAAGATAAAAATAAATTAAACAAATAAATTCATTTAATTTATTTTTAAATGATAGAGGAAAAGGCTAAATTTAGAAAATTGAAAGAATAAATATAAATTAAATAAATAAATTTATTTAATTTATATGCATGATGAGAGGATAAATAAATAAAATATTAATTTTATTTATTTAAAAGGGGAAAATTAAATAAATTTAGAAAATTTATTTAATTTTAGAAGAATAATGGGATAATTAAATAATTAAAGATTATTTAAATATAGATAGAAAATAGAAGAATAAAGATAATGAAAATAGATGAAATTAATTAAATAAATATAATTTATTTAATTAATGATGGAAATAGATGGTTTAGGAGAAAATCAATAGCTAATACAAGTGTGCTAGACAAAATTGACATATGCAATGGTGGATAATGCGACAACTTGAAAAATGATATGAAGGGTCAATTTTGGGTGTCTACACCTAGGGCTATTACCAAAAGAAACCACAAATTATGGTTTCTTTTTACTTATATCTACTAGGGAATCCCAATATACATATCAAATTATGTCCTCTTTGAGTCCTAGGTAATCCCAATATAAAATCCATAATTATGTCCTCTCATAACTATACATATCAAATTATGTCCTCTTTGAGTCCTAGGTAATCCCAATATAAAATCCATAATTGTGTCCTTCCATGGTTTCTCCAAACTTCATTGTGATTGATACAAACCAACATTTTGAATACTTCCCTTTGCAATTTGGTAAGTCTTGCAACCTTGAACAAATTTCCTCACATCCTTGTATATTCGCAACCAAAAATAGGTTTCATTCAAAAATGTTATTATATTCTCTACACCAAAATGTCTAGCTAAACCATTTCCATGCTTCATTTTGATCAAATTCTCCCTCATTGATGTTCTAAGAATACACAATTGACTCCCTTTCAATAGCAGGTCATCCTGAATGATGTAATCAAGCCAATTACTTCTATCACACTTACTAGTTCTCTACATTAGTGCAGGAGCACCTAGAAAATCCTATTTTCTTTTGTAATAAGGTCTATTTAACCAATGCATTTTCATTTTTTGTTTATCTCTAGGTCCTTCAGGACCTAGAACCCATTTTGTAAGTCCAAAGTGACTTAAGACACACTTTTGTCATATTGTAATCACATAGTGCCAAAATATGGCAGTAGGATAGTTTGAGGTAGTTTGGATCAATTGGTCTCCCAACTGCTTACATCGATTGGTTTTCCAACTGCTGGTAGGTTGAGTTGATAAAAAAACTAGAGGAAGGAGAAGTGTAGGAGGGGAGTGTGTATTGTTCTGAGGAGAAATAAAAAAGAAAAAACTATTCTGTTCTGTCAATTTGGTTTCTGTTCTCTATAACTATAATTTGTATAACTATAGATTTCTATTCTTTCTATGCTTTCCATCATTGCATTATGTCGACATGAAGCATTCTACTAGTAATATTTCTGTCAAAATCAGTGGAATGGCTTTGTTGTACAAGTATTTGTTGTTGTTTCTTGTTTTGTTTTTGTGTTCAATCCAGACATAATGTTTTGTACAGTAGGTTAACCTAGCATCTCCATGTGCTAGGGTTCAGTTGAAGAGGGAGAAGGTAAGTTGTGCATCGGCAAGTCGCTAGGACTCACAACAAGTCTGCTAAAGTTGAGCAATCTCACTGAAGGAGTTGGTCCATCGGTGCATCAGCTAGAGTTTGTAAGTGCTTGCTGACGAGAAGAGTCTCACCAAAGACAAATGCCATCGGCATATCAGAAGCACATCAAAGGAGTTTACCAATAAAGTCACATCCAACGGGCGTTGAAGCCATCACGATTAAGATGAGGGGGAATTAACCATCATCAGGGCATTGGTTGAAGGATAGAAGACTCCACCGATAGGAGTAAGTCTCGCCAATGATGAAGAGTTGATCAACTCGGTGTGAGTCTTGTTGTATCTCACCAAAGATAAATTCAGTTGAATTATTAGTGTATCGGCGAAGTAGAACCTAAAGTAGTCAATAGCACTTTTCTTGCCAATAGTCAAGAACTGTAGAGTCACCCATCGGGAAGAGTTGCGATGTCAAAGTGACAAGTTCGAAGATGACCGATGGTGATGTTCTTGCCAATAGTCAAAGAGTGTTGAACCTCACATCAGAATGACTAAGACTTTAGAGAGATAAGTTGTAAACTGGCTGACGGATAAAGTGTTTCTGAAAATGAAAGGAAGAGATTTGTTTGCCGAGACTGGAAATGGTTGCAAAAGGTTCAAGAGTTCAAAAGTTCAATACTTGATCAATTGTCCATTTATGTTGTGCGCTCCTCATCATATTGGTATCAGAGCAAGTTTTGAAGATCACTCAGGTGGTGTGGTCTTGGTGTATGTTAGACAACGAAAGTGAAGTAGAGGCTGACACGATGCCTCCTAAAAGCATGTCACAAGATGCAATGAAGAAACTGATTGAAGCGATGTTTGAGTCCAAGCTCGAGGAGTTGAAAAGAACCAAAGGTAAGGATAGGGAAGATGAAAGTGACAGCGATGAAGGAGATACAGAAATTGATGAAACCAATAAGAGGACAGAGGAGATATTAGCAGACCAAAGTGCATTTGTAAATGCTTTGAAGTCAGTCAATAGGGACACCATAGATGGGTTACCTATGTATAGTGGAAGTATGGAAGCTGAAGAGGTTATTGACTGGATTGAGGCATTGAACAATCATTTTGAATACAAAGAAGTCCTTGATGTTAAGAGGGCTAAGTTGGCAAAGGCAAGGTTGAAGGGGCCTGCTCTTGCATGGTGGAATTATGAGCAAGGAGAGAGAGTCAAGGAGGGGAAGAATATGATAACCTCTTGGGAAAGGATAAAGACCAAAATCAAGGCACAATTCTTACCCCTGGACTATGATGTGTAGATGTATAAGAAATTGTAGAACCTCAGACAGAGAGACCTTGATGTGAATGCATACACACAAGAGTTTCATAAACTCAGTCTCAGATCAAAGAGACAAGAAGAGAAGTCAAAGAAGGTGGCCAGGTATTTGAATGGCCTAAGGATGAACATCCAAGATGAAATCAGCATCTTAGCACCAGAAACAATGAACAAGTGTTTCCAAATGGCCTTAAGGGCTGAAGAGAAGATAAAGAGAAAGAGTGAGTAGAATAATAGAGGTAGAGGAGGAAGAAGTTTCAGAGGCAGTTTTGGAGGAAGAAGTCCTAACCAAAGGCCTAGTGGTGAGTATAGCCAAGAAGAGCAAGTTGGAGACTCAAGTAGCAAAGGAGGCTACCGAGGAAGAAGGCCTAATGGAAGGGGTGGGAAAAATGGATCAAGTAGAGGATCCAAATTCTCTAATATGAGATGTTATAACTGCAATCAAATGGGGCACCCAGCATACAAGTGTCCAGACAAGGCCTCAACTTCTCATGGTGGTGAGAAGAGAACCACTTTGATTCAAGAGGATGCAAGGAGTGTGACATCTCCTGAAGTGAATCTAGCATCAGAAGTGGGAGAAAATATGATGATCAAGAGGATGCTGCTCAAGGAACCAGTGCAGACTGAACCATCTTAAAGAAGGGCTTTGTTTAGAATCAACTGCAAGATCCAAGGTAAGGTTTGTAAAGTTATTATTGACTCTGGTCCTACTGATAATATCATATCTTTGGAAGCAGTGAATAAGTTGCAGTTAGAAAAGATACCTCATAGTAGTCCATATAAAGTCAGTTGGTTGAATAAGGGATAGCACATACTCATCAATGAACAGGCCTGGGTAGAATTTAGTATTGGGGGGTATAGAGACAAAATTTTGTGTGACATCCTTCCAATGGATGCTTGTCATCTTTTGTTAGGCAGACCATGGCAGTTTGATAGAAAGGCTCATCATGATGGAGAAAAGAATGCTTACTCATTCCAAAAGGATGGTGTGACTTATAGGATACAGTCATAGGTAGAAGAGGATCCATAGTATGCAGGGTCTAGTGTAATGATGGTAGGAGAAAAAGAATTCATGGACACATTAAAGGAATGTGGTGGAGTAGGTTTTTCTTTGATTGTGAAACCTAAGGGGGAAAGGAAGGAAAGTGTGAGGGAAGTAGGACCTAAGGAGGTCAGAGATCTTCTTGAAAGTTACAAAGGAGTGATTGCAACAAACATACCTGATTCCCTGCCACCTGTCAAAGATATTAGCCACCAGATAGACCTCATACCAGGAGTAGTACTTCCTAATAAGGCATCATATAAAATGACCCCTCAGTAGAATGAAGAGATAGCAAATCAAATTCAAGAACTCCTAAACAAAGGGCTGATAAGGAAGAGCCTTAGCCCATGTGCAGTCCCTAATGTTTTAGCCCCAAAGAAGGATGGGAAATGGAGGCTTTGTACTGATTCTAGGGCCATAAATAGGATAACCATCAGTTATAGGTTTCCTATTCCTAGAATAGAAGATCTAATGGATTGTTTGGGAGGGGCCACTTATTTCACCAAGATAGACTTAAAGAGTGGGTATCACCAGATAAGGATAAGAGAGGGGCATGAGTGGAAGATGGCATTTAAAACCAATGAAGGGTTGTATGATTGGCTTGTGATGCCTTTTGGTCTTTCAAATGCCCCGAGCACCTTTATGAGGCTGATGAATGAGGTGTTGCAGGAGTTCATAGGGAAATTTGTGGTAGTCTACCTTGATGATATCTTGGTGTTCAGTAAGAGCAAGGAAGAACACTTGAAACATTTGGAGATAGTCTTGAAGAGGCTGCAAGATTAGAAGTTACTGAAAAACTTGGAAAAGTGTGACTTTATGAAACAAGAATTGATTTACATAGGTTTTGTCATCTCTAATGGTGTTTGAAAATGGATTCTTCCAAGGTAGAAGCTATTTTGAATTGGCCTACACCTAGGACAGTAGGAGAGGTCAGAAGTTTTCATGGCTTGGCCACATTTTATAGAAAATTCATTAGGAACTACAGTGATATTTGTGCACCTATGTTGGAGACAATCAAGGGTGGCAATAAGGTGAAGTTTGTGTGGACAAAAGAGGCAGACCAAAGTTTTGAAAGTCTAAAGCAGAAAGTTGCCAAGTATCCTGTCTTAGTACTTCCTGATTTCAATAAGGTTTTTACCATTGAATGTGATGCAAGTGGGCTGGCCATAGGGGCAGTGTTGGGCCAAGAAGGTAGACCAGTAGCCTTTTTTAGTGAAAATTTGAATGAATCCAAGAGGAAGTACTCCTCTTATGATTTAGAGTTGTATGCCATGGTATAAGCTCTGAAAAAAATGGAGGCACTACTTGCTTCCTAAAGAATTTATTATATACACTGACAATCATGCTCTCAGTTTTTTAAATGGACTGGAAATGCTCAGTCATAGACACATGAAGTGGGTGGAAATTCTTCAAGAATACACCTTCATCATCAAACATAAGAAGGGGATAACCAATAAGGTTGTTGATGCTTTAAGCAGAAGGGTGTTGACAGTGCAAGAAGTGCAGCTACAAAGCATGGGTGTTGAGGCACTCAAAGGATTGTATGAAGAGGACCAAGATTTCAAGGAGATTTACAAGGTATGCAGTGAGTTTGCCAATGCTTTCCACAGTGAATTTTTAGATTATACATTGCAGGATGGACTTTTATTTAAAGGGAGTCAACTATGCATTCCTCAGTGTTCAATGAGGGATAATATAGTGAAGGAAAAACATAGTGATGGTTTAGGAGGACATTTTGGGCTCAATAAGACCTTAGATCTAGTAAGAAGATTTTACTTTTGGCCAAGGATGCAATTTGATATCAGAAGGTTTGTTGAGAGTTGTATGATTTGCCAGAGAGAAAAGGGGGTCTCAACCAATGCAGGACTGTACCAACCTTTTCCCATACCAAACAGACCTTGGGAAAGTTTGAGTATGGATTTTGTGATGGGGTTACCAAAGACAAGGACAAGTTATGACAGTGTGTTTGTTGTGGTAGACAGGTTCAACAAGATGGCTCAATTTATTCCTTGTAAAACCACCAATGATGCTAGTTACATTGTAGGCTTGTTCTTTAAAGAAATTGTCAAGATTCATGGACTGCCTTTGAGTATTTTATCTGACAGAGACAACAAATTTGTGGGACATTTTTGGAGAACCTTGTGGAAAAGATTGGGTATAAATTTGTCCTTTAGCTCAGCCTACCATCCTCAGACTGATGGCCAAACTGAGCTTGTGAATAGGTCATTAGGCAATCTGCTGAGATGTTTAACAAGAGAACATGGAGGTAGTTGGGATGTAGTACTCCCACAAGCAGAATATGCCTATAATGATTCTACAAATAGAGGTACAAGTCTAAGTCCTTTTGAAGTTGTATATGGTAGTCATCCTAGAGGAATTTTTGAATTGAGAGATGTTCAAGGGTTGGACAAAAGGAGTGGACATGTTGATACATTTGTAGAGGCTATGAAAGAGATCCATCAATAAGTCAGAGATACT
Source organism: Cunninghamia lanceolata (assembly GCA_027924645.1). Classification (NCBI taxonomy): domain Eukaryota; kingdom Viridiplantae; phylum Streptophyta; class Pinopsida; order Cupressales; family Cupressaceae; genus Cunninghamia; species Cunninghamia lanceolata. The sequence continues at coordinate 6,573,875 of BSBN01000768.1, forward strand.
CTACACAAGAATAGTCAGAAGATCAAGGCTAGAGTGGATCAAAGGAGAAGGGATGTGCAGTACCAAATAGGAGATATGGTCATGGTTCATCTCAACAAGAACAGACTACCCAAGGGAAGCCAAAGCAAGTTGATGATGAGAAAAATTGGACCTTGTAAGATTTTAGAGAAATATGGTCCTAATGCTTACAAAATTGAACTCCCTGATGATATTTCTATTTCACCTATATTCAATGTTGCTGATCTAACATTATATAGGAGTCCTGATACAGGAGAAGGTACAACAGATTCTATCCAAGACAATGCAGAGTGGGTGCATCATTTACCACCTAAGGAACCATCTAAGATGAAGTGTATCTTGGATAGCAGGACAACCAAGAAGACAAGAAATCAGACCTATTTTGAACACTTAGTCAAATGGCAAGGACTTCCAGACTCAGAAGCCACATGGATGCTGGAAGAAGACATCAAAAAGCAAGGTGGTGATTTGTAGCAGTTAGTCTCTAAGAGGACTTGAGACAACTTTCACCCAGGGAGTATGGTGAAGGAGCACCTAGAAAATATTGTTTTCTTTTGTAATAAGGTCTATTTGACCAATACATTTTCATTTTCTATTTGTCTCTAGGTCCTTCAAGACCTAGAACCCATTTTGTAAGTCCAAAGTGACTTAAGACACACTTTTGTCATATTGTAATCACATAGTGCCAAAATAGGGCAGTAGGATAGTTTGAGGCTGTTTGGATGGGTTGGTCTCCCAACTACTTGCATCAGTTGGTTTTCCAACTGCTAGCAGGTTGAGTTGATAAAAAAACCAGAGGAAGGAGAAGTGTAGGAGGGGAGTGTGTATTGTTCTGAGGAGAAATAAAAAAGAAAAAACTATTTTGTTCCGTCAATTTGGGTTTCTGTTCTCTATAATTGTAATTTGTATAACTGTAGATTTATATTCTTTCTATGCTTTCCATCATTGCAGTATGTCGATGTGAAGCATTCCACTAGTAAGATTTCTGTCAAAATCAGTGGAATGGCTTCATTGTACAAGTATTTGTTTTTGTTTCTTATTTTATTTTTGTGTTCGATGGCGTAGAGGATCCAGATAGAATGTTTTGCACAGTAGGTTGACCTACAATCTCCATGTGCTAGGGTTCGGTTGAAGAGGAAGAAGGTAAGCTATGCATCAACAAGTCACTGGGACTCACAATAAGTCCGCTGAAGTTGAGCAGTCTCACTGAGGGAGTTGGTCCATCGGTGCATCGGCTAGAGTTTGTAAGTGCTCGCCAACGAGAAGAGTCTCACCGAAGACAAATGCCATTGGCATATCAGAAGCACATCAAAGGAGTTTACCAATAAAATCATGTCCAACTGGCATTGAAGCCATCACGGTTAAGACAAGGGGGACTTAACCGTCATCGGGGCATCGGTTGAAGGATAGAAGATTCTGCCGATAGGAGTAAGTCTCACTGACGATGAAGAGTTGATTGATTCAGCGTGAGTCCTGTTGTATCTCATCAAAGATAAATTCAGTTGAGTTATCGGTGTATCAGCGAAGTAGAACCTTTTCTTACCGATAATCAAGAAGCGTAGAGTAACCCATCAGGAAGAGTTGTGATGTCAGAGTGATAAGTTCAAAGATGACCAATGGTGATGTTCTTGCTGATAGTCAAAGAGTGTTGAACCTCACATTAGAATGACTAAGACTTTAGAGAGATAAGTTGTAAAGTAGCCGACGGACAAAGTGTTGCTAAAAACGAAAGGAAGAGATCTGTTCGCCGAGACTGGAAACGGTTGCAAAAGGTTCAAGAGTTCAAAAGTTCAATACTTGATCAATTGTCCATTTCTGGTGTGTGCTCCTCATCATACATTCTCTCCATCCCTTCACAAAATCTAGATCATTTTCATACAAATGCTTTAATTATGTAAATCCAACTACATTTACTATCATCTCAATTATCAAAATTTGTCTTCTACTCAACACATCTATAAACTCGTTTGATTTTGTACTCCTATGCTTCAACAAAAAAGTATAACTTTGCATGAATTCAACCCATCCAATGTGTATCTAGTTCAACTTTCCTTAACTATTTAAATACTACAATTCTTGATGACTAGTGTACAACACAAAATCCTTTGGCAACAAGTAATGCCTCCACTCTTCAATGCTTGGATTATAGCATAGAACATTTGGTCATAGATTGAATACCTCAAATTCCTTGTGTCATTCAAATTTTCACTAAAATAAGCTACTAGTCTATCCTCTCGGCTCAACACTATTATTATGTTTCTACTTGCATCAGAATCCACCTAAAATACCTTGTTACAATTTGTTAATGCTAACACTAACTATTATGTCACCTTCTTCTTTAGCAATTCAAAACTCCTATCTACTCTTGATGTCCACTTGAAGTCCTTCTTGTCTCCCCTCATTGTCTTAGTTAGCAGTGCACAAATACAACTAATTTTTTAATGAACAAGGCTATAGAAACTTGTCAAACCATGAAAATATCTTACCTCTCCAACATTTAATAGTGTAGGCCACTCCACAATTGATCTAAATTTATCTAGATCCATCATCTATCCTTTAGCTAATATTATAAATTCCAAGTATACCAATTCCTTCTTCATGAAACTACACTTCTTCACATTGATCGGTAACTTCTCCTCCCTCACCCTCTACAATACTAGTATGATGTGTCCTAGGTGATCAAGTTCCTTAGTCTTACTAAAAATCAAAATATCATCCAAGTAGACAATCAAAAACTTATCCAAAAATTATTTTAGGACCTCGTTCATTAGCCTCATAAATATACTTGGTGCATTGGTTAACCCAAAGGGTGTGACCAACCATTCATACAACCCTTCATTTTTCTTGAATGTAGTTTTCCACTTATCCCCTTCTCTGACTCTGGTTTGATGATAGCTACTCTTCATATCAATCTTAGTGAAATACTTTGCTCCATTGAAACAGTCCATCATGTCATCTATTCTTAGCAACATGAACCTATATTTTATAATAATTTTATTTATTTTGAGCTTGAATTTGTACACATCCTCCACTCATCATCCTTGTTGGGTTCTAGTACCATGGGTACCACACATGAGCTTAAACTATCTCTTATCAACCCTTTTCTTAACAACTCTTTCACTTGTCAATTTAGCTCCTCATTTTCTAATAGAGTCATTCTACGCACCACCTTATTTGATAAACTTGCCCCTGGAATTATATCCATATGGTGATTGATGTTCCCTACTAGTGGTAAACCACTTAGCATACTTTTTGATATGATGTCCCTGTATTCTTTCAAAAATTTGAAACTTCCTCCTACTATAAATATGTCCTCTTTCCTTTATCAAAATCAACCAGTCTTTTTTACCATTCAAATTGCTAGACTATAATTATTTTCCCTTCCATTATGTACAACACTTCTATCAAAGTTCCATGGTCAAATGAGACGTGTCCATTGGTATTATATAACATGAAACTTCATCATGGTATGTGCCTATCTTAAATTTTACCCAACATTGTTCCTTCACTAACACTCTATCTTCATTTTGTAACCAAGCAATCCTCTATGGAATAGGATGTTAATATCCTTTCCAACTTTAATTTTTCAGCCATCTCTTTAGACATTGAATTATCCATACTTTCGCTATCTATAACAACTTTGCATCATTTACCTCATGATTTGCATATTATTCTAAACAAACTTTTCATCTATATTAGTTCTTTTTCATAATCATGTTTTAATAGACTTCTTCTTATAGAAAGTGACTTGTCTCTCTCTAGTTGATCCTCAGAGCTACCTGATCTCTCAATTTCCTTGTCTATATGTGTAACCCTCACTTTCCTTTCTATCCTCCTCTTAGAGATTCCTTAACTGTAATGGCATTCAAATGATCAATGTCCACATTTAAAACATGTTCCCCTAAAGGGCTTCCCATCACCTCCACGATATCTTCCCCTACATCTTTGATATACACCATTTCTATTGTTATGGTAAGAATTTCTATCATCTTTTTCCTTGCACTATGGATTAATTTCTTCCCTATTGTTGTGGTAGGAATTATTATCTCCCCCTTACCTGCGATATGGCCTACTATCCTTAGGATCCTCTGCATATGGTCTCCAGTCACCATAGTGAGACCTATCTTCTTGAAACCTCCCTTCTCTACCTCTCTATCAGTTCTATCATTCTCCAAATCTTCTTCTCACTTTCTTTTATATGGTTAAGTCCATTTGATATGCTTCCTCTATTGTTTGGATATTCACTCTTCCTATATTATTTCTCTCAACTCTTCCTATAATGATTCTCTCAAGGGTGAAAATTCAAATTTGTGTCCCACTTCAAGAAAACTTATTAGCACAAATGAATTTAAACATTTCCAACTAAAAGTTAATTTTTGTGAAACATATGTTCTAGCTAGACTTGTTCTAGCTAAATTAGATCTATCCAACATAACAAGATAGAAAGTTACAGTTTGGTTTTAATTTTAACAATTAATTTTATAATTGTTAGTAGTTAGTAATAACTAATGTGTAGGTTAAATTTATTAAGTCAGTTTATAGATAGTATAGTTGTTTTCTCTATGGATTTTAGTCTATGTACTTTTCCTTTAATTTCTAAGAACAAACAAATTAAGCTAAGATTATTCAACTCAATGGAACCAATTCAGTTTCATCAAATATTTCAAATGAGCAATAGATCAAGTGTTAACTAAATAATCACACTAAATTTCTTAATGTAAATTAGTCACACAAACAATTTAAAGCATTGCAAACATTTTTTAATATACTCAACAATTCATACAACTCAAACTAGAAAATTGTTAAGCACAAATAATTCAAATCAAGACCTTGATTAGTTCAAACAAGTCAACATTGCAACATACTCCAAAGTTGTTAGAATTTACAACCTTGCAAAACCCCTTTCAACTCAATAACATTTCTTACAAGATATTACTATTATAACATTATAAATTTTTTGTCAAACTTATCCTTGCAAACCCCATGTCTTAGGCAAGAAAATTTCATTGGTTAACATAGAGCCTTTCTTGAAGTTTCACTTTTTAAACTACCTCCTATGTCTCCTTCTAAGCCTCTTGTCCATTCTTTTAACAATTTTCTCTGGCATGTCCTTAATAAGTTGTATATGGCCATTTTAGTGCATACATGACTTAAATTGAATAGAAAGAGCACTCACTTTCATGTTATGCAAGCATCTTCACGCTCAAGATCAGTTACATCATTCTTTTTGGATTTAGGACTATCTCACTCATTATTATGACAACTCAAGTGGTTACTATGATACATAGGCTTAGGTAGATGGACAAGACTTTAGCTAATTCCTTTAAATACCTAGATATTAACCATTCAAATCATGTATGCACCTAGAACAACATGGGATCTACTATTGATGATACACAAAGGCTTCTTCTCTATTGGGCCTTGTAGGCATTGACATCAATGGCTTCCACTACATTATTTATTTAATCGATGCACTAGATTTTTCTACAAGGGAGATAATAGAGGTATCAAAGATGAGATCTAGGGAGGCTACCTATAGTCCAAATGGTTAAATCCTTGAGAACATGTCTCTTTTCTCAAAGATTTAATATTATAATAATACATATCTTCATTTGAGAATGGAATCATCCAACCTGTAGGTTACACTACTATCCAATTGCCCTATAGTTTGAGGGTCCATTTGACATAGTTCAATGTTTGTTCACACCTCCTCCACATAGAGATTGATCACCATATTAATTAAGAACATTGTATTTGTAAAATTTATTTGATGTAATTTGAAATTAAGGATTCATTTTATTTTTATATTTTCTCCTTACAATGAAATTAGGGGATGGTTATTTTTCCTCTTCAGATAATCATATAACTCTTTCTAGATTGTCATGACTTACAAGGATCATAGATGAGCTTACAAATCTTTTATTTTGAGAGATGTTTGATCTTCATTAGTGTTTGACCAAAAAAATTACTTTCATAATGCTTTACAATTGGAGGCTTGGTTCTTTATTTCACATTATTTCTTCTTCAAGATTGAGTAGGAAGTGACCTCATAACATGCTTATAGATTGATAATAATTCTCTTGAGGCATTAAAGGATATGATTTGTTTTCATATACTTTTTCTTTAGTTCTTAGTTTTGTACTCTTTTAGGTTTACTCAAGTTGTGGTTGCATAGTCCCCATTCATTATTAATCCTTGCCTAGCAAGGTAACTATACTGATGAATAATCTTTTGCTAGTTATTATCATTAGTATTTTTTATCCAATCAAAAACTCTACTTTTTAATCTATTTTACTTTCTTATTGTTGACAAAGCAAAACATGTATTTCTTTAAAGAAAAAAATGACCAAAACATCATTTATCTTAAAGACTATTGAATAAAAAAGTAGAGCTCTTATTACAACTTATGTGTAGATCAAGAAAATATTAAAATTGTTTTTTTACAATACATCACAAAAATGACCACTATCTCAAAAATTTATTATTAACATCATGGTGATATGACTCATGAGCACTCACATCATCATTTAAATATTATATTCTTACTATTATTTTTTTTAATGGTAAAATTGGTCTTGGGGGCCATACCCACTATATTGCAAACCAAAAACCTTACATGGTTTGGGTAGCTCCATAATGGAGGGCTTGATAGCAAAAAGCCCATTAGGGTACATATTACAAAAAACCCATAGAGATACTAAGATATCTATAATCTAAGATATTAATAGTAAGGATAAAATGCATTTCAATCCTAGATATAGGGTTGTACATTCTTCTCCATTGTATTCAAAATACTATTTAGACCTGTTGCACCAGATTCTCCTCTTCACTACTTGAGCTATCTACTTAAATTACAAATGACCTATCAACCTTGAGAGAAGGCATAACTCTTGTGGAAAATTTTAAGAACTCAATTCCCTAGTTGGCTGGTGCATGCAAAGAGCATGACTATAACCTATAGTAGGATTGATGAAAGGTATCCATTGTCCCACAGGAACAACATTGAATGCTAGCTAATTGCCCACTCTTGGATGAAAGTTGTAACCCATCACCACATCATCCAAGATTCTTAGAGCCCACGAAACCAATGAGGTTGAATTAGAGACTATGTAACCACACTTATCACCTCCTTCATCTCTCTAGCCTCCAAAAATATTGTAACAAACATGGAGGAAACATATGTGTTTACCCGATACATGTGGGTTGTGAAAAATAGCTCACCATACCTTGATGGCATTAATTATGGTGATTGTGTTCAGTTTGAATATATTCCTTAGTTGAAGGTTTGTGACTTCTCCCAAGAATAAAATTTGTTAATTTTTTCCAGCAATCTTACTATTGTATCCATTTTGTAACTATACCATTATCGTTAAAAATGGAAAGGGCAAAGAGAATTTAAGGACCAAATATGGGAGGTGACCGCATATCTCTCCATGATTGTGATGAGGGTAGACTCCACCCAAAACACATACAATAAAATTTGTAGATTTCAAATAGACAAGAACAAAATCTCAAGAAAGATTAGTTAAGTAAACTACAAACTATTTCATAATTTCTTCATTAAACTTGGCTATAAAAGGCTACAAATATGAAATACAATCACCAGGGTCATATACCCTCTTATTACAACAATATGGGTTGTCTTAAAATAGAAATATCTAACTTACAGAGCCTTCTGGAGCTATCTTTTGATATCTACCTGACCTCCTTATTCACATGAACATGACTTGCCAGTAACTCCCAATATCCCACCACCTTAGGAACTATTAAAAATAGGTTATAAATATACATCAATGCCACTTAGTGTAATTCACCCCAATGTCGGCTTGCTTTGAAATGTGTAACTCCCATTTGGGTGCCAAAATGAACCCAACTGTCCTTTTTCTTGCCCAAGAAAGCATTTTAAAATTTTAAAATTGAGAAAGTAGGTAGTGCAACTTCCTGGAGCAATAACTTTTGAACTGGGCATCTAATTGATGAACCATTTGATGCATTAGAAAGCTCACAAAAAATTGAAGCTCTACAAAATTTCTTGTTTAGGGACATTTTTATTTTTGGCCAATTTTCAGGTTGTTTAGGGATGTCTAAGTACTTCAAATTTGATTCTGGAACTTTTTTTAGGAACCTCAAAAATAGAAACTTTAATATCTTGAAATCCAAAGATGATTTTGGGCTGAAATTTACCAAGAATGTTTATTTGACTATTCCTAAGCTTTGGGGAAAATTTCGGACCTAACTACTTCTCTGATATAGGTTTAAGTTCTGGTATTCTTAACATTTTTGGAAACATTAAATGTTCTGAATCATTATTCAAGCAAATGGGTATCTAAAAAAACCAAAATTGAAAGAAATAGAAAAAAACTTTTTTTGTGATGCAAGATTGCTCTACACCTTTGGGTGCTCCTGCATCAGACACCTAGGGTAATTTGAGAAGCGACCTTATCACATCTCTAATGTGTGAGGCAGACCAATGCGGTCAACCTCTAGTTTGGATAACCATGATGAATCTTCAACGAGCCTTCCTCTCCCTTTGACTAGGTAGTCTTCATATTGCCTATTTCTTGTCCTCCTTCCCACACAACTATCTAAGACTTCTTCAATTTCTTCTTTCTCTAAAATAGGTGCTAGGTTATGCCATTGTTCTTTTGTGTGTCTTCCTTCTGTACTTCCTTCATGATATTATGTCAAATCTGTAATATTGAACACATGTAAAATATTGATCCCACTTGGTAACTCAACTTCATAGGCATTCCCTAATTCATGTTTCTTCAAAATCTTACAAGGTCCAAATTTATTCATCTTCAGTTTATTATATGTTCATATAGAAAATCTCTCTTTTCTAAGATGGATCATAACCTCTTCTCCAACATTGAATTCTTTGAATCTTCTTTTTCTAGTCTACCTTTTCCTTATATTGATTATTCATTCTATGGATATGCTTCCTTACCTCCTCATGTAGAGTCTTCATGTGTTCTACAAAATCTTTTGCATCTGTACTCCTCTTCTCCTCCTTATCCATCTTCCTTAACTCTGAAACATATCTGGGACTAATTCCACATACAATCTAGAATGGTGATTTTCCTGTATTCTTGTTAACTAAGTTGTTGTATGCAAATTCAGCCTATGGCAAAATAAAGTCCCATCCCTTTAGTTTTTCTCCTACCAGGCATCTCAAAAGGTTGCCCAAAATTTTGTTTGCCACTTCTATCTGACCATCATTTTGTGCATGATGTGTAGAATTGAACTTCAAATCTGTCTTCAACTTCTTCCACAGTGTCCTCCAAAAATATCCAATAAATTTTGTATCTCGGTCTGGAACTATGCTCTTTGGTAGACCATGAAGTCTAACCACTTCATTGAGGAATATATCTGCAATATGCACTGCATCATTTGTCTTCTAGAAAGGAATGAAATGTGTCATCTTGGAAAATCTATCAACCACCACAAAAATAGAATCATGACCTCTCTGAGTCCTTGGAAAACCAAGTACAAAATCTATGCTAATTTCTTCCCATGGCCTTTCAGGTACAGGTAAAGGCTGATACAAACCAATATTTTGACTCACACCCTTGGTCATATGACATACCCTACAACTCTATACAAACTTTTTCACATACTAATACATTTGTGGCCAATAATAGTTCTCACTTACTAATGCAATTATCTTGTCTCTCCCAAAATGTCCTACTAATCCTCCACTATACTTTTCTTTTATCAAATTTTCCCTCATGGAACTTATTGGAATGCATAAATGACTTCCTTTGAATAACATGCCATATTGGATTATGTAATCCAATCACTATGTTCTATCCATGGTGATAGGCTCTAGGCAAGCTTTCCATGCCTCTGAAAAATCTGGATCTTCTCGATACAAATGTTTGAGTTCCTCAAACCCAAAATCTTCAATTCTCATCTCCACCAAAACATTTTGCCTCCTACTCAAGGCATCTACAACTCTATTAGACTTCCCACTTCTATGCTTCAACATAAATGTATAGCTTTACAAAACTTCAACCCATTTGAAATGTCTTTGATTCAACTTCGCTTGGCTATTCAAATACTATAAGCTTGATGATCAATGTATAAAACAAACTCCTTAGGCAAAAGATAGTGTCTCCATTTCTTCAATGCCTGAATAATAGCATAAAATTTATGATCATAAACATAATACTTCTTCCTATCATCATTGAGTTTTTCACTAAAATATGCAATGTGTCTTCCTTCTTGACTTAATACAACTATGGCATTGCCACTAGCATCACAATCTACTTGAAATACCTTGTTAAAATCTAGAAGTACTAAAACAGGTTTCTTTGTAACTTTCTACTTCAACAAATCAAAACTCTTGGCTGCCCCTATAGTCTACTTAAATTATTTTATATCTCCTCTCATTATTTCAATTAAGGGTCCACATATGTTGTTGAAGTTTCTAATGAACTTTCTATAAAATCTAGCCAATCCATGGAATGATCTTACCTCAGCTACACTTCTTGGTGTAGGCCATTCTATGATATCCCTTACTTTCTCTAGATCCATCTTAAGACCCTCAGCTAAGATCACAAATCCCAAGAACACTAATTCCTTCTTCACAAAGCTACATTTCAAATTTATCAACAATTTATCTTCCCTCAACCTCTCAAAAACTCTATGAACATGCATCAAATGTTCCTCTAAAGTCTTGCTGAAAATTAGAACATCATCTAAATAGATAATAAAAAACTTACCCAAAATTTCTTTCAATAGCTCATTCATGAGCCTCATGAAAGTCCTCGGTGCATTGGTTAATCCAAATGACATCACTAGTGACTCATACAATCCCTCTTTTATCTTGAATGTTGTCTTCCATTCATCTCCTTCCCGTATCCTGATCTGGTTATACTTGCTCTTCAAATATATCTTTGTGAAGTACTTAGCTCCACTTAGGAAGTCCATTATATCATCCATCCTTGGCAAATAAAATTTGTATTTGATTGTGATTTTGTTGAAAGCCCTAGAATTGGTATATTGGACACACCTGAATACTGAGAGGGGGGTGAATCAGTATTCAAACAAATCTCAAACCCTATGGAGCAGATTATAAATTAAACTTTATAGTAATAACAGAAACATGAAACATCAACATAATGCACAACACCACATAACACCAGATATACATGGAAAACCCCAAAGGGGAAAAAACCACGGTGAGAAAAGATGTTAGGAGCTACTATCCTAATTTAGCCTCACAAAAGAATCACAATTAAAACTTTGTTTTAGGGCTAAAACCCAAGGAAGCTACTACTCCCTGAAAAGGGTTTAGGGTAACTTCCAAGGAAGCTATAACTCCCTATAGACTTTGTTTTAGGGCTACAACCCAAGGAAACAATTACTCCCTAAACTAAGAACAAACTCAGAAAATATTACAACATGGCGATCCTTCTATTATTTGAAACTAACAATGAAGCTCACTCCTTTTGATGATTGCAATTCCACTTTTTCACTCCTCTTTTGATGATTTCTCTTCTGCTTTGACAACTTTTGCAACTTCTTTGAATGTCTTCTCTGCAGCTTCCTAACTCACTCTTTCAGCCTTCAAGAAGTTTTGCCTTCAACTCACTACCTCCAACAATCAATTAGGCACACTCTTCACTTCCCTTCTATCTCAAAAATACCTTCAAGATGAATCCAGACATGATCTACCACTTCTACTCTCTCTCTTTCAGTCACACATCATAATGCATTACACATCCACATTCTGCTTCTCACATTCACACTCGCAATCATACTTCACTTAGATCAACTAGGTTTACAATATATACATGATATTACATTAATTACATTACAAGTCGGCTAGAGACAACAAGAATATTACAATTACAAGTTAGCCAAAGACCAAAAAAATGAAATGTGTAGAGGGCAATCCATAACATGAACTCCACACAACACTAGGAAGAAGAACACGACTTGTGGATTCCAACACATGCTTAACCTGGTCCTAAACATCCTTCGTAGCATCAGCCTTCAAAGAATAACATCTACATACTTCACACAATTGAATTAGGTTGCCCTTAAGCAAGAAAACATGAAGCTTATAGCACATCGACCGTTACAACTTGGTGATACTCTTGGAAGATTAAACATTACTTATGCTTCTCCTAGATGAGTCAGCATGACCCATAAAACATCTCCAAACACTACATGAACTCTGTACAGCAAAGACTTTGTGGCGTACATCTTCAACATTCCTTAGTCGGTCAAACAAAAGCATAACCTAGCAACACCTTCATTCCAAACCACAACCTATTCTAGAAAGACTAGAAAACATCTTACAGAACAACAAGAAACATCACAAGATCTTCAATATCATTCTCTACCAGCCAATTCACCACTTCATATAGCAACAAGTTGGCACAAGCCACCAAACACTGCAACTAACCACCAAATAGTACAGTCCTGCACTCTGTTACTTACAACTTTCTCTGTGGAGGAATAAATGATGTGAAACTTTTAATGTAGCACCTTTACAACCCACTGAACTTAACTTTTTTTTTGGATTGAGAATTGTGCAAAAATTATATTCAAACTAAAACATTGAACTTAACTTCTAAACCGCATGACCATATCTTCAAATGCAGAGGAATGCAGAGCAATTTCTAGGCAGTTGTCAAGGCAACTTCCTGCAGTAGAAACCTTCATTAACATCTAAAGACCAGAGCCTCCTTGTATCAACACATACTTCCTTAGGAACAATATGAAAAAGCATACAACATGCTATATGCCATCAACAACATCTTCTTAACATCAACATTACTTCTAATCCTCATCTTGATGCTTCTTATTCCCATCTTAATATATCATTATGATACCATCTCTGCTAATAACAAACATGCTCACTACAATTTTGACATTAAATAAAGAATGACATCCAACCATGAATCATTAGAAACAACACAATTATGAATCATTAGCAACAACATAGTTAGCATACCATCAACATAAGTATCAATGACAACCCAAACTGAGTGTTGACATCAATGACAACCACAATAGTGACAACCTTAGGTAACATATGTGAAACAATCTCCCCTTTGGCATTGATGACAACACACACCTACTCATTCTCCCCCTTTTACATTAAGGACAAAGGGCAACAACTTATCCTCCTTAGGGCACAAACTCTCCTTTTCAACCTTCTCCCCCTATTAGCAACAACCACTACCTGCTCCCCCTGAGAGGTAGCCACCACCAATCCAAGTAAAAGATATAGCATGAATTACTCCCCCTAGACATATGCACCAACTATGCATCTAGCAAGGAGGGGCAATTACCCCTAACTTCTGCCAAAGATACTCAAAAGTATCATTTGTAAGAGCCTTTGTGAAAATATCTACAATCTGATCCTTTGTTGGAACATATTCCAACTTCACTTCTTCATCAGCAACCTTCTCTCTCAAAAAGTGATACCTAATTGATATATGCTTGGTTCTAGAATGCATCACTGGATTCTTGGAAATATTGATAGCACTAGTATTATCACACAAAATTGGAATAGGCTTATCATATTGTATCTTGATATCCTTCAATGTTTGCTTCATCCACAACACTTGTGTACAACAAGATGTTGCTACAATATACTCTGCCTCTGTAGTTGATAAAGATATTGAATCTTGTTTCTTACTATGGCATGAAACCAATCTACTTCCTAAAAAGAAGGCACCACCACTTGTACTTCTTCTATCATCAACACAACTAGCCCAATTAGCATCAGTGTAAGCACTCAGATCAAAGTCATTACCTCTTGGATACCATAAGCCATAATCTAGAGTTTCCTTCAAATATCTGAATATTCTTTTTACTACCTTATCGTGAGTTTGCTTAGGATTGGCTTGATATCTGGCAACCAAACATACTGCATGCATAATATCACGTCTAGAAGTAGTTAAGTACAATAATCCTCTAATCATAGATATATAAAGAGTCTGATAAACCTTAGGTGACTAATCAGCCTTGCTCAAGTGACAACTAGTAACCATAGGAGTACTTACTAGTTCGGAATCCTCCATACCAAATTTCTTCAACATCTCTCTAATATACTTATCCTGATAAACAAAGATACCATCATCTAGTTGAACAATTTGAAGCCCAAGGAAGAAATACATCATACCAATCATAGACATCTCAAACTCTTTCTGCATCTCTTTTGCAAACCTCTTACACATATTGTCATCTCCACCAAAGATGATGTCATCAACATATACCTAACTATCAAAATCTTGTCTCTCTCTTCCTTAATGTAAAGATTACTATCTGTAGTACCTTTCTTGAAACCTTTCTGAAGTAAGTACTTATCCAACCAAGCATACCAAGCTCTAGGAGCTTGCTTGAGTCCACACAAATCTTTCTTGAGCCTGCACACCATGTCTAGATCTTCTGATAGCTGGAAACCATCTGGTTGCTCAATGTAGACCTCTTCCTCTAAATCACCATTCAAGAATGTTGACTTGACATCCATCTAATAGACCTTGAAGTTCTTGTGAGCAACAAAGGTAAGAAAAATCTTGATTACCTCCATTCTGGCTACTAGAGAAAAAGTCTCCTCAAAGTCAATACCTTCAACTTATGAATGTCCCTTACACACCAATCTTGCTTTGTTCCTCACAACTTCACCATCTTCATTAAGTTTGTTCTAGAACACCCACTTTGTTCCTATAAGATTCTTATCAGCTGGTCTGGGAAGTAATTCCCATGTCTTGTTCTTTTCTATCTGATTTAATTATTCTTCCATTGCCTTCAACCATCCATCATATTTTATAGCATCAACAAAGGTTTTGGGCTCTACCTTTGACAATAAGCATAGGTTCACTTGCTCACTTGCTTTTACAAGCCTTCTCCTGGTTTGCACACCTTCATTCTTATCCCCAATGATCTGATATGCTAAATGATTCCTCTTAACATACTTTTTTGGACTCTTAGGGATCATTTCTAATTCTTGCTCCTTCTCTTCTTTCTCCTCTTCTTCTTCTTCTTCAATGCAAGGAGGTATATTAGATCCACAATCCTTTGGTTCTTGTGAGATCCAATAGAAATATTCATCCACCTTAACATTTGTGCTTTCAATCATCTTTCCCAATCTTTTGTTGTAGCATCTATAGGCCGTGCTTATGGTTGAGTAACCAAGAAAGATCCCTTCATCACATCTTGAATCAAACCTTCCAAGGTCTTCTTCATCTCTGCTGATGTAGCCTTTGCTACCAAAAATCCTTAAATATTTGACAATGGGAGATCTTCCATACCATAGCTCATAAGGGGTTTTAGTGCTATTGACCCTCAATTGTACTTTGTTAAACAGGTAGACAACAATGTGAACTACTTCCTTCCAATACATATCAAGTAGATCTGCATCTTTCAACATTTCCCTAGCCATCTCTTGCATAGTCCTATTCTTCCCCTCTACTACCCCATTCTGTTGAGGGGTCTTAGGAACAGACAGATGTCTCCTAATACCATGATCTTCACAAAACTTTTCAAATTGATTTGAAGTAAATTCATCTCCTCTATCAGATCTTAAGCATTTTATCTTAGCATCAATTTCATTCTCAACTATTTCTTTGAAAATTTTAAACTTATCAAAGGCTTCTAATTTTTCTCTTAAAAAAGTAACCCAAGTCATTCTAGAGTAATCATCAATAAGAAACATGAAGTGCCTTTCAACTTGTTGACTCTTTATTCTTGTATGTCTGCATAGGTTAGTGTGAATCAACTCTAATGGCATTGTAGAAGAATACTCCTTGCTTCTGAAATTTGTCTTTGTCTGCTTTACCATTTGACATTCCTTGCATAATGTGTTTGCAGGCTTGGTTATCTTAGGCATATCTCTCACTGCATGAATAGAGTTGATCTTTACCATATTATCAAAGTTGATGTGTCCCATTCACTTGTGCCATAGCCAAAGCTCACTAGATTGAGCCAATAAGAAGATTCTTCCATTTACCTCCTTTAGATGATAAATATCACCATATGTCTTAATACCTTCTACAACTAATCTTTCAGACCCTGCCTTCCTGATCTCACAACCTTTGGCATGAAATGTAAGATTGTATCCTTTACTGCATATTTGACTAACACTAAGGAGATCGTGCTTTAGCCCTTTGACATAGAGGACATCCTTAGTCTTTTTCTTTCCATCAATGGTTATAGCACCCTTTCCACAAATTTGTGTTGATTCATCATGGCCAAACTTGATAGCTCCACAATTCCACTTCTTAAGGATAATGAACTTCTCCTTATCACCAGTCACGTGGTTAGAGAAACCACTATCAATTACTCAAGAATTTGCTTCTTCTTTTGCATGAAAGGTAGTCCACACAACCATTAATTTTTCATTATCATTATCAGTCTGCAAGGTATCAAACTTTTTACATTTTCCAATATCACCCTTTTTGTCACCAACTTTCAAAGCCATGAAAAGTGTTTCATCATTTGAATCATCATGATCCCCATCTTTTGAGGAATAGTTGTTTTCAGTGGAATAAAGACTTCTTTTGGACTTCTCTCTTTTGTTTCTATTCCTTGATTCTTTAAAAGGACATTTAGAGGAAAAATAACCAATTCTCCCACAATTGAAGCATTTGAAACATAACTTACCTCTGTATTTTCCAGTGCCCTTCTTATATTTTCTCACAAATTTTGCTTCTACCTCATCAAGTTTACCGTCTTGATCAGATGTTTCATCTTCTACTTTCTTACTTACTTTGAATGATGCTTCCTTCTTTGGAACACCTTTGTCAAATTCTCTCATTTCAAAGGCTATGAGAGAACCAAACAATTGATCTACTGTATAGTGATCCAAATCCCAAGTCTCCTCAATAGTAGAGACCTTATGACTATAAGATTTAGAAAGAGATCTCAGAACCTTCTTCACAATCTCATCTTCTTTCACTGTTCCACCAAGACATGTGATGCCATTAACTATTTCATCCACCTGAAGCATATAACTAGCAATGTCTTCATCTTTTGTTATGCTCAGGGTCTCAAATTTTCTCTTGAAGATTTGCATCTTGGCTTGCTTCACTTTACTATCTCCTTCATAAATGTGGCTAAGTCTTACCCAGACATCCTTAGCAAAACTACAACTCATTACCTTCAAAAGTTCTAAATCAGATAGCCCACTCATGATAGAACTCTTTGCCTTGGCATTGTTATCATACAACTTAATCACATCTAAATCTGTAGGATCATCAAAAGGAGCAGTGTAACCATTTTTGATAGATTTCCAAACACCAAACCCTAGAGAGATAGATACCCTTCCATCCTTCTTCCAAAAGGTGTAATTTGTTCCATCAAACATAGGTGCCTTGTGAGAGCCATCTTGGACCTTCCTCAAGCAGTTAAGCTCCTTTTAAGGAACTTGGCTCTGATACCAATTGTTGGACACACCTGGATACTGAGAGGGGGGGTGAATCAATATTCAAATAAATCTCAAACCCTCCAGAGCATATTAAAACTTAAACTTTGTAGCAATAATAGAAACATGAAACATCAACACAATGCACAACACACATAACACCAGATATACGTGGAAAACTCCAAAGGGAAAAAACCACGATGAGAAAAGTTGATGTCCTAATCCGACCTCACAAAAGAATCACAATTACAACTGTATTTTAGGGATACAACCCAAGGAAGCTACTCCCTGAAAAGGTTTTAGGGTCACTCCCAAGGAAGCTAAAACTCCTTGCAAACTTTGTTTTAGGGCTACAACCCAAGGAAGCAACTACTCCTTAAACTAAGAACAAACTTAGAAAAGATTAAAACCTAACAATCCTTCTATTGTCTGAAACTGACAATGAAGCTCACTCCTTTTGATGATTGTAACTCTTCTTTTTCAACTTATGCAGCTTCTTCAAATGTCTGCTCTGTAGCTTACTGACTCACTTCTTTCAGCCTTCAAGAAGTTTTGCCTTTGGCTCACTGCCTCCAGTGATTAGTTAGGCACACTCTTCACTTCCCTTCTGTCTCAAAAATATCTTCAAGATGAATCCAGATAGGATTTGTACCACTTTTGTTCTTTCTCTTTCAGTCACACATCATAATGCATTACACATCCACATTCTGCTTCTCACATTCACACTTGCAATCATACTTCACCTAGATCAACTAGGTTTATAATATATACATGATATTACATTGATTACATTACAAGTCAGCCATAGACAACAAGAATAATACAATTACAAGTCAGCCAAAGATCAAACTGTTGGAAACAATACAAATAACTGAGAGGGGGTGAATCAGTTATTTTATAACTTTTCTTCTTTTTACTTTTTTTCTTATCTTAACATTTAGTGCTATATCAAAACATGAAAGCAAAGGCAACCATAAGAACTAAAAATTAAATTAACACACAACACAAGGATTTTACGTGGAAACCCTGTTAAGGGAAAAACCACGGGGTGACTAACCCAAGATTGTATTCTCTGTTAAAAGAATAAAGAGTACAAATTTGGTACTTGCTATTTAGGGTTCACTGCTCTTGCACACTGCTAACAAGAGGCTTACTGCCTACAAGAGACTCACTATCTACAAATGCTTACGGATGATACCAAGGTGTTTGAACTGATGAACAACATCCATACATGTAGGAATTCAGTTCCAGTTAGGCACTGTATACTGATCTGGCACATTTCATTCTTCCTTTGCTCAATATCACTCTTCAGTCATATTTTGGATTCAAATCTTTGTTTTTGCACTTCCTCTATATTTGCTTCCACTTCTCAAGCACACCTATATCCCACAAGCTTGAATCCATCAAGTATATATATCCACATCAAGGATTTCCCACAACTTCATAGTCGGCAACAAGAACATTTGAGATATTTGCAAGTTTCTATTTTGTCAGCTGAATCCTTGCTTGGTTGATGATACGCATAAAAAAATTAGACATAAAAGTCATTACTCAAGTTGGCCAATAGTGTATAATGCCACAAATTGCTTGATCAATACCTTTTATACATCTAGATTGAAGTCTGGTACTCTGTCTATCAGTTCTTCCTTTGTCTACTTTGTCTAACTGGAACCCAACATTGTCTGACTGGAACCCAACACATAGAAGCTCATATCTTTTTCATGCTTTATCACTGGAGGCTAAATCTCTAGAATACAATAGTCATGATACCCTTCTTGACTTGTCCAAGTCTGTAACTTACTGAGTTACACCATCTAAGAGATCCAGACCTGATTGTCAGACCATGTTGCATACTTTGTTTTTGTCCACCGGACCAAAACAATCTTTACTCTGACTTCTGGTATAGGCATATTATGTACTACGGATGTGTAGAAAAGACTTTGTTGCCATTAATGACAACACTTATGAATCCACACAGTGTCTCTTGCCAACACAAACAACATGAAACGTGTAGAGGGAAAGCCCTAATGTGAACTCCATCCAACATCAAGAAGGGGAACACGCCTTGCAGATTCCAACACATGTTTAACATGGTCCTAAACATCCTTCATAGCATCAACCTTCAAATAATAACATCTGCATGCTTCACACAATTGAATTAGGTCACCCTTAAGCAAGAAAACATGAAGCTTGTAGCACATGAGTCATTACAACTTGGCGGTACTCTTGGAAAATTAAACATTACTTGCACTTCTCCTAGATGAGTCAGCATGACCCATAAAATATCTCCAAACACTCCCTGAACTCCACATAGAAAAGACTTTGTGGTGCACATCTTCAACATTCCTTAGTCTATCAAGCAAAAGCATAACCCAACAACACCTTCATTCTAGACCATAACCTATTCCAGAAAGACTAGAAAACATCTTGCAGAACAACAAGAAACATCACAAGATCCTCAGGATCATTCTCCACCAGCCAATTCACCACTTCATTTAGCAACAAGTTGGTGCAAGCCACCAAACACCAAAACTAGCCACCGACCAATATAGTGGACTGCACTCTGTCACTTACAACTTTCTCTACAAAGGAACAAATGATGTGAAACTTTGAATGTAGCACCTTTACAACCCACTGAACTTAACTTATGAATAGCATGACCATATCTTCAAATGTGAAACATTTTCCCAAGCAGTCTTCAAGGCAACTTCCTACAGCAGAAACCTTCATTAACATCCAGAGACCAAAGCCTCCTTGTATCAACACATACTTCCTTAGGAACAATAGGAAAGAGCATACAATATGCTATAGGCCATCAACAACATCTTCTTAACATCAACATTACTTCTATTCCTCATCTTGATGCTTCTAATTACCATCTTAATATATAATTATGATATCATCTCTGTTGATAACAAACATACTCACTACAACTTTAACATTAAATAATGCATGACATCCAACCATGAACCATTAGCAAGAACACATTTAGCACGCCATCAACATAAGTATCAATGACAACCCAAACTAAGTGTTGACATCAATGACAACCACAAAAGTGACAACCTTAGGTAACATATGTGCAACACGGTACACATCCTCCATCAGCCAGCCTTCTTAGGTGCTAGTACTACAAGTACTACAGATGGACTCAAACTCTCTCTAATTATCTCCTTTCTCAACAATTCCTAAACTTGTCTATTCAATTCTTCATTTTCTATAGGAGTCATTCTATGGGCTGCCTTGTTAAGCAAACAAGCTCCTAGTATCAAATCCATCTGATGAATTATGCTCCTCAACGGTGGCAAACTTGTAGGTACATTATCTAAAACTGTTGGCAATATGTCTTGTCATTGATGTCAACATAGTATATGGAAATATAAAGATAAACTTGTATAGAGTTTAATAGTTGGAGAAATTGATGAATAACAAAAGATTTGAGAGAGACGGTTTGACTAAGTTAAAGACTTAGGATCAGCATGCTCAGGTGAAACCAGTCCAGAAGAAGAGAAAATTATCTAAGTATGATGTGGTGATTAGTCTTGTGTTTAAGAATGATGTGGAGGTAAATACTCATGTCTTGACATGTCTTCTATATCCCTACATTTTTATTTCATTAGTTTGAAGTACTGCACCCAGAGACAAGTTGCAGAATTTTGATCAAGGCATTCACAATGTATATCTTAAGACAGAAGTACAGTACTTTGGTCTACATTTCTCCACATTGCAAGACTTAGTATTGTGGTTCAGAAGATAAGTCTATCCTGATACTAACATGATATATTCAAGATTTCAAGTCACTACACCTTTAGCAGAAAAAGTTTCAAGTGATAGTGTACTGGTTACTACTTAGACAAGGTAAAGCAATGGTAAAGACCTATTGGAATGCTATGCATTCCTCTAGAAGAAATTGTTTGGTCATGTGGCTTTGAGGACAGGGTTAGGGATGTATAAGGTGTGCTATATTGAAGCTTCAAGTGGTCTGGTTGTCTACAAAGTTTGCATTCAAGTAATAGAGGTAATATAGACTATTTCGGAAGCCTTAAAGCACATTGTTTGAGTATTTGTGGAAGATGATATACATATAAATCAGCCATAAAAGATTGTGCGGAGGTTCTACATGCTCTAATATACCTCAGATTTGAACCGCATGCAAGTATCTCTTGTTTCTGGTACCACACAAGATATGTAAGTTAGTGAATGAAGAATTGTATATCCTTGTTCTCAAGACTCCTGTATACCTTAGTCTAGCTCTTGCTTTTCTTTGGAAATGATAGATAAGGATATGTGGATCTAGGAGTATGCATGTCATGATGTTTAAGTTCATCTCTAAAGGTTTCAAGGTTTTTGATGTACCACAATGCCATATCCTTAATAGTGGAGTATCATAGTTAGTCTAGAATACTCTATTTCCAGCAGTTTATCACATCTCTTGACTTGTGAATGTCTAGATTGATCTAATACTTTAGTAGTTTTGGTTAATGGGTTTGTCACCTAACTCTATATTTTCACACCCATACAGATGACAAATGTAACAACAGTTGAACCTATTGCAATGGTATTTTACAAAGATTATCTGCTTCTTTTACAAGGTGTAGCTACCTTCAATTGATATCTAATGAATGAAAAACTAGTGTTGCTTTTAACCAGAAAGCAAAAATAAAGGTGGTGCTTTTAACTAGAAAGCAATAAAGGCAATATATATCTAAATATTAACCAACTTAACATAAGCACAAAGACTTCCACCACATCAACTTCAATGAATCAATAAACAAATACACCATACATCATACAATCACCACCATGAACCATATACCAAAAGATAGATAATTCTCAGCAGTGAGAATGAATTAAAGATGTCCAACCACTTCAATATAGAAATACCATCAACATCAACAGCAATACATCCAACATAAGAAGAATGAAAATTTAAATAACCATAACACAAAGTTCATGATCATCCAAAACTCCAATGTATTGATTTATATTTTATATATATAAAGCAACTGAACAGAAAGAAAAAATTGATCTATCACCAACACAAAGTTTTGTAAAAATTACATACATCGATTGGCTAACCAAATTTATAGCCAAGTCCCCAATAATTGTCTTTAAAAACCTAATGGCTTATGGCTTCTTAAAGACAATCGATTAAAAGAAGTTTAAACATTAATTAAAATAAGGGCCCTCCAAAGCCAACAATTTTTGAGAAAATATGAAATATACTAAAGCATAAGAAAAGACAATTAATTGATGATTGCCACATCTTCCTCTTCAGCATTGCTTTCTTGTGTCATTTCCTTCTCCTTTACTTGTTCACCTTCATTGCATGTGTCACCTTGCACCATTTGAGCTGCATGTGCTCTTAGCTTCACCTTGTAAGCCCTGTACTTATTGATGATTGATGACAAGGCCAAACCGCTGGGGCTTCCAATCATGTTGATTTGGATTTTCTTCTTACATATTGCTTGGTCAACCTGAATCATCTTTTTGTGCATGTCATCCAGTCCATTTTTAAACATCTTGACATAATTGGATACCCTTGCAACCTTTCCAACTGATTCTGATGTGATCACGTCGTAACTTACCATCTCCTCTATCACCATCTTCTTAAAATTTTTCTTGATCTCTTTGACATCAAGCAGTTTATCATCATCGTCACTAACAACTGCTATCTCTAAGATGGCGAAATTACCCTTAATATCATTTAATTCCCTCTAATAAATAGTAAGAGAGCTTCTCATTTCATGTTCAAGTGCCTCTACAATAGACAATTTCCACTCAATCACATCAGCCTAGGTGGCAGAGTTCATTTCCTTAGGATCGCCCAATACTTCCTCGGCCACCAAAATATTGACATCCATCTCAGCCATATCTTGTATTTCTTTTGAGACTAAGGATAAGCTATTGCAATCACTTTTGATAGTTTGGAAATCAGCAATTACAGTTTCTCTTTTACTAGAAATGAGGTTAAATAGCTTATAGGCTTCTTCAATGAAAATTAAGCCATCTAGGGTCACCTTTTCTATCCACTATTCAACAACACTACTTAGGGCTTGTGATCTTTTTATTTGTTGCATCAGATTCAGATCAGGGGTACTAACATTCATATTAGGCAAGACATCAACTAAAGGTGTTGTTATCTTTAAAATTGACTGAATGAACATGAACAGGGAACTAACTTGTGCATGCAACTTAGTGTTCTCTTCTTGTTCCTTCTTGACTCTTTTTGATAAATTGTTGACTGAATACTTAGCATGATAGATATCTCCCTCAATGGTCAAGGGTCCCATGTCTACTCTTCTCATATTGAAGTCTGCCTTAGTCACTTCATTTTCATTCTTATTTCCTACTGGATCTGCAATTTCTAAGAACCGGTTTCTTGTGACAGAGTCAGTTACCATCCTTGACATTCTTCTAGCACGTTTAGGCTTAGGAGTTTCCTGTAGTAACTTGGCCATAGTATCTATACTAGTATCCACCGTTGGAATATACATTTTCTTATTTTCAACTACTTTTCTTAACCAGGTAGGAGATCAAGAGGGGATGTTAGCAGCACCAATCACACTCACTACACCATCCATACGCACAAACTGAGGGTTGTGCTCTAGAGGTTCACTTAAATTGGGTGAATTTGGGGTACTTAACAAGGATTTCAACACATTATCCTCTCCTAACTAAGTGAAAATCAATGAGTCACTATCACTTACAAGATTATTGATAAGGGGCACATGGTCTGCTTTTGATGGGGAATCAACCAATCTAGTGTTACTCTTCACCGGTTGATCATCTTGCTCACATGCTATTCTTAGCTTACTACTCTCCTTAGGGGGCCTTTCACCATCTCCATTCAATTGTGAGCCAACTCTCTATAGAGTTGGATCCAAACTAGATGACCTCTTCTGAGAGTGAGTGGTTTGAGATTTGTTCTGACCTTGGGCAGATGAGTCCTTTGGTGTTGCTGAACCAGGCTGTTCTTTAATCTTTCCTTTCAACCACTTCTCTATTCTCCTTATCACATGAAAAGAGTAGAATTTAACATCAGTGATCTCTTTCTCTGACCACTTCACAGGAGGTAAGGGTTGCAATGAAACATCATGATAACCTTCGTCCAGAATATTAGAGTTATCATCAACAATGTCAGGAACTTGCATAGGTAGTTCAAAAGCATGGACCTGATCAATGGTTAACCTCATCCAATTCCTCCTTTGTGCTTCCCTTTCATTCAAACAATCCTCCTAGAAGTCTTCAAGCTGGGGCTTGTGTTGATAAGAACCTCCTCCATGCATATTTACTTTCACAAAATTCTTGCTATCAAAGGCTACTAGAGCCAACAAACTATGAAGATTGAATTTAGAAAGCAATTTATCTACACTCCTTGCACTATCATTTCTTTTACAAGAATATAAGGAAAGTGTCATAGGAAAAGAATAACCTTTCTTTTTCATTGCATGGTACTTTGTATTCATAGTCACCATTTGACGACACACCTCCAAGAATACAAGGTAATCCGACGGGTACCATGGCAATTTCAATGGGGAATTTTCATAACCCCCAATTCTCAAATAGGAGAAGTGATCAAACTGGACATAGAAGCTCCTAAAGTTTTTAACCAAGGTAGCAACCTCCACAAAAAACCTTCATTCTAGTGAACCCTCAAATCTTTTTGTAAGACACATAGAAAAGGCGTCATTAACATGTCAGAAATCTTTCATACCTTCATTCTTCTACAATTGTGGGAAAGTGTGATACACAGGTGTGCCAATGGTGGGAGCTCCTAGGTCTCTTAAACCAAGCTAGGAAACCTCTCTATGAGCTAACACATACACCAGCTGAGAACACATGTGAAATTTTACACTCTACGGGAAATTGACTAGCTGCTCATGTATACATTCACTAATTATTCTTGCCCAGTCAATATGGTGATATCTGTAGATAAGTAGGATAAATCTAAACATCTAGTAGTCAAAAACATTAGACTCAGGGTTCCCAACTACACGATTTAGTAGAGTAATCATATCCAAAATTTATTCCTTGAAATGACTCCTCTTTAAATCAGTAGGGAGTCTTGACTTTCCCTTTTTCTCAGCTTCAAGCCAGGTCTTAGCAATGCAATTATGGCACCAATCTTTCCTTTCACTGTAATACCCCCAAGCAGAAGACATAGAAACATCCGTGTTCTCCTCATATTCATCCAAATTCAAAGAAAGAGCAATTGATTCAGAATCAATTTTGGCAACAACAGAGCCATCTAAGGCTCTTATTTCCTGAGATTCTGGGAAGTAATTATTAGCGCAGGCAACCACTAAATCTAGACAACACATTGCAAGTGGAAAGCCCCCAGCTCTGTGTAAACCATTGGTCACAATTTTGTTAGCCAGGGTGGTTCAACCTTTAGGTTGCATCCTCTTCCAGAAATCTTCAAGGTCAATATGACCCAACTCCGTATCTCTCACACTAGACAACCCATTATCCACAATAGGAACCATAGCGGCTCCTTGAAATTTGAATTTCATTTTCACTAATTTAAGAAACCAAGCAGCCAGAAACTTTGAAGCATTCATAGGTATGGCAGAGAAATACAATGCACTCATAGAGGAATCTCTATACAGATACATGAAAATAGAAAATTTTCCACCACCCAAGAGAAACTTTGTGTTTTTATAGTAGAGGAAGGAAAATAAATGAGATAGAGAGGGCCAATCGTGCTAATCTGTAAGTTTAGAATTCTACAGATTTCTCGCATGTAGTAGATTAGTTGTTCCTTGCTCTGCAATGCATTTTCTTAGCGAAATGATGAAAACTTCAAGTGAGATGGTTAATTCATTCAAATTTCATGTCACTTCTCATAACTTGTCCATAAATATCATTAAATTTTGGCAGCGTATCAAGCTTCAAAAATCATAAAAATCCCTTTTGGGTTTCCCTCTGAGAAATGTGCCAATGTATTTGCATGCATTTTGAAATAAATGCGAGATGACAAGTGTCTTTTCATTGTACTGCATGCCAGCTTAGAAAAAGGCATCGCACGAATAGTAGGCACTCGAAGTCAATAAGTCAGACATTTCTAGAACTTTTGAACCATAATTTTGGGAGTTCAAAAGTTCAAAGAACTTCTGACCTCCCAACAACAAAGACTTTACTCAAGGCAAGTGACCAAGATTGACACAAGAATTAATAACAAGTGGCATACATCCATTGGCATAATGTGACACAACACTTCATCATGATAATCTCCAATCTCAAAATTTACTAGACACTGTTCATGGACCAAATCGTTATGATCTTTCTACAACCAGACAGTCTTATAGGGATGTGGATGCTCTATTCTTTTTAAGTTCAACTTTGTGACCATTTCTTAAAAAACTAAATTATTTGTACTTCCACTATCAATGATTACATTACAAGATTTACCTCCCAACTTACACTTTGTTTTGAATAATCTCTTCCTTTGGGCTAGTTCTTCTTTTCCTTCATCCTTCAACAAGGCTCTTCTAATGACAAGGGTCTCTCCTCTTTCAACTTCTTCTGAATGTTCAGATCTAGCCTCCTCATTGACATGGGAAACTCTAGCATTATCCTCTGGTCTTCTATTTGACCCTCTTTGATTTTTTCGGCAGTCATAAGCTCTATGTCCTTCCTTAGCACATCTGAGACATGTTCCTATGAATCCTCCTCTTGTAGGTCCTCTTCCAAATCTTCCTCTTCCTCTTTGATATCCTTCATTCTGGTCCCTAGGGCGATATGTGTTTCCACCCCTATTATGTTGGCTGGTGCTTCTATCATCATTTTTCTTTTGATCATCTTGTTGTCCACAACCTCCATATGATCTTCCTCCAGTTCTTCCACCACGATATATTCCTCTATTTGTTTTCAAATTTCCTGTTCAACTTTTCTTCTACCTTCACTGCAAATTGATATGCTTCTTCAATAGTTGTCAATCTGACTAGGCTTAGTTCTTCTTGAATACTGGGCTTCAATCCATTGATGTATTTGGCTACTTTTTCTTTATTGGCTTCAAAGTGATCCACTCTAATGATGTTGTAAAATTATTTAGTGTATTCTTTGACTATTTTTGTCATGTGCCTCAAAATTTGCTTCTTTTCAAAAGTTCCAACTCATAATCTGCAAGAATAAATTACCTCTTCAATTTGTCAACCATTCCATCTCATCGAGTGATCTTTTCTTTTCCTCTTCTATTCCTCTCTAACTATACTTCCACCAAATGCTAGCATGACCCTTGAGCTTGGTCTTGGTAAAATTGACCCTCACAGGATCTTCTATTTCTTCATATTCAAAATACTCCTCCATATCGTTGATCCAATCTATTAATTCTTCTGGATTGAGACTGCCAGAATATGTAGTGACATCCATCTTTGGCCTTTTTCTAATTTTTGTTATGGCCTTCAATAGCCTGACATTTTTAGGTTCATCTTCTTCATCACTCTCTTCAGATCGTGCATTATCTTGGGCTACATCATCTTCATCTTCACTTTCATCTCTCCTTCTCAATTCAAACTTTCTTCTCAGCTCTTCTTGGATTGCATTGATCTACCTCTATAGTCATAACAACATTTCTACCACCACGGTTTCTTTACAAACACATTCGATTTGATTCTTCTTCTCTTACACTTAATGTAAAAAATTCCTTAGTGTGAAGTTTCCTCAAATCAGCAATTCTACTTCCACCTTCAAACCCCCTACCTCAAGGTCCTGGCACAAACTACCTCACTGTTCTGCGATCTATTTGCACACTTAGGATAACCTGCTCTAATACCACTTGATGAGGGTGGACTACACCCAAAACACATACACCAATAATTTATAGATTTCAAATAGACAAGAACAAAATCTCAAGAAAGATTAGTTAAGCAAACTGCAAGCTATTTCATAATTTCTTCATTAAACTTGCCTATAAAAGGCTAGAAATTTGAAATACAATCACTGGGGTCATATGCCCTCTTATTACAGTAATATGGGTTGTCTTACAATAGAAACATCTAACTTACAGATCCTTCTAGAGCTATCTCTTGATATCTCTCTGACCTCCTTATTTGCATGAATAAGACTCGCCAATAACTCCCAATATCCCACCACCTTCAGAACTATTAAAAATAGGCTATAAATATACATCGGCACCACTTAGTGTAATTCACCCCAATGTTGGCTTGCTTTGAAATGTGTAACTCCCATTTTAGCACGAAAATGAACCCAACTGTCCTTTTTCCCACCCAAGAAACCTTTTTAAATTTTAAAATTGAGAAACTAGGTAGCGCAACTTCCAGGAGCCATAACTTTTGAACCAGACATCTGATTGACAAACCATTTGATGCGTTGGAAAGCTCGTGAAAAATTGAAGCTCTTCAAAATATCCCATTTAGGGATATTTTGATTTTCAACCAATTTTTCAGGTTGTTTATGGATGTCAAGTGCTTCAAATTTGATTCTAGAACTTTTTTTTGGAACCTAAAAAACATAAACTTTAATCTCTTAAAATCCAGACATGATCTTGGGCTAAAATTTACCAAGAATGTTTATTTGACTATTCCGAAGCTTTGGGAAAAATTTCAAACCCAACCGCTTCTCCTATATAGGGTTACTAAAAATAGTAAGTCTTGGTATTCTTAGCCTTTTTGGAAACTTTGAAGGTTTCAAATCATTATTCAAGCAAATGGGTATATGAAAAAACCAAAATTGAAAGAAATAGAAAAGAAAATCATTTTTTTATGATGCAAGATTGCTCTACACCTCTGGATGCTACATCAGATTGTTCATATGCCTAGAACTTTGCTGTGAAAGGACATCCTTCTCTGGCCTTGCATGTGTCTTTTACCATTTCACCACCTTTGTATGATTGATCCTCATGAAATGTGACGAGATCATTAATAAAGATGTTGGGATCTAAATGTTTCCATGTAAACAATTACCTATCCACGCTGCATTCCCCTTTGACATATATTACAAAGCTGGCGAGCTTGGTCGCATGATAATTGATTTCTTTGAACACATGCTTTATTGATAAATCCATTAACAAATCTAGGAAAGGCCAACATTGACTTAAAATATGTTGTTTATTTTCTAATTTGGCATCCATTTCTTCCTAATTGCATTCATAGTGACAATAGAACTTCAACCTCTAGTTGCACTATTTTTAATCTTGAATCATTCATAGACTTACGGGTGCCTGTGCTTCTGCTTCATTGTTTGTTCCTAGCACAAGCCCCTTTAAGGTAGCTCCAACCATAATTCCTTTGTGATTTCTTATTATGCAACTTGCTCTTGAAATCCTAGGGTTTCCTCTTGAAGCTCCGTCAAAATTAAGTCTACACCTTCCTTTTGGGGGGTTGGCCAACTTATCCCCTTGCTCGGATTCATCAAGGGATTAGTCCCTCTAACCCCATGAACTAGTTATAGATTATATCTCACTATAATTACCCTATTAGGGATGGAATAATACTATATGCTTACTATTATTATTCCATCCCTAATAGGGTAATTATAGCGAGATAGAATCTTTAACTAGTTATTTTGATATCTATCATGGCACCTTGCTATAGTTGTGGACTTGTAGTGTTGTAGTTGATGCAACTATGTTTTCCTTTGCTATTGAAGTTAGAAATGTTATTTTTATACTTATTCTTTCTTAGAACTTTATGAATTATTTTTATTTTAATATGTTTGGTTTGTATATTAGAAAAAAAAAAAATTAAAATCTATTTTACTTTCTTATTGTTTTTTATAAACAATAAAGAGGGATTTTTTGAAACAAAGGGGCTATGCAGAGAACAATCAAATTACATCATAAACCATAAACCAACATAAGGTCAAACTGAGGATTTGAAACTTTCCCTTTGAAACCCTCCGTTACTTTCTTACTATTGATAAAGGAAAAAACATACACATTTTTAATGAGAAAATGACCAAAATATTATTTATCTCAAAATTATTGCAACCTACATGTAGATCAAGAAAATATTAATGACTTTTTATAATACAATACAAAAATGAAAAATGTCTCAAATATTTCAAACATTTATTATCAATGTGATATCATAACAATGTGAGCCATAAGAAATCACACAACCATTTAAATATTATACTACCTACTATTATCTAATATTTTTATAAATGATAAGTGTCCAACATTTATTAATTTAATTTTATTATAAATATAGATAATTTAACAATTACCATAACTAAAACATTATATAGCAATTGATACTTTTAATTGATTATACATAACACTTATTTTTCACAAAGTAATTTTAGCCTTTCCTAAATATTAATTATTCTATCAATTACCTTATCTCCAAAGGAGGCAAACTGCATACGTAAGGCCCACATGGAATATTGTTTTCTTTCCTTTTCATTCCACTCAAACGGCAACAAACGGGCCAAGATATTTGTGCCAACTACCACGTGTACCCACCATTACCACGCAGGGCACGACTACTTCTACCCTTCTTTCACACTTATAATGAAGGTTCACTGACCCAGATTTTTAATTATTATTATTAAAATATTTAATTTTATGTACTATAAATAAAAAATGTGAATAAGTATGAAGAAAACTGTGTAAATTTTTTTTTTTTTTTTAAATTGTACACTTTAATTTTGGGCATTTCAAGCTATTAAATAATATATTAATTTTTCGTGAGCTAAGATTTTAAAGTTTTGTGTCGGTTTTATGCATGTAGGTATGTGCGGTGCATTTTAGTTGAGTTGTTGAAAGTCACCCTATGTATCTCTAATTGTCTTGTGTGTGTCACCATGTGATAATTGTTTCCTTAATGTGACTAGACTACCTTGACTCAATGGACCAATAAACCCGCAAATAGACAAGAACAATAGCTAGACTCCACACCCAATTAATGGGAAAACCCCATAAGGTGGATCATTGTGGATGTAACAACCTACACCTATTATATGGGTGGAAGAAATCCATCTATAAGAAACCACCCTTTTTAATACAAACATAACAACTACTAATTTGTACTATTCTATTCAATCCTTTTCCCTATAATGAATTGAAAATACATGTATATAATGAAAAATGTTTCAACTACTCTCAACTTTTTCCAAAAAGAAGTAAAATCTTTACTAGGTAAGTAGAGCCATGGAAAGGGCCGATGGACCGGGCAACATGCTCATCCCTAAAATTATGAGAAGCACATTAATGATCCAAAATGGTGAAGGTCTATGGTGTGGCTTTTTCGACGTGCACAACCAGGGTGTTGGCATGCTGCCATGAAAAGGAGGTGGACTATGAGCTCGTTCCGGTAAATCTCATGATCGGCGCCCACAAACAAAAACCTCATCTGGATCTCAATGTAAGTTGTTTTTTCACCAAAAGATTTATACGTGGCTCCAATAGAATTCATTATAAAGCGTACGAATCTTAAAAAATTAAGTGGAGATCATATTTTGTTTTCTTGACATTGTGGTAGTGTTTGTTCTTTTGATCTGTGCAGCCCTTTGGACAGATACCTGCACTTCAAGATGGAGATCTAACCTTATTCGGTAAGGATGTTTGCAGTTTTGATTTCCTGCTTGGTCGTCACTGGTTTTCTTGGAGTAACCATTTGGTTTAATGAAATAGTTAAGACTAAAACCCTAGGGCCTCCTATTGTATTTTTGAGTTCTCTGTGCCTCTGAGCTACGGACACTTGTAGTGATTAGGGCTTTTGGTAAACTCTTCATTACAATTCAAGCACTCATTTCTTGAGCTTAACAGTCTGCTCATAGTTTGATTTAGTTTCAACTGCTTCTTCATAGTAAAACTCCTCCATTAGGGTCAATCTTCTCTATATGAAAGAGACCTTAATGTTGCCTGGGTTTAAAATTAGGTGTTTAGCATGGTATCTCCTCTCAACTAGTAACCCAATTCAATTGAACAAATATCAGGGTAGACATACACTGTTTTTTATAATCCCTGCTGGAGGCTGTAACTTGGTGGTCTCATAAACGGGTATTCCTAAGTTTGTAAGGGGGTTACATAAAATTTACAGGATCATTTTACTGTTCTACTGTATTTTGAGTTCTCTGCCTCTGAGCTACGGACACTTGTAGTAATTAGGGCTTTTGGTAAACTCTTCATTACAATTCAAGCACTCATTTATTGAGCTTAACTGTCTGCTCATAGTTTGATTTAGTTTCAACTGCTTCTTCATAGTAAAACTCCTCCATTAGGGTCAATCTTCTCTATATGAAAGAGACTTTAATGTTGCCTGGGTTTAAAATTAGGTGTTTAGCATGGTATCTTCCCCTCAACTAGTAACCCAATTCAATTGAACAAATATCAGGGTAGACATACACTGTTTTTATAATCCTTGCTGGAGGCTGTAACTTGGTGGTCTCATAAATGGGTATTCCTAAGTTTGTAAGGGGGTTACATAAAATTTACAGGATCATTTTACTGTTCTACTGTATTTTGAGTTCTCTGCCTCTGAGCTACGGACACTTGTAGTAATTAGGGCTTTTGGTAAACTCTTCATTACAATTCAAGCACTCATTTCTTGAGCTTAACAGTCTGCTCGCAGTTTGATTTAGTTTCAACTGCTTCTTCAGAGTAGAACTCCTCCATTAGGATCAATCTTCTCTATATGAAACAGGCTTTAATGTTGCCAGGGTTTGAAATTAGGTGTTTAGCATTGTATCTCCCCCTCAACTAGTGACCCAATTCAATTGAACAAATATCAGGGTAAACATACACTGTTTTTATAATCCCTGGTGGAGGCTGTAACTTGGTGGTCTCATAAATGGGTATTCCTAAGTGTGTAAGGGGGTTACATGAAATTTACAGGATCATTTTACTGTTCTACTGAATATCATTTGTTTTAAAAAAAGTTATGAAAACATTACCCTTAGCAGTGGCTGTGTAATCCTCCTTTATGTTTTGGGATTGTCAAATTGATTAAAGTGGCTAATATAGTGTGCCAACTAATTAGGTCATCTTCTTCAATTTTTTCAAATCTTATATTTCAAATTAGACACTCCTTGAAAATTTTGCTTCTTAAAATTACTTCTACAATTTAGTACAATTTACAAATTTTCATTAGAGCCTAATTTTGATTGCAACTTTATCAGTCAAGCATTTTTTTTTTATAACAGTTATCCATTCAAAGTTGTCCTTCAAATGATCAGAAGTTATAATCAAGTACATTCATAGGGTTATCAAATTTAGGTCCTGAGATTCCTCATTCACTTCCATTTTCTTCAACAGAGTCCAGGGCAATCACAAGATATTTGAGCAAGCAGAAGCAAGGACAAGGCACTGATCTTTTAGGAGGTACAGTAGCAGAGCAAGCCATGGTGGATGTGTGGTGTGAGGTGGAGGCACACCAATTCAATCCCTCCTGCAGTGCAGTTGTGCAGCAGATTGTCATAATTCCTATGAGAGGAGGAAAGACAGATGAGGAGGTAGTGAAGATCAACTTGGAGAAGCTGAGCAAGGTGTTGGATGTGTATGAAGAGAGGCTGGCTAAACACAACTACTTGGCAGGGGATTTCTTCAGCCTGGCAGACCTTCACCATCTGCCATATACTCACTATTTAGTGTACGCTGCAGGAAAGGGAGAACTCATATCCAGCAGACCCCATGTTAATGCATGGTGGGAACGCATATCTTCCCGACCTGCCTGGCAAAAGGTCGCACAAAACATGAAGAAATAAATATGCTTTTATTCCACCTTTGACTGAAAGGTTTGAAATGTTGTTTTTACCTAATAGCAAGACGCTATTACGTTCTACTGAAATAAAAGCAACATTCAAGACTACCTACCAGAGCTGAAATTTGACAGTCTACTTTACCTGTCAAGAAATTTTTTTCATACAGTTTAGTCTTCATTATTGCCTTTAATTTTTTTAAATGCAAGTTAAATTTTAAATAAGAAATATTAAAAAAAATTATAAATGATTTTATTGTTTTCATACCAGTTCAGTTCTTTCTAATTTTTATAACTACCAGACGCTTATCCTTCTTCTTTCTAATTTTTATAATTTTGATGTGCTAAAAACCCTGAAGGTTGGAATGAATATAAAATATTCTAAAAAACACAAAGAATATTGAGAACTTAAAAAAATCTAAAAACTTGAATTTTTTTTTAATAATAGAAGTTTCTAGACAAAGTTTCAATTAAAAAATTTAAAAATATAATATATATATATATATATATATATATATATATATATATATATATAACTTTAAAAGACCTAAAAATTTGGGATTTTTTTTTAAACAATAAAATTTCTATTAAAAATTTTAAAAATAATATATATATACATACAGTTAGATTTTCATATTAATTATTTTTTCTACAATTTCTAAAATAAAATACATGTATGTTAATACAGTCAAATATTTATTTTTATTATATTTTACGATTAAATTTTTTAAATACAACTATACAACTGTCAAATTTAAGCCTTGCTACCCACTTATGTACTAGTAATATATAAACCTTGGCATTTTGCACTATGTTACTCCATGGTGGATTTTGGATTCAAACTGCAACATATGAATGTGTAGTGAATAATTCCCATGTCTAAATGTGTTCTCCATGATTTCACATGGAAAAAAAAAATTCAAAATGAATCCCATTAAAGATAAAACAAGGCTCCAAGTAATTACACTACAAATTACCTAGTGCAAGGGGGGAAAAGAGGAAAACTTTAGTATTTTTTGTCAACATTTTATGATCCATTATTATGGGAGTGGTTTAAAAACTAGCACTTAATATGTGTATTGGTACGTCGATATGTATTTGTAATGAGTATAAAATTTGTACAATTTGTATTGAGTATAATTGTTAATTACATGAAGATCACAAAGAAACTTTTGTAATGAGTATAATTGTTAATTACATGAAGATCATAAAGAAACGTCAACTTTTTTTTGTTGTGGTAATGTAAGCTTCTATTTTTTTGACAATGGAAGCTATTGTGCACATTATACAACGCGATAAAGTGGAGTACATTATTGATTTAAGTGTCTACTAATTTGAGGTTGATATTGTATGTAGGTGATTCTCCTTGAGGGACACATAAACACGATCTTGCATGCGAGCATATCTCTAGTAGCTAAAGGTTGGGAGATGCACATATTCAACAAATGTTGCTCTCGCAAGATTGTAATGAATGTGACCTTGATGATTAATGTTGCTGATGTCAATTAATGCTCTTTCAAGTGTTAAGACCTTGAGATTTATGAATTGTCAAAGCTCACACCATTTTGAGTGGGTGTTGGCGATGACTACCATGAGTAATCAGAACGATTGACACAAGTGTAGGCCATGTAGATCCCAAGGTGGACTAGCATAACGTTTGAACTCGATGACAATAAAAAGTGGAAGATCTGGTAGTTTGCTGTGACTTTTGTAGGCAACAGCAATAACTTTTTCTAGTGCTCCATTGACAAGTCTTGTAGCAACCCATAAATTTTAAGTGAGCATAACTTGTTGGCCAATGCACAAGAGTATCGTGGTAGGTAGTTGTTCATCCTCTAGATTTGAAGAGGATCTCCCCCTTGTTTGTTTTGAATTACATTGTGCAACTGGCCACCTCAAGGACTTTATGGAATGTTTATTATGCAATGCAACCAAGTCATTTGTTGAAAACAAATGTATAGAGGATTGGAATGCAAATTGCTCATCATTGGTGAAGAAAGGATTAGAGCATGACATAAGTGGTTCCTTTTCAGAAATTGTTGGCTTTGCATTCATGATATTGGAGAGAAGCCTATGAAATGCAAATTGAGACGGTTCATCACCTTTGGATGAAAGATATCATTCAATGTAACAATTGTGTTAAAGTTGCACCAAAGTGTTGCCCCATAGGATGCCCTAGCATACATAGGAATATCTTTGAAAGTGGCAGTTGGCCCAAATCACCAATGAGGATGATGGATCAAGCTTTGAAAAGAACTTGATTGTGAATGGAAAAGGCTTCATGCAAGTGGCTTTCAATGTGAGCTAGCAACCTAGGCCCAATGAAACTCATTTCATCAATTAGAATGTAGCAAATGAAACACATGCTCTCTTGAAATGTCACAAGTGCTTACCCCTCAAGATGATTCATTTCTTTTGATGGAATGTGGAGGGCAACATGGATTGTGGATGCATTGATGTTGAATGCTACACCACTAGTAAGAGTTGGCAACAATAATGATGATTTAGATAGAGTGGCTACTAAAAGTGCATGCCTAATTCTATGAATCGAGTATGATTTTCTAGTGCTTGAAGGACTTTATACAATCATTCAAAGGAGTTTCAATCTTGTGCTTGCAAAATGGGATACAATAATATGAAAGGTAGTGCATTATCCATCTAATGGATTGGTTGGATTAAGGCTCCTAGTTTCCTAGTTGAGGGGTATTTGGTGTGTTGATTGAAGGGTGTCTAAGAAATTAATTGACACCTACAAGGAAAGGGATGATAGTGGCATTGAAATTGTAGTTGTTGTCACAATCATAGAAGCTAAGCATGTCAAGTTGATCAAAGTTAATTGGAATGCCTAGGTAGAGGCGAGATAGGAGTTGCCACTCTTTAATCTTGCTTACATTTAATCCATCCGTTGATCAAGAGGGAGTTCATCATCAAAAGTGGTAGTAGAATCTATAGGTGTGTAGTCAACATGCCATGGATTGTAAGTACCTTCTATTCTCTCAGTGCTCCACAATATCATCCCTAGATGACCCAATGTTAGTGGCAATGATGTAAAATGATTTATATAATAAGAGTTCACTCTAACAAAAGGACTCAAAAGCATTCAATTATTTAGTAGGAATGGTTGTGAAGTGAGGTGTGACAAACAATTGTCGAAATTGCATGCTTCCTTCACTTATTATTTGTGCAAGATGCCACAAATGTCCAATTTTGCACAACTTCAATTAGTGTCAACAATTCCAATGATGAAGGTTGAGGCATGTATGCATTAATAAATGTAGAAGTTGAAATGTCATTATCATCATAGGGAGGTACACAATGCAAATTTTCCTATTGACATTCAAAGATACAAAAGATATCATGGTCAAATACACACTCTATTAGGAACTTATAAAATGTTGGTGTAATAGGCTTGTTTGAGTCAACTCTACCTAAGATGCATCCAAGCATATGATGCATCTCGTATTTGGCAATATAGTTGACCATTGCAAAAACCTTGTGGGATATACCCACCTCTCCCACAGTCTACTCAGAGACTCCTATACATTGCCCTCTTACTAGCACGAAACTATGTGTTCACTCTCTAGCCAAGTGTCTTGCACCTCCATACACATAGCATGGCCCCCTAACCTATACATGTGCTAATTGTGCCTTGCTAGACTCCTATGCTCCAGGTCTACTAAAGCTAACATTACCACCTCTAAATGACTGTTGTGTGTGGGATAGCTCCACACATTGTGTTTGCAAATGCTAATATCTACAATAGCCTTGATCCTACCATGCTCTAGAGTGTCCACCCTATGCATCCTATTGTGGCCTAGGTCTCTACCCCTGATGCTACTAGTGCTACTGCATGGGCCTAAGAGACATGGAGGAGGATTGAAAACTTCCTTTTGTAGGAGTCAAAAACCCTTATCCTTCCAAAACTGATTAAATCTTTGAGAGTGGTCTTAATTCTCTTGGGACTTTCCCCGAATCTCCTCTATAATATAGGCTTTCTCCATGGTGACCCATAAGGCATCAGGATTGGCCATGTGAATAGGACCTACTATACTAGATTTTAGGCCTCTAATGAATCAGTTGATAAGGAGCTTCTCATCCTGAAGGTAATCCACATATTAAAGCAACTCCAAAATTAGCTCTCATATTACCCCACCATGAGCCCTCTCTACTACAAATCATGACTTATCAATGCACCACTATCAGAATACTTAAATAAACACCTCACTTTAAACTACTCCAAGAAGGTATCCCATGATAAGGTGTCAAGCACAAGCCAGTACTTCCATTGTTCTTGTCACCACTACATAGATGCAGTACCCCTCAACAAATGAACTACAAATCATGCTTTTGGGGTTCTCTCATAAGTGTACAACCCAAAGAACTTGTCTAAACTAAGGTGCCATGACTTTGCCTCTCCTTTATCCATCAACCTTAGAAAGGTAGGTGACTACAAATGTAACAACTCCTTGATCTGATATCTTGTATCATGAGAAGCCCTAAATGTGTTTGGTGCATCCTACTGTTGCACGCGAGGTGGTGGGTTGAGGTGGACTGACTCCACACTAACCTCATCCAAATGCTCCACTTGTACTTGTGGATGAATCCTACTATGCTCCCTATGCTCTAGAGTGTGCTCCTCCATAGATCAATGTGAGTTCTCCGCATGCAACACCTCTACCACAAGTGGTAAACTCTCCTATACAATGCATATCAACTGATGTAGTGCCTAAAGGATTTGCAGTCCAATGTTTGGTTGTGGCTCTTGGTGCATGGACTCTAATGATGGTGGTGCTGAATGTGTCACTAAAGAATGAGCCATCTCAATGGTGCAAGCACAAGTAAGTCTTCTTCTAGATCTAGGTGACATCCTACATATAGCAAGTCTCCAATGTCAAATCAGAAATGTGTTAAACACATCTTCCCAGAGTTCCCAATGTTGAAGCTGGGTTTTGATAGAAAATATCATGCCCACATTTACACATCGACAATACAAACTGAGTATAGTGTCGTAAATTTTTGCTGCTCACAATTTGACACTAGGTTTGGCCCTTTGTTTAGCATGCATGATTAACTTTGTTTGTAATGTGGTTGTTTCATTGTTTACATAAGAAACTGTGCTAAGTCTCTTGATAACTGACATTTCGGGGACAAATTGGGCTTGAACACTAGCGCCTTGTGCTAGGGTCCTTCCCATTGGCTTTGAAAAGTTTTGAATTCAATTGTCAGCCTTCTGCATTGAAAAATATACCTTGCTTATCAGCCTCAAACAAAATGACTCTTGAAAAGGTGTTTGATTCATATATAAGAAAGTCTTTTTCCCTCATTTGAAAGAGGATCTTGATATATCTTGACATCTTTGACAATGTGGACATGACATGATCTTGTGAATTCTACTACAACGAACCTTTGACTTATTGAAGCTCTCTACTTGTGATTATTATTTGCACTAACCCTTTTGTAGGTATTTGATGAAGCTTCTTCATCATCCATCGACTCTTTGTATATGATTGTGTTGCAACACCAATTCAACTAGGGTTTCATGCTAAGGTAAATCTATTTCAATTACAACAGTCTTCATTATTTGTTTTGCCTCTGTTCATCACGATCACACACTCTCTATATCATCATCATTTGCTGTTGTGGAGGTGGGATCAACGACACAAGGTTTGACTGAGGCAAGCCCCTATACAACACAACCATTTTTCCTCTTCCTCATGTGCAGATTCGAAGACTAAGTTTTCGATAGCGACAAGCGATGGGACAAAAGGATCTAAGATAGTCATCATTGAACAAAATTCATTCCATACAAAACCCTAAGGACCTTGGTACCCACTAGTGTCTTGCCCAATCTGCTCCTACTTTTGGTATCAGATTCACTCTGATCTGTTTTGTTCTACTTTTGTTTTCTGTAATTTGTAATAGTAGTCTGTCAATTTACTTAGTTTATCAATTAGGTCTCCTCATTGTATAGTTTTTTCAAGTCATTAGTTATCAGTTTTCCCTCTTTTCAACAAAGGAATAAAAATTGGACAGCTTGGCTCTCCCTTGAGGACTATAGCCAAGCACAAAAGTCTTCATCGATTTGTGTTCAAATGTGGCATGGAGAAAGATTGATCTAGATTAGTTCATTGATTAGTCTAAACCTCTTTTTCCATATCACATTATGGTGAATCCAACCTATCTTACACTTGCACTTACAGATCTCATTGTTGTGTTTGATTAGTTGAACAATTGATTAGACACTTATTATTGCATATCTTATCTTATGTGTTTAATTTAGAAAGAAAAACATGTAAACATTTTTCTTTTATTTTAGATTAGAAAATAAAAACCAAACAAAAACCCTTCTTTCTTCTAACATATCATCAACATATCCATCTTGTCATCACTTTCTTCCATCTATTGCTTCTTAGGAGCACTTAAGTGTCATAAAACTTGTAGTTACTTTATGAGTTTTGTGACTCATTGCTTTGAATAAAAACTCCTTGTAAGAATAAGTTATCAAATTCTAATGGGTTCTCGTGCTTTGAGTAGCTCCGATATTTCGACATCAGAATCCGAATTCATTAACCTATTCACACATGGAAGTTTTGGAACACAATCATCTTTGGATCACATAATTCCCACCTTACCAATGATATCTAAGGCATAACCTTCTCATGACTCTCTTAAGGTGGATAACTCCATAGCTCATGTCCTTGGGTCCTGAATTCATAAGCTAGGTAGTGAGCTAGCTAGTTTCCAACAATTCTTGGGCACATAACATTTGGCTAGGGAGGTCGTCCCTCTCATAGAGAATCTTAGAAGATTGTTAACTGATGATCCTTAAGATGTGGAGGTTCTATGTAGCTTGGCTCACATATTGGATAATAATATTATATCATTGGCTCGTTGCGTAGAATTAATCCATAACGCATCCTCTCAAAACCAAATGGGGATGTAGGTGTCGGTACCTATGTTGACATTTTCTATTTCAACATTCACTTCTATTATCACAATTGCTGCACAATCTGGTAACAATGCTAACACTAGTTCTGGGGTAATAAGTAGGAACCCTATACACCAATATAGGTTTGTCCCACCTTCATCCTCCCTCCAATTCACCTATCAAAATGTTATTCTAATTGTGTCTCAACCTATTGTTAGCCAACCTTTTCCACAATTCACTTACTAAAAGGCCAACTACATTGTTTCCCAACCTCTTGTTAGCTCTACTCCTTCATACACTAGCCACTCGCAAATCACTCCACCTTCCAATCTTGCAATCAACCAACTTGTGCAAAATGTCAGCTCCTTACAACAACAAATAGCAAACATGAGTCAAGGTCAATCCCAACCTACCATCCCATCCTATTATACTCGTAGCCATTTATCAATCAATATCCTAAAAACTCCAATGCCAGATAAATTTGAAGCACCATGTTTTGAGAAGTACATTAGAAAAGGAGACCCTAATAACTATGTGTCAAAATTTACTGTGTTATGTAGTGACTTTCTTTTTGAAGATGCTATCTTAGTTAATCTCTTTTCTTGGTCGTTAAAAGACACAATCTTGGATTGGTTTTGTTCACTACTTGACAACTCAATTCATTCATTCCAACAACTTATCAGTGAATTTCTCCAACATTTCCAAGCCAACTTTGGACCTCAAGTCACATTGATCGATTTGGTTTATTGTAAGCAAGGAGTGAAGGAAAAAGTGACTGACTTCATTGGGTGTCACTAATCCCTCTTCTCTCAAATATCACATTCTCTTCTGGATGTTGATGTGCAATGGATTTTCATTAGAAACCTACAACCACAAATTTGTGATAAGATACTGTTTAATATGAAAAAGAGGGAGAGAGAAGTTGTTGATTGATTTTAGGGGTTTATGTTCAATCCTCCTTTCACACCAAACATTCCAATGGCTTATCAACCGAGTTGAATCTCCACTAAGCAAGAGCAATCACATATCAAGTTGGGCAGCCACTTGGGAAGCTGTGGATTCTTGGATGTATCAAACAATGTCTCTATATAATGCTCAATTGTACTTAGAAACCTTAATTATACAAATCAGTAAGCAAATTATCAAATTACGGCAAATCCTTTCAGACAGAGATAAGGGATAGAGATATTTAACTCACTGTTTTCAAAGTTCGGAAGGTGGAAAAATCAGGGACACAGGGACTAGCGCCCAAGTCCAAGGTACCTGTTTCTTTACGGGATCCTGATCTCTTTTCGACACTGATCTATACTACAACTCCCATTTCTGGGGATTCAACTACGGAGGACATGGGGACTAGCGCCCTAGTCTAGGAAAAACT
The DNA here is from genome assembly GCA_027924645.1 of Cunninghamia lanceolata. NCBI lineage: Eukaryota > Viridiplantae > Streptophyta > Pinopsida > Cupressales > Cupressaceae > Cunninghamia > Cunninghamia lanceolata. The sequence goes on from BSBN01000768.1 coordinate 6,616,246, forward strand.
CCAGTGTCCTACTTCTTTTCAGATCCTGAATCATCAATGTTTGCCACTCCTTCGTGCAACTCCACTCTGCGGAACTTGACACCTATAACCTGCAATCACAAGGACTGTGGGAGGGGGTTGTGGTGTTTAGAGGCTTGCCTCGGTCAAACCTCAGAGAGACATTCAAGTCTTCTGAACACCGTTGTCAGATGAGAGTGCGTATCCCGACAAGATAGAGGCAAAAATCTAAATGATAAATGATTGAAAACACAATTGATATCACCTTGTAGTGAAGATCGCATGGAAAGAAGATGCTCTTTATGCCATGAGGAGATGGATGCCAAATCTGCAAATACAAACACAATAACAATGCTCTGCTCTACAACATAATGAATATTTTGAATGGTCTATGATCACAAGTATGCCTAAAGTCCATCTAATTTCCATCTAGTTTGCAAATGAAACCTAATCATGCTTATATATGCAACTACAAATATTCCCGCTAAGAATTTCATAATTCAAACTTTAGATGTCGGCACAGGACCCAAATAACAGTCACTAAACCAACATTTGAAATTAGGGCAGACCCAAAATTAGGCTGGACTAGGGCGCTAGCCACCCTGCCATTTTTGTTCAGGATTCATTAAAGTGCAGCCCCATAGGTCCTATTTGTCACAAGACCCAAGGGTTTTCTCATTGGGAGTTAGAAATAACATACAAGATGCTCTAAATGCAATTACAGGACCTGAGAGCTAAAATTTAATAGGAAAAAGCCCCCAAGGTTACTTTTTTCGACATAACATTTAGCCCCCACTTTAATGTATGAATAAATGCAAGGCCAATACATGCATTAAAGTATGGTCAACAAACACAGCAAACACGCCAAGAATGGAGAAGACACGCCAAGCACATTAAAAACAATAACAGGCATGCAAAACATGGACAAGGCAATTATAGTCACGCAAAACACAAAGAAGACGACATTGAAGACACACAAAACACAATGAAATAGTGAATGCAGTGATTATTTTCTTTTTCTTTTTCTCATATATGAAATGCAGGATGCAAGTACAGGAAAAGTAAACACACAACCCAAAATGTAGGAGGGACTCATCGCCACCGGTCTTTAGACTGCACATGGGAAACACTCAAAAAAATCTCAGAGTGTAGGAAGGACTCATCGCCACCAGTCTTTAGACTGCACTTGAGAACAAACATGCCATACAAATCAAGCATGCCATACAAATCCAAAAGCATAGGAGGGACTCATCGCCACCAGTCTTTAGACTATGCTTGGGAACAAACACTCTATACACACACACATGGAAGACACGGAGAAAACATGACAGACAAGCGATGGAGTGTACCTATTTCTAGGTTCATCACCATCTCAGGCACGTTACAAGCACACACCGACATTGGGTTTCACCACAACAATCGATGAATACACACTTAAGGGTTAGGTTAGTCACAGAACCGCTCCCCGCCTGCTCGGAGGACTTTTGAAAATGATAAGATTGTGCACTCTCCTCGAGAAATACACCATCCCCACCTCGCATGGAGGGCTTAAGATAAAAATGATATGCACAATATCTCACCTCTGCAGAGGGCTTAAGTGATTGCAATAGATTCAAGATTCACAAACACACATTGCTAGCATTCTACAACAGACAACTTACCTTATAAATGCCCCCACCTTAAGGTGGTTGATGTCATGCATCGATATCAAGCACGTTAAGGTAGGAATAAAATACACAAGGGAAAACGAGCTCTCACAAAGCCCATGCCCCCAGAGGTGACATGTATTTTACGATCACCAAATGTTCCCACAAACACATTCCTGTAAGAAAAAGTGTTAGTGTCCATATAATCATGATAAACAACTATGCATAGAGAACCAAGGAATGTAAGATTCAAGATAGACAAAGTGCACAGAACAACAGTATTGTTATGTTTTGTAAGTACGATAAGACAACATCAAGATCACACAGAGTGATTCTACTAGCCAAGTGTCAGATAATATATATCAACCCCGTCGTCATGTATGGACTAGATCCATTTTTTGATTACTCGCTAAAGGGACACTAGGTCCGCATCAGTATAATATGTTTTTTGTCATCCACTCGCTAGATAGAACCACTAGAGGAAGGGAAACAATAAATCAAGAGAGGATAAACAAGTGCCTTAGGGACAATGACGTAGGAGGGTGCCCCCAATTCACCAACCACAACGCTATGTCCATAAGACACAACACACAACAATGAAAATAGAGGAGAAGCGATATAGAAGAATGATGATACAAATAGAAGAAGTGTCAACACAGAGGCGGTCTCCTAGTATCCTTGACCTTATGAGAGTATCAAGGGTCATCTTAGGAGGCCTAAATAACACATAACACATCACAAGGGAAACACATCATGGAGGTAAAGGGTTAGAAATACATACCTCTAGGGACAACCAAACTAAGGGTTGTCATCGAGAAAATCAAACTATTCCCAATCTCGGATGCTAGAGGAAAGATGTGTGTAAGGTACCATAGCTAAACTTTTGTTCTTATCTTCCAATTCTTTAGTGTTGAGGTTCTATGTTTATTTTAGTGTTAGGTTGGATGTTTTCTTGTTGAGCAACAAGTTGTTGGGCAAAAGCTTGTCTTCTCCTCCTCCTTTCTTTTGCTTGTCTTTTCCTTCTTGTTTTGGTACTTACTTCTTCAAAGGCATCATCATGTTGTTCTATAGGGTTTTGCACATTAGAGGAGGAAGCACCATATTTAAATTTCATTGGTCTTGGTGGAATGTTTTGTTGTTGATGAAAACCTCCCGATCCTTGTAAGGATGTAGGAGGAAGAACCTCAGTGTAGATACTATCTCTCCGTGGATGAGGTGAGTTATGAAACTTTTCCTTATACACATCTATCACACAAATTATCTCATCATATCCATAGTATTCTTGTGTCCATTTTCCTTTTTCTCTAAGGGGATCCTCAAACACATGTTGTTCATCCCTCATTGTTTGTAAAGGAGGCCTAACCACTCTAGCTAGTTGTTTTGCTTTGTATCGTTTATAATTTAGGAAGGATTGGTCTCTTCATGGCTCAGGTTTTGTTTTAGGTTGCAGCCAAAAGCAATCAAGGGTGAAATTTTTGCTCTTAGATGGAGGTTGGTATGTATTACGACAGACAGTATGGATCTCTCATGCAAAGGGAATTTTAGACATTTAATGAATAGTTGAGGGGATGGAATTCATAGCCTTAAGCCATGGCTATCCTAGTTTTACATGAAAGACGTTGGATAAGGGAATAACATCAAATAACTAATCCAAATCTTTGTCATAAACCGAGATTAACAGTTCTACCAATCTAAATGTTCTCATCAAAGATCCATTATGCGTTTTAATTCTCAAATCTGACAGGTCATAATAGTTTTGTGCCAAATCATGTTTAAGGAGGAACTCTTCTATAACCACATTAGTCATACAATTAGAGTCTATGAGTGTTCCATGCACATGTATTTCCATTATTTTCACTGTAATGTAAAGAGGCCCTTCAGTATCTACCATTTCTTTGTCATGAGGTGTAAATGTTATTTCAGGTTTAGGGGCCCGTCTTTTCAAATGAGGCCTAGGAGGAAACCTAGAATTATTGTTGTATTGAGAAGCCATGTGTATGTTTTAAAATGAATTCCAAATCATATTTTAAAGGTTTTCAAAACTTATGCAAGAACAAATGCAAAAGTATGTATGAAAATGACCTAAAATGCTTGATTTTTTTTTCAATGCAAATCAGTGAAAGAAGAGGTGTTGTGAAAAATTTCAAAGAGAAAAACAAATTATATGCCTAATAATAGTCCAATTATGCAAAAATATCTTTCACAACATGCTTTTGAAGCAACTCTAGAGAGTCAATAAGTCAAAACCTAGTGAAAATAGGCCAAAATATGCAGTTTTTCACCAAATCTCAATGCAAAAGTGTATGACAAAGGGTGTTGTGAGGAAAATAATTATGGATGGAAAATTATAATAGTAATAACAGCCAACTAATGCCAAAAAATCCATCACAACACACTTATAGTGCCACTCAAGGTCAAACCCTAGTGAAAATATAGCTAAAATATGCAATTTTTCACAATTTTTCAATGCAAAGGCCTAGTAGAAAGGGTGTTGTAAGGAATATGAGGAGGGGCAGAAGACAATAACCCTAGTAACAACCAATTAATGTAGTAAAACCCCTTACAACATGCTTGTAATGCAAATCTAAGGAGTTGATAAGGCCAAATTTAGTGAGAATGCACGGTTTTCAAACCCTAGGCATGAGATTTTGCAAGAAGACCACTATGATGCAACACTACTATTAGAAATCAGTCTTAATGAGTGTTTTAAAATGGTAGTAAAATCTGAAACAAAATTTTGACTACAAACCATAGTTAATGCAAAACTAGGTTTTTATGAAAAATGCACAATTTTGTGAAATTTTCCAAAATTTTTAATTTTTTTGTAATTTTTCAAATGCAATAAGATGAATGAATGCAAATATATCAAACAACACTCAACAAGGTGCTAAAAAGTTCAAAAACATAGGTTCACCAAAATGTTTAATGTGAAATAGAGGGAGAGAGGGGTTGTTGATTGATTTTAGGGGTTTATGTTTAATCCTCCTTTCACACCAAACATTCCAAGGGCTTATCAATCGAGTTGAATCTCCACTAAGTGAGAGAAATCACCTATCATGTTGGGCAACCACTTGGGAAGCTATGGATTCTTGGATGTATCAAACAATGTCTCTATCTAATGCTCAATTGTACTTAGAAACCCTAATTATGCAAATCAGTAAGCAAATTATCAAATTACGAAAAATCCTTTTAGCAGAGATAAGGGATATAGATATTTAACTCACTATTTTTTGAAGTTCAGAAGGTGGAAAAGTCAGGGACACGAGGACTAACGCCTAAGTCCAAGGTACATGTTTCTTTGTGGGATCCTGATCTCCTTCTGACATTGATCTGCACTACAACTTCCTTTTCCAGGGATTCAACTGTTGAGGACATAGGGGCTAGCGGCCTAGTCCAGGAAAAGCTCCAATGTCCTACTTCTTTTTAGATCCTGAATCCTCAATGTCTACCACTCCTTCCTGCAACTCCACTTCGTGAAACTTGACACTTGTAACCTGTAATCACAAGGAGTGTGGGAGGGGGTTGTGGTGTTTAGAGGCTTGCCTTGGTCAAACCCCAGAGAGACATTCAAGTCTTCCGAACACTGTTGTTAGATGAGAGTGCGTATCCCGGTGGGATAGAGGCAAAAATCCAAATGATAAATGATTGAAAACATAATTGATATCACCTTGTAGTGAATATCTCATGGAAGGAAGATGCTCTTCATGCCATGAGGAGATGGATGCTACAAATACAAACACAATAATAATGCTCTGCTCTGTAACACAATGAATATTTTGAATGCTCTATGATCACAAGTACACCTAAAGTCCATCTAATTTCCATCTAGTTTGCAAATGAGACCTAATCATGCTTATATATGCAACTATAAAGATTCCCGCTAAGAATTTCGTAATTCAAACTTTAAATGTCGGCATAGGACCCAAATAATAGTGTCACTAAACCAAAATTTGAAATTAGGGCAGACCAAAAATAGGCTAGACTAGGGCGCTAGTGCCCAAGTCCACCCTGCCATTTTTGTTCAAGATTCATTAAAGTGCAGCCCCATAGGTCCTATTTGTCACAAGACCCAAGGGTTTTCTCATCAGCACTTGGGAGCTAAACCTTAATAGGAAAAAGTCCCCAAGGTTACTTTTTCTGACATAACATATACTATTGATGCACTATCTTTCATTCACACATCTTTGCATGACTCTTCATGATTACCAACTATCCGTCAACCAGTATGAGGGATCCTCCTCATTGGCTCTCGTTGGCAAATCTGAGGCCGCTGCTCCACATTATCAAACATTTAAGAAGCAAAACAAAAACTTTATCAAAATTAACTCCACTTCTTCAAACAACATTCAAGCACAAGTTGTGGTCGCTGCACCTTCTGCTATGGCACCCTATAAGTTTAAACCAAAGACTTGACAATTCTCTCAGCTTTCCCAATCTTTTCATTCCATAATGTTGCAGCTTCTTAACAATAACCTCATTTAGCTTCCTCCTATTCGTCATGTTGACACTTCTAAATCACTATCTCCTTCATACGACTCGAAGGCCTTTTATCAATATCATCGATTATCTGGGCATGACACTGAGCAATGCATGCATCTCAAGCATAAAGTGTAAGACCTCATTGACTCTAATGTTATTCAGGTAGTCGGTGAGAATGGTAAAGAGAATAAATTCATAGCTCCACTGAATCAAAACTTACAAATTTACACAAATCCTCTTCCCCGCCATTCAACTAATGTCATAGAAGCATCTGTTGATAGAGTGCCTACTTCTATAACTTGTGATCACCAAGACAAAAGCCTAGAGAACCTAATTTCCATGGTGGATGCTTGCCCTCAATAAGAGCGATATAAACCTGATCCAACCATCTCCTTTACCCAACATGATGCCTTTTTTCATGCACCTGATGGTCCTCTCTAATTACCGCTAGGTTTAATGACAAACCCACAAGGGGAGTACTCATTGATCATGTATGCCTGACAAATGTAGTTATAGAGGAATTCCTCTATGTGCATGAGTTGTATTGAGACAAGTACAAGCAATTAGAAATCTTGGTTAGAGCGCATGATGGTTCCACTCATCCTACTCTTGGCTCTTTGACCCTTTTTGTCCAGGTCAGACCAAAAGTCCTGAATGTGTCTTTTGCCATTATTCCAACCTCAAACCAATTTTGTGTGAACTTGGGTCATCCATGGCTTGCTTCCATGAAGGCGGTCCTCTTTGTAATCCATAAGCATATAAAATTTCCATTCAAGGGACAAGTGCATACTGCATATCATAGTGGGTTCCAGCCTTTGTCCCTTCAAGGAAACTTTTCACTTGATTACTTCTGGCCATAGCTAGTTGAGCCTGTTCAGCCTCGTAATGATGTTCTATTTCTCTCTTACTAGAATTTAAAGCAAGCTGAATTGTTCAATTGTCTATTAGTGCCTTTTCTCATGCTATCCTGATTGCTACCCTTGAGGCCTCTTGATCTTCCATAGATGTGATAGTAGTTCACCTTGTTTTGCCGGTGATGGACGAACCACAACCCAAATTAAGAGTCCTTCCTCAATCCTAAGTATTTGGTATCTATGCTAAGGTTCCACCTTTTCCATCCTACTCAAGACCATGAGGCAAACACCTTGCACAACCCAGATGTCCCCGCACTTTTGAGATTACTTTTGTTCCTCTTGCCTCTTTGAAGTCTAGAGGAAAGTAATCCATTGTGTGGATAATTTTTCCTATGGTCTCTCAATCATCGGTGGATGTCTCAGTACCTCTACCTATTTTGCAGGCTGCAAGAGAATGATAACCCACCTTGAGAAACCCTCCTCCTGTTATCTCCCAACCTCCAGTGGTTTCTTTTGTTCCTCCTCTTGCTCCTCGACCAGAGGAAGAAAATGAACCCATGTTGGGAAACACCCAGGTTCCTCCTGAATATGATTCAAACCGTACATGATGAAATTAAAATGTGAAAGAATGTAAGAAACAACATCATGCTAGGGCTCATTGACTTGTAGCAGAAAAGGAGAACCCTCCTTCCCATCCTTCTTTCATGTAGCCCACCCTTAGCCCATTGTTGCCCATCTCTTCGATGATTGAGTAGGTTGAGAAGACTATTCCTACAGTCCAAATATTCCTGGTTCCTTATACATAGAGTCCTATCCTCCCATTAATTCCAAATATATTCCACCATTCCCTGAACCTTTGAACCTACCCAATGTTAGAGTTGTTTCGAGTGTTGCTTTATTGCAGATAGTTCCATTCCAGTATTCTATTGACACAGACATTTTGTGTCCAAAGTGTAAGCATGAGCCTTACCGTCACCAGTCATTCCAAATGCCTAAGCACCAAAATCCTTCTCCTCTTATGATTGATAGCACTCACAACCCCACAGTTAGCATTGCCATATCACCCATAGCGATATATTCTGACAGTGATTTAGAAGACACCTCCAAACCATTAAAAAATGTTGCACAATTATCCTTGATCTTCACACAATCGATGGACTTGGCCTCTTGGGCATGCATGAGGATCCTTCCCCACTGAATGACTCCCCACACTATGAACCAAGCATCAATCCATGTATTGCACTTGTTGTAGTCTCTCTAGCATCTTGTCCTCCAACCCCGTATGATGAGAAAGATTTGGAGGCAGACGATTTGCTATAGTCTGACTCGCAAGGGCAGTACCTTTGTCTCATGTGTTATATTTGTGTTATGATTATATGTAATGTTGTCCCCATATGTGCTGATTGATGTGTATTTTATTTGTTAGTTGTTTTTGGATGACCCTTGACACTCTTGTTGGCACAATGATACAAGGGGAACAAATTTGTCGTGACATTTCTCTTTATATATACCTTCATTCTTCCATTGTGGTAAATGCATATTTATGCCTTTTGGGGATGATGCAAAGCATTGGATGATTTAACATCGTTCTATGTTGACTTGAAATTGTTATTTTACTTTCATGTGACATTTCATCCTTGGTCTTCATAGTTCTACTAACTGGAGGATGATGACACTTCCAAAAATGATTGTCCCTTTTAGACAACCATTCATATAATGAATGCAATCAAGTAGATCCCTTTGTGCTATTGTATGATATTTCTTATTTTATGTGGCACATTGTTACAATGCTTGGCGTCATACCATGATTACGCAATCAATTATGTATTGTGCCCACTGTATCACTACGATTTTCCCGTTCTAGGGGCAACCCTTTGTCACATCGTAGCTTTTGGACACATATCATTTGGGCATGTGCTTCCAGAAAGCTCTCATGCTTGTTTTACATATATCACTCTTTCTACCTTAAAGGCAATTGCTCCATGATGGTGTTAGCAATTACTTTAAGGTGGGGGCATACACTTTACTATGCACTTCATTTTGTTCACATACACATGGATGTTTTTTTTATCACAACACACCTTTTGATCATCGTTTATAGCACTTTACCATAGTTACCTAGCAAACAATGCATTTTTCTTGGCCTGTAATTTTTGATATTGTTGACATGAAACTCACCTAGTAAATAATAGGTTTTACTAGCATGTGATGCTTTCATTTGCTACTTATTGACATGGAACTCACCTAGTAAATCTGTGGATCTTACTAGCCCGTGATGTTATTGATGCACTCCTTGAGACATTAACAACACATGGTCACCTAGCATAATGTAGCTTGCTAGCCTGTAATTTGTGTAGTCTATGAACCACCTAGCATAACACAACTTTCTAGTCTGTGTGTTTCATACAACCCTGCTACACTCATGGTCGCCTAGCATAACATAGCTTGCTAGCCTGGGGTCCATGAGCATATTTTGATTTACATGACCCGTAGCGACAGAGCAAGCTAGTAGCCTAGAAGGCACACTAGAAAGAATACAATGCCATATGAGAATTTTCTAGGATTCATTTCCCTCTAATGCCTTGAGAACCCATTTAACACATAAGGTAATGTCTTGCTGATGGATTTAAAGCAATCCTAATCCACCAATATTATGGGGAAGACAACAAAATTCCTAAGCAATATGATGAAATCTATGATGCCCATCACTGGAAGCCCAAAGAAAATCTCTAAGTAGCTTCTTTACTTTTAAATATGATGCCTTTGAAGGAACCCAACAAGAGGAATAATATACATGAGTGGCATCCAAGATTTTAGAGCAAATTTAAAATTTACCAGCCAAAGAAAAAGGCTTGGTAATTCAATAGATTACTTTTTTCTCAATCTTGGTAACAACAACTTGCCATAGGGTAGTGGGATAACTTGAAAAGTAAAGGGCATGCCCAAAGATTGAAATACTTCCCATGATCAATCCATTTCTAGCCAAAAGTATCTAACTAGCCAGACTTAGGAAGAAATGACTGCTTATAGCATTGAGTCTTCTACCACTGGATACTTGAATTAGAGGTTTGGTAAAAAAATGTCAATACAATGAAGAGCCTATTTGACATTATTTTCATCCTCAATGAGGGAAATGAAAGAATCATCAAAATAATTATCATTAACTAACTGGTTTTAAGAGTTGAGTAGAGTAATCCCCTTACCTAAGATTTGAGAAATTGCATGAGCCAATAACTAAAGCCTTTAGCTGCAAGCACATAAAAGTGTCAGGCTAAAGGGTAGCCTTGATAGATGGATCTAGAAAGACCAAATGGATTGGATTGCTAGCCATTAATGTTAATAGCATCAATGAAGAACATCTACATAGACTAAATAAAATGAGGCCCTAATCCAAGCACCTAAAGTAGGGAAATAATAAAAAGACATTCAATGAGGTCATAAGCCTTGGCAAAATTTGTTTTAAGAAAAATTGTATGCTTCTTCAAGAGGGCCCATTCCATCACTTCACAGACAACAATAATGTTGACATGAATATATTTGGATTTGATGAAACTAGTTTGTTCAGGTTGAACTAGCTGGGGAAGAAGAGGCATGAGCCTAAGAGTCAGAGCCTTGGAAATAATCTTATATGAAACATTCAGCAAAGTGATTACATCAATTACATGTTTTTTCAGGTTCACCAACTTTAGGTATGAATTTGATACTTCTTTTATTGATTAAATTTCTTAAACTTTTTATGAAAATCTTCCAGATAGACATTGTGAAAATATTTAGCCACTCTCCTAAAAGGCTTTATAGAATTCATCTAGAAATCTATTCAAGCCAGGGGCCTTATCATTAGATATTGAAAAAATAGCCTCCCATTGATGTTCTTTGGGAATTAGAAATTTAATAGGGAGCCACATTAAGGCATTACTACAAAGCAACTAATTTAGCAAGAGTATACTCTTAAGCAACAAAAACTTGCTCATAGTGTTGGACAAAAGCCTATAAAATATTAGGAATGTCATTAAAGAATTGCTACCCCTCCTTGATTTGTTTGATCGTTTGAGATGTATGGTGAGAACATAGAGATTAAAATAATTCCTTTAAGACCTTATCTCATATCTTGAGCTAATGAAGTCAAGCTTTGATTTGGCTTCCATGTGTAGAATAAGCATTTGCAATCTACTTCTAGTGGTGGAGTTGACCCACATGAAGTTGAATAGCCAAATCAAAAGGATAGACTTATAAAGAAGCAATGTCTTGGCAAAGCTTTGATGTGGTGGCCTCATATGAACAATGATAGAAATGGGCTAGCTGGTGTCCATAAATGCAAAGAAAATTAAAAGTATGGGTGAAGGCATTATTCCACTAGGCTATCCATCCTATCTCATGCATGGGACATGGATCTAAATTTCAAACACATTGAATACGAGTTGACATGGCCTTATGATTGAGTAACATGTTTGTAAAAATCAATTCTTCATGGCCTTGGGTTTGGCAAGTTTCCATTCAATATGAAACCATATTGGAAGTGGTTTGAGAGGGCAATGTTTGTCAAAAGCTCTAGTGGCAAGGAATAATAGCTGGCAAAGGAAAAGAAAGATTGAGCTGATAACATGGCTTAATCCATATTGCTTGAGTACTATTACCCAGATTTTCACTACAACTCAATTAGGTAGAGCCCATTGTTTTAAATAGGGAAGTGATATTCATTTTTATACTTTCCAATGTTACATTCAATTGTATAAGCAAAATAAGAAAAGGAATTACAAAAGTTGTAATGGATTATTGCATTGACACAAGTGCATATAATAGAGAAAAGTAATCTTTATTGAATGAAAAAAATATCCGTTGTCTCACACAAACCGTGAGATTAGCTTTCGCTTATTCAATACAAATTGAGAAAAGCATATACATGAATAAGTAATGAAAGTAAATAAAGGAGTATAGAATGAGGGTAACCAGTCATTGCTTGAATGACTGGTCTGTTTGGACAGTTGTCCTGTTGACTTGAACTTCCTTGGTCTGTTGTCCTTTTTTCCCTACAAAAGATGAGATAAGGTGTTAGAGCAATGTTTCTCTAAGCAATGACTGACTACATTCATTATATACACATTCATTATGCATGTATAGGCTTGTCAACAAGATGCATAAAGTCAGTCATGCATACCATAAATGTACCAGAAAACTACTAAAGTTGTCTAATGCATCTAGGGTATGCATCTGTTTTTATTAACAAGTTTGCTTCATGTACAGATATAGGTGTATTTAGATTTCTGTTTGATTCATCAAGTTACATTATTAGTGGAGAAAATGTGGCTCCCACAAGGGTTGAGCCCAACTCATAAACATTGTAGAAGATCTTGTATATGTTCAACAGAAAACAAGGATCAACTTGTATAATAAGAGCTATTAATATACTTTTATGAGGAACAGACAGGCTTTATGAAAACAAGGATCAACTTGTATAATAAGAGCTATTAATATACTTTTATGAGGAATAGACAGGCTTTATGAAAACAAGTGTTTTTTCATGATATAAGGCAATTGGAACAACTTGTAACAACATCATCAAAAGATAATAGCATCACTGTCAGTAGGGACAATTTGAATTTCCAAGACAGTCAGTCATTGACTGTCATCTGTCAATAGCATGCATAAGACAGTGATAAACAAGGCAGAGATACCCAGTATCAGAAATATTAATATTTGAGTGTTATATACTATTTGACAGTTTAAGAACATGCATGAGGTCCTTAGAGGACCTAAGAGATTTTAGCTAGAACTGTCTTGTATGCAAATGAGCATAGAACCCTTGCCAATCCATTAAGGTCTAAAATCCATGTCAAATAAGTGTCATTAGCATGCAGATAATAGACAAACCTCATAGAGCATTGTGGAAGAAGAATGTAAACAATCAAATAACAAACATTATAAGTCATCTATTTTATGGAAGCACAAAGACAGTCTAGCATTGAAAACGGTAGAAAGACATGGTGACAATCAAAAGGCAGAGATATAGTGACAGAAGAGGACATAGGAGATAATGTATCTCTAACAGGGAAAACTGCCAAACAATATATAACACTCAAGAGCAGTCATGTTTTAGAGAGATGCATTGACAAAGTTAGGCTACTTACTACATGAAGAACAATCAAGAGCAAGAACAGTCTTATACTATTGACTGTAATCAATCCCAAAAGGGTCATGTGGTAGTCATGGATAAGATAGTGATAAACAAGGGTTGCAGAGAAGTAATAGTTATGTAATGACTATCATATCAGTATCAAAGCATGTCTGTCGGCAAACCAATCATGCAAGGAACAATGACTTTCTATTATGAAAGACAGTCACATGATTTCAAACACAAAGATACTCACCCATTGAATGACAGCTATCCCTGACTGGCATGGAAGCCTGCAATAGGGGTGAGAGACCCATCAGATATTCTTGAAGTTTCTTGGTGAAGGGCACCAAATGAGAGGGTGATAGTCGTGGGTCCTAACAATGTGAGTTCTTCGTGATCAAGTCTAAGAAAATGAAATCTTAAAATAAAACTATTGAGACTAAGAGGACTGTTAAAACAAAGGGGAATTAAAGGATTGCATATAGGGGAGTAGCCATAAAACTCTACAAGGTGACCACAATGGTTTAATCAGTACAGCCATGGATAGTCATAAGTGACTTGTAGGTCTAAAAAAAAAGTTGTGTTTGAAGTGTGAACAGAGACTTCTATGAGAATAAAGCATCAGATATGTAGGACAGTATGTAGAGGCCTGTTAGAAGAGCCTAACATGGTGAAGAGGGACCTACAATCACATTTACCACTGTGGATGATAGTAAACTCAAAATACCATATTAGTCAAACCTACAGAGAAAGTGATCAACAGTTATGGTAAGCATAGAACATCATGCTTAGAGAATAGGAGAATCAATGAAGAATAATGGGTATACATGCTACATAATGCCATAATGTTTCATTGAGGCAAGATATCATGAGAAGCTTATACACCGAGAAGTTCATACCCAAACCTCATGCATTGTTGCCCATTTTGAAAGTTATAGTAACCTTAGGTTTACTAGAGAAAATTCCAAAGAGTGGTAGTGTCTGCTATAGATACCAGAATAGGTTCAAGATGAATAAAATTGTATAAGATGCATCTGATAGAAATGAAAAAAGTAAAAGACCACTGTGTGAGCAAAAATTTGTAGATATGTAAGACAGTATGTAGAAATGGAACAACTACAATTTTGAACATATCAGAGATAATATCAAAATATGCCATGAATATTATAGAATGAAGGCAGAGTTTCAAAACAACAGTTACAGAGAAATGACAACATAAGGCTAAAACTAAAATAGTGTTAATTGTCATAAAGGAGAAGTTACTTTAAGATTTTCCATCTAACGATTGTCAAAAACCATCAAGTAGAAATAAAAATGCAAAGATACATCGGGCATATTACAAGGTAATGAGGATTCTTGCAGGTACCAGCTGTAACCCTAGCTAGGGTTTCGGTTGAAAGGTAGCTAGAAGACCTATAGCTGTTATTTTTTGGAATCTAGTGCAGGAATAATGAAAAGGGCCAGAGCCATCCTCAGGGGACTTGAAAGAAAGTATTGGCAGTCTCCATTGTGGGTAATGAGCCAATACATGTATGAAGACAGTGCAACTAGTTCAACTATTAGTAAAAGAGGCTGTCAAGGATACATACTAGCTACAAACCCTAGCTATGGTTATAGTTGAAGAGAAGCCCCAAACATAAGATTGGTAGAAACCCTCTACGGAATGCCTCATACAGAGAACAAAAGAATGAAGCTTTTAACATTTACAGTGATAGTGCTAAGTGTTCATCTCAGAATGGTAACAAAACACAGTGGAGAAAGAAACAAAAGTCACCTACAGGAAAACCCTTGTTTTCTATTTTTCAAAAGTGCCTTGTCATTGCAGGAGTAAACTAGAATGAGTAGCTTGGTCCATAGCCGTTTAGTATAGGGTAAGGATTTAATATTTTCTTGAAACCCTAACTGAAGAGATAGAAAAAGATGTGCAGATACAGAAAATACATTTTACCATACCTCAGATAGAGACAGCCTTACAAAATGAAAGTTTTATAGCATGAACAGTGGTTAGAAGCTACAGGAAATCATGGGAAAATCATTAATTTTGTAGTATTCTCCAGAAAATGAGCTCATTGAACTTACCTCATCTTTTGGAGCATAAAAAGTCAAAGATGCTGGTGAGGAGACATAGAAACCCTCTACATGAAGCTCCAGACAACAAACCCTCATGTCGGCGGTAAGAAAACAACAGAGCAACTTTTCAAGAAAACAAGAAAGTGCAAAATGAGGGTTCCAAAATGCTTTTTGTCCAAAAGGGTTTCAAAACCCTAAAGTGCCCGATGGGCCTTTCTTCATTTTGTATTTTTATTTTTCATTACATATCTTTTGATAAAGCCGTGGTCATGACTCAATAACTTGTGAGCCCTAGGAGACATGCCATGAAGTGGTCATCAAGGTTGAGACTTAATTAAAGCTTTTGTTCTCTTTTCACCTTGTGTGTTTTTTTTCACATTTATTTTCCTTGAATGTAATATACAATGTAAAACAATAGCCTTAAGGTGGTGTCTTTATAAATCCCTTAAAGGTTATTGTTATCTTTTATTGCAAGAGAGAAGGTAGGGGAGTGTGTTGAGAGTTCTTTGTGTCCTTGAGAAGATATAGTTGAGTTTGTGGAGATGTGGCAAGCACATGCCTTTGTTATAGCATCTTTTTTTGCTTTAGAGGAGAGAGTGTTTGACTAGGTCACGTTGACAGTTAGTAGTTGTCTTGACTACTTGGAGTGTATCTAGGAGGGCTTTATTGCCTTTTAGAGTCCTTTTTAAACTTTTTCTCATGAGCCATAATGTTTGGTTAAGTCCTAATGGACTTTTTCTTGTAGTTTGGGCATGTTTGGAGAGGTTTTAGGCCCTAGATTTGAGGCTTTTTCTGGGCATCCGACCCAAATCAGTTTGGTTTTCCTGCTTTGGTGGAAAACACTTAGATGGATATAGTTACTGTGGATTGACTCATTGGAGTTAGTTCTGATTATGCTACTTACAGAGACTTGTGATTTTTGATCCTTGCTCTAGATTTTGGCAAGATTTGTAACTCATGTTACCAGTTTACTTGATATGATATACAGAGAGAACCTCGGAGATCGTTGATTGGAAGTTGTGCCTATCTATCTTATGCATTTTGTGTTCATTATCTAATTTGATGGAGTTAACAATGAAGTAAGTTTATTTCCTCTTAATTTTGTCTTGGAAAAGAGCCTTTGTGCAGAAAGTACTTATGCAGGTTACAAGTTGTGTCTAGTTATGCATTAAAATTTAAGTGTGAAATTACTTTTCCTCTTAAAATTTCTGCAACTATAGACCTGTTTGTGAAATATTTATGCAGAGGTATAACTGATAGGTTGTGCAAAAGTTATTTCAATCACATTAGCAAGTGTTTGAGCTATTATTTTCATATTCCTCATTTAAGATAGGTGTATCACCCTTAGAGTTAAGTTTTAGTTGTAGAACAGAGTTTTTCTTACCCTTTTCTTTGTCAAGATCATAGAATAGTAAAGTTTTAGGGGATACAAAGTTAGGAAGCCGACCTTCTCTGGAGGTTGACCTCTGCCATAAAGTGACCCACAACTTTAGAGGTCTTCCCATGTTTCACGAAATAGACTAATTTCTGCAAATTAGTTAGGGTACACATTTTGGTGATAACAAGTGCCCTATTAGATCTTTCTTTAAGATTGTTCCATGTGTACCACCTTATATGATCTTAGCGATCTCCAAGATTAGAATTAAAAAAACCCCAATTTATTGTAGATAAAGAACCAAATCTCTGTTTCACTAGTTGTCTAACACATAGACAATGCCCCGTATTTATCATAGGCCATATTAATCATATTAAAGTCCCCACACAGAATCCAAGTGGCAGAAAGCATTGAATTTGCAATCCATCTCCAAAGGGTAGATCTAGTTCAACAACATCATTTGAAGCATAAAAATTAGTAACTCTAAAGCAATGACTATTAATTTTGAAAACAGTCCACAACAAACACTCAATGGGGTTATATCCCTGCTCAAATAAGTGTTGATGCCACATAGGAGAGAGAAAGGTGACAACACCACCCCAATTTGCTTCATGGTTACTACAAAAAAAAGACTAGAAGGCCAAATAACATAGCAAATTGCAAAAAGTAAAAGACCAAAAATCTTAAACTATTGCAAATAGAGAATGTCTATACCTAGAAACTAAACTCAAGCATCTTAAATAGAGTACTTTTGTGGGAGGTCCATCAGATCTCAAACACTCTAAGAGACACAATTCATAAACGAGTGTCAATAGTCATCTCCCTATTATCCAGCTCGTCAAGAGCAGAATAACTATTTTATAGAACTTCATCTAAATTGAAGTTACTTATCTGAAAAGGAAGTGGATAGGTCATCATTTCTCTAGCGCATATTCTCCCTCTTCCAATTGCCCCAATGGGCTATGAGACATCCACTATATAGCTAGAGGAGGGGAAGCATGTCAGGCAGTGGTGGCTAGTGGTTGAGACAACAATGATGCTGCTAGTGGGGCTCGTACAAATTTTACCTCAGCATATATCTCCCAAGGAGAGGAGAAAACATGTTTCTTTGAATCTAGAGGTTTTAGAACATTTTTAAAAGCTTAACCCCTAGAGCTTGAGGAAGGTTGAGGGGGAGGACCATTATTACCAACTTTTTTGGCTTTACAACTAACCATTGTAGACCAACCTTCCTCTTTTTTTTGCAAGAGGTGGTGACCTAGAGGCAAGTTGCATGGAAGGCTCAGGATGGGGAGAAGCCAAATGGTTGTCTTGAATTTTATGTTCAAAAGATTGACAATAATAATAAGTATTCGATAAAGTCAAATAACGAACGTGTTGAGCACATCTCATCTATCCAATGTGAATATCCACATTCTCCTATAAATCTATAGAGAGATCTATTTTAACACTGACCTGTCTATAAGGATGAGTCAAAAAGAACCATTATAGTTGGATACATACCATAGAACCTAAAAAGGAATCTATTCCGCTAAAAAAATTCTAGCATAGCAAGGGTAACTAATGCAACCTAGCTTGGGAGTCTTACTAGATAACCAACGCTAGTAGCATACACACAAACCATTCACAAACAAAACCAATTTCATTATTTTACTCATCATTGAGTAGCTACCAGAATACCAAATCAATTCACACTCTACTCTGCAATATTAGCAAACAATTCATGCAATCAACATGAAATAAATTCATATAGATGTTTTCCAACCTCAATTTATTTGAATTTGCAGCATATTATGGTTCAGACACAAAATTTGAAACAAAACTAGCTTACTCAGCTTGATCTTATCTGAATTTCTTCCTTATGTAGAGCATACCAAATCAACTGTGCAATGATTTCCCCCTTCAGTGCCTTTTGCAACTTCAATTTACAAATTCTCTATTCTCTCCTTTGGTCGACCTTCTCCTTTGTCTCACACTTCTGTGTTATATTTTTCTGGTTGCTGTAGCTGATCGTCCTCCTTTTTCCAATCGATTCCTCTCATGCATTTTCCTATTCTATGTTTTATCTCTTTGGCAGCCTGAACCCCCTACCAAAGCCATCAATCCCCTTTTATTTTTCTTGAGATATCTGAAATATCAATAGTCATGAAGTGGAAATGACAAATTTTGAAGGGAGTGATGCTACCCAAAGACTCTTAGCATTTGTTATTTGTTTGACTTAAGTCAAATCACCCCAAGCTGTAGGTTTTCCAATCCAAGATGCATTAAATGCATTTCATTAATGTGATAGTTAGTCACTTCAACGTGTGGAAATACTTCTGTCTTCCTTAGAGCTCAATGCCCTCAACAAAGAATGAAATAAACACTCAATCTTGCCTCCTTCTGCATCATGTAATTGGCCCAAATGGAAGCTATTTTTTTGGTTTGCCAACAACTCAATTCCTCTATGACAGCTTGCAGATTACTTGGATGCTATATCTCTTTCACACAATTTGTCAACAAATAATAACGAGTGGTCTGCTTCCCTCGGAATAACCACGAGTCACCACCATGCTCCAAACTGAACTAGTAGGACAGAGGAATGATCAATTGCGACAAGTGACCAATGACACTACCAAATGATTGCAACAAACCAAAATTGAACTGGAATCAACCAAACTAAACCAAAAATGACAAAACGAGAGTGCGACACATGATTGCCAACAACCACGACAAAACTGCCAACACCACTAAATCACAACTGACACAACCAAACATGGCGAAAAAAAAAACTGGAAATGTTTTTGTGCAATGCGGGATTGCACATTCACCCAGATGCTCCTGCATCAAACATACCGGGTAAGAAAAATGCTACATGAGTGTGGAAATCGTGAGCATTTTGGCAACTGGGACTGAAATCCCAAACTTTGCCAAATTTGTAGCATTGATCCATGAAGCTTCATTAGCTACTCAGTTCTTCGAATGGACCAAATATTCCCAATATTATTTTCCTCTTATCATTTTAGCTACATGGGAATCAATTACCTTGTCAACTTTCTCAAGTTTCTTTTCAGGCAATTGTTGAATCCATTCACGTGCATCCTGCAAATATGAATGTGTATTCCCATGTCCACTTGTCTCTCCTTCATAGTATTTATACAAATCAACAACATTAAATATTGGTGAAATATCTATACCTATTGGAAGCTCAATTTCATATGCATTTGATGAAAACTTCCGTAAAATTTTATATGGGCCTATTTTCTTCCACTTTAGCTTGTTATAAGTTCCTTGTGGGAACCTCTCCTTCCACAAGTGTGCCATCACCAACTCACCAATCTGATTCCTTCTCCCTCTGATGCATATCAACATACTTCTTGTATTTGATGACACTCTTCTCCAAGTTCTCCTTCACTTTGTGCAAATCATGGATATATTTCACAAAGTCTTCCATTACAACACTCTTTTTACTCAAATCTACACTATCTCTTAATTCATTAACGCCCCTAGGGTTGTACCTATGTACAATTTAAAATGGACTCTTTCCCACACTTTGATTGACCAAGTTATTGTAGGCAAATTCTATTTGTGCCAATGCCAAATCCCATTGATTTGGTTTGTCACCTACCAAACACCTCAACAAATTTCTAAAGCTTCTATTCACAACTTCAGTTTGACCATCAGTTTGTGGATGGTAGGTTGAACTAAACCCCAATTTTGTTCCCATCTTCTTCCACAAAGTGCGCCAAAAATGACCAACAAATTTGGTGTCCCAGTCTGAAATAGTACTCTTTGGCAAGCCATGCAATCTAACTACTTCCTTGAAAAATAAAGTAGCTATGTGGGAAGCATCATTGCACTTTTGACATGAGATAAAATGAGCCATTTTAGAAAACCTATCCACCACAACAAAAATAGAATCGTTACCTCTTTGTGTTTGTGGTAACCCCAAAACAAAATCCTTGTTGATGTTCCCACAGTCTCTTCGGTATTTGCAATGGCTAATACAACCCTATATTTTGCCTCACTCCTTTAGCATATTGACACACCCTGCAACCTTGCACCATCGTCTTTACATCTGCACTCATACCTAATCAATAATAACTCTCATTTAGTTGTGCCAAAGTTTTGTCCACTCCAAAATGACCACTCAAACCTCCACTATGTTTTTCCCTTATCAAATTCTCCCTCATTGAACCATGAGGAACACACTATCTCTTCCCCTTGAACAACAAACCCTCTTGAACAAGATACTCCAACCATGGAGTTTTATCCCTCTCCACGGGATTATTACACGTTGTCCATGCCTCTTTGAAATCAACATCATCCTCATACAACTCCTGCATAGATTCAAAACAAACAACATTTACTCTCATCTCATTCAACAACACCTCTGACTCAATGCATCAGCCACTCTATTTGATTTCTCACTTCTACGTTTCAACACAAATGAATAAATTTGAAGAAATTCAACCCACTTTATATGATTTTGATTGAGCTTACCTTGGCTGTTTATGAACATCAATGCATGATGGTCGGTGTACAAAACAAACTCCTTTGGTAGCAAGTAGTGTCGCCACTTCTTAAGTTCTTGCACAATGGCATAAAACTCTTGGTCATACACAAAGTAATTTCTTTTTGCTTCATTCAACTTCTCACTAAAATATGCTATTGGTCTACCCTTCTGACTGAAGACTCCTCCAATCGCTGTCACACTTGCATCACAATCAACTTGGAACACTTTTCCAAAATTAGGGAGTGCTAACACGGGCAGTTCCATCACTTTAGTCTTCAAAAATTTAAAACTTCACTCTACTACTGTTATCCACACAAATTCCTTCCTATTACCCTTCATAGTTTTCGTAATAGGAGCACAAATCCCACTAAAATTTTAGATGAACTTCCTATAGAAGCTTGCTAGTCCATTGATGCTTCTTGCTTCAAACATACTTCTTGGTGAAAGCCAATATACAATTGCCTTTACTTTTTTAGGATCCATTTTCAGCCCACTTCCGGGAACAACAAAACCCAAATATACTAGCTCCTCTTTCATCAAGCTACAGTTTTTCACATTCACTAACAATTTCTCTTCCTCGAGTCTTTGCAAAACCACCCTAACATGCTGCAAATGCTCTTCTTTTGTTTTGCTAAAGACCAAAATATCATCCAAATACACAATGACAAACTTACCAAGGTATGGTTTCAGCACTTCATTCATCAACCTCATGAAGGTACTTGGCACATTTGTCAAACCGAACGGCATCACCATCCATTCATACAATCCATCCTTCATTTTGAAGGTGGTCTTCCACTCATCTCCCTCTCTTATCCGGATTTGATGGTATTAAGTCAATTTTGGTGAAGTACTTGGCTCCACTCAAACAATCCATCATATCATCCATTCATGGCAAGGGAAATTGGTACTTGATAGTTATCTTGTTTATGGATCTTGAGTCCGTACACATATGCCATTCACCATCCTTTGATGTCAACACTGCTGGAACAACACATGGACTCAAACTCTCCCTAATCAGCCCCTTATCCAACAACTCTTGTACTTGCCTATTTATTTCTACATTCTCCATAGGCATCATACTATATGGTGCTTTGTTGGGTAAACTTGCATCGAAAATCAAATCCATACAATGGCTTATGCTCCTCATTGGTGGCAATCCATTGGGCAACTCCATCAGTATGTCATCATTTTCTTCCAAGAATTTCTAAACTTCCATTGGTATCTCTTCATTTTCTTTTGTTGTCCCAATTTTTGCAAGCTTTGGAATGATGGCAAAACATGTTCCTCCTCCCTTCAAGTCTTTCAAAAATTGTTTATCGAAAACAAACCAAACCTTAGAGTTGTTTTCCACTTCTTCTCCCCTATCTTTTATTCGATTTAGTGTGTACTCCTTTCCACCTTTCTTGATTCTGTATGTGTTTGTCCATCCATCATGAACAACTCTTCTATTAAATTGCCAAGGCCTTCCCAAAAATAGATGACATGCATCCATCGACGTCACATCATATATGATTTCATCTATGTAATTTCCAATTTAAAAACTCACAAGGCATTGTTTACGTACCATCAAACTATGATCCTTTTGCAACCATGAAACTCGATATGGGCTAAGATGTTTCAATCTTTTCAAATTTATCTTCTCCATCATCTCTTCAGATACGATGTTATCCATGCTACCGCTGTCTACTATGACTTTGTAACACTTGCCATCCACCTTGCACCTTGTTCTAAACAAATTTCTTCTTTGTATTGGTTCCAATTTCTCCTTTTTAGGATTTAACAAAATCCTTCGTAGCATAAGAGACTCTCCATCTTTGGGCCCCTCTCCATAGTTTGGTGCAACCACACTCTCACTTTTAGCCTGTGCTACATTAACTCTCACTTCTTTCCCTTTGCTATTATTATGCTATATTTGTGGGAATTCAAATGCCCTATGACCCGTTTCTCCACATTGAAAACATGTATCTCCAAACCCTCTGCCTCTACCTCTTCCATAGCATCCTCTTCCACGAGAATAATCTCCTCTTCCTCTAGAAGATTCTCTTATTTTCTTGCATACCCCTATGAGATGTACTTGCTTCATCTTGCTTGCTTTGGTAACCTCTACCACTATTGTTTTGTCCTCTTCCTCTTGAAAATCTACTTCTACCATGAGAATTATGCTGATGTTTTCTTGCAAGTTTCTCTTATGCTTTCAAGGCATATTGGTATGCCTTTTCTACACTAGTTAGTCGAAGCATGCTCATTTCATCTTGAATTGAATTATGAAGACCATTTACATACCTTGATACTTTTTTTGCATCATCATCCACATGCCCTGTGTGGATGCTCAACCTATAGAACTCCTCGGTGTACTCTTGTACATTCTTCTCTCTTTGCTTCAAATTTTGTAGTCTCTTGAATAAGTTGAGTTGATAATCTACAGGCAGAAATTATGCCTTCAACATCATCACCATTCTCTCCAATGATTTGATTTTCTCTTTGCCTCTATGTTGTCTTTCGATCTGCACATTCTCCCACCACAAGGACACATGTCCCTTCAACTTTGTGCCAGTATACTTCACCCTTTTGGATCCTTAATTGACTCCAGGTCAAAATACTTCTCCATTTCTGATATTGATTCCATTAATTCTTTTGGATTCAGATTACCATTAAAACTAGGGGTCCAATTTAGGCTTACAACAAAGCCTAGCCATTTCTCTCAAAAATCTCCCTTTTGCTTCATCTTTGTGATCATCTTCCATATTAATTTCTGATGCCTCATCTTTAGCCTCATCATCACTGATATCCACTATAGGGATTCCTTTTTGCTGTGTCACTTCTATTGCCTCTAGCCTCGCTACTAATCTATCTTCAAGGCCTCTCATCATTTCCATGAATACCTCATGGTCAACATTCCATGGTCCATTCCGTGGCCCTCTTCATCTACCACACCCTCTTTGCGCCATGTCTACAACCCTCGGCAATTGCGGGTCTCATTGTCCTATCACACACCCACAACAAAATCCTTAGGGTTTTTCTTCAAACATAACGTTGATTCAGCTCTGATTCCAATTAATGTAGCTTGGCTTGGGATTCTTATCAGATAGCCAATGCTAGTAGCACACACACACATCCATTCACAAACAAAACCAATTTCATTGTTTTACTCATCATTGAGAAGCTACTAGAATACCATATCAATTCACACTCTACTTTGGAATATTAACAAACAATTCATGCAATAAATAGGAAATAAATGCATATATATGTTTTCCAACCTCAATTTATTTGAATTTGCAACATACTGTAGTTCAGATACAAAATTTGAAACAAAACTAGCTCACTCAACTTGAGCTTCTTTGAATTTCTTCCTTATGCAGCGAAAAGGAATCCCCCCTTTTTCCAATCAATTCCTCTCACACATTTTCCTATTCTATGTTTTATCTCTTTGGCAGCCGAACCCCCTACCAAAGCCATCGATCTCCTTTTATTTTTTCTGAGACATTTGAAATATCAAGTCATAAAGTGGAAATGACACATTTTGAAGGGAGTGACACTACCCAAAGACTCTTAACATTTGATATTTGTTTAAGTCAAATTGCCCCAAGTTGTAGGTTTTCCAATCCAAGCAGCATGAAATGCATTTCATTAATGTGATAGTTAGTCACTTCAACGTGTGGAAATACTTTTGTCTTCCATAGAGTTCAACGCCCTTAACAAAGATTGAAATAAACACTCAAATCTTCCCTCCTACATCATGTAATTGACCCAAATGGAAGATTTGTTTTTGGTTTGCCAAAAACTCAATTCCTCTATGATGACTTACAAACTACTTGGATGCTATATCTCTTTCATGGCATTTGTCAACAAATAATGAGTGTTATGCTTCCCTCAAAATGACTGCGACTCACCACTATGCTCCAGATTGAACCAATAGAATGGAGAAATGATCAATTACGACAAGTGACGAATGATGCTACCAAATGATTGCAACAAACCAAAATTGAATCAGAATCAACCAAACTAAACCAAAAACGACAAAATGATAGTGCGACACATGATCGCCAACAATCGCGACAAAATTCCAACACCCCGAAACCACAATAACACAATGGCGAAAACAAAACAAAACTGGAAATGTTTTTGTGTGATGCGAGATTGCACATTCACCTGGATGCTCCTACATCAGTAACTCAGGGAACTCAACCCAAACAGGGACCTAAAGAGCCTTGTTATCTGAAATGATGAAGTCTTGAGTCTATGGTTTGAAAACCAAAAAAGAAGAATGGACAAGCAGGGGCCACAATTGAGAATAGCCTTAGCATGGTTAAATTCAATGAAATGGAAAAGAAAGAAACCTTTAGTAAGGTTATGCATGACTTCAAAGTGAATCCCATGTGGGACCGAAGCCCTGTTGACCTAGTTTTGAGCATACTTTTAGGGGGGACCCTTCCCACAAAATACTCTATTAAGGTAAAGTTCTCTAACCACTAGCATGCATTATTAAATTCAAGAATGAGAAGAACAACATCAGGGGGTGTTTCAGGGGACATACCTTCTGGAACACCTTACAAACATGTAGGAGTCAAGGACAACAGTGAGAGGGGGGGTGAATCAGTGTTGTGTGAATTTTCAAATCTTTTTACAAACCTTAACTTGCAGAGCACAAGGAGAGAAAGCTATCATTGATTTGTCAAACACATATGCACATAATTGAGAATGAAAAACAAAAAACTCATGAGTAAAACATACAACCACAGAGAGAAGGTCAATATGAATCAAGACACAAGAATTGCATGAGTGGAAAACCCTCCAGGGGTAGAAAAACCACTCCAGAACTGCCTCACTGGCTTAACTGATAAAACATGCCTCACTGGCTACAATATGTATCTAGGAGCACCAACTCCTTATGGAGCATCAACTCTAATACCAAATAGAAGCACCCACTTCCAACACTGATATACCTCACTGGTAAACAAATAGGTCTCACTGACCAACAAGCCTCACTGGCTAATACAAGGCCTCACTAGCAAACCAAATCTTCACTTGAAGTAATAAACAAGATCAGAGGGACATTCTGTTTCCATTCAATTCAATATTTCATCTCTACATAATACAACCTCCATTTGTGATTTCTCCATGTGTATGTCTCCAATCCTGCATCTGTTGCTCAAACAATTCATTCACCAAATTTATATTATTTCTACATATTCAATTTCATATTATCTTCTTGCTTGATTCAATTCAATCTATATCATTCAAAAGGATGTCATAGAAAATATCTTCATTTTTGTATACAGTTCCACACACACTCTTCATCAATGTACTTGTAAAACCATTATATACAAATTCTGAATATCTTTTCATATTCCTTTCCTCTGCAAAAATCCTCTTCAAAATTTCATTGACCTTTCAAAAAATCATTGACCTTTCATATTCATTTCAAACTGAACATTTTGTCTTCAATAAAAAAATAGTGCCTTGTAGGAGAAAATAAAATCTCTTTTACTTGAATCCTCTTCATATTTTCTTCAATGTCTTCAAATGAATCTTTTCATATTCTCTTCTCTGTAAATATTATCTTCAAAACTAAAAACTTTATCCAATGCCCTGCTCACAAAATAATTAATAAAAACATTTTGTTCCTTCAAAAAATTCATCTCTTGATATTCCTGTAAGAAAAAAATGTCTTCAAAAACTCCTCAAATTCTACAATAAAAATCTTCAAAAAATCATTTTTCTCCTGCATAAAAAAAAAGATATTCAATTTCAAAAACAAATATCCTTGATATTCTTCTGTGTGCAATTTTATATTCCCTTGCATATATTTTCACCTTCTCCAAAAGATTCTCTAATTCATCCCACAGCAAATCAATCTATCCTCTGTCAAAAACCAAATCCACATTATCATCTTCAATAAATCCCATTCTCTCTACAAAGAACTTCTTCAAAAAAAATCTAGCCAATGTCTCAAGATATTCTTCATTTTGCAAAAAAAATATCTCCAATTCTCCATAAATATTTGCCTTCAAAAAAATCTCCTTAAAATCATCTCTTGGTGTTGATAAATTAAAAATTTCTAATTTTAAAAAAGACTTATCACCATAAAAAAGAAATTGATAGCTTTCTTTTAAAATTAAAAATCTCCATTTTTAAAAGGTCTAAACGTGGTATGGGCCGACCACTTAGAAATTAAACAAAGTTTCTAAAAAAAAACTTAAAGCCATAAAAGGCTTGGGGATCGGCTTTTTAGAAACTTTAATACAAGCTCCTCTAAAAAGGCAATTCGATGCCTTAAGTAATATGGAGAGTTTCCTTCAAAACATTTCAACATTTATCTTTTGAAAATCTCATTCCCGCTCAGACACATTAAAAGATGACCGGTGTTTCATGTTACCATTGTCAAGGGGGCCGGTTGCACATGTTGTAAGATCCCTCCTGCAGGTCATGTTTAGTGAAAGACCTTCTATCACAGGTCAATGTGAAATTAGAACATAAAGTATAACTATCATTGCAAGGGCAGAGAAAGATATGAAAACATGACTTTATAAACTCCTTTATAAACCTTGAGCTTATAAACTTCAATAAAAAATAATTCCAATCTTGTTATGAGCTACAACAAGAACTAAACAAGCTTGTTCCTCAGACTTTTTCTACAAGATAACAAACAATGCTTCTGATGTTCAATATAAACAACATGATCAACATTACCAAGGAAAAGCAACAACTGGTTCAATTGAATTCCTTAGTATCTCAATACCATGAAGCCACATGAGATAAGCAATGCTTGTGATGACTTGTGATCATCTTGACTAACATTATCCTCCAAATGAGTGCACACTCAAACTTCAACATGATAACAAGATAAAACCACTTTACCATATTGAACAAGCTATGATACACAAGATGATGTCTCCTGCTCCTATTAACAACTTCACACAACTCTTGATGAACACACATATCTCTGCATCAACCTTTTGCACTTACCCCCTGAAAGGTGACCTTTGAAGATATGAACCAATATACACACTAAACATGAGAATCCATCCTGAGAACATGTTAAAACCATCATATTGCAAACCTGCAAGACCTTTTTGACATCAATGACAATCATTCTCCATCAAAACGAACTTCTTGGAATGATTGGGCAGGGTTGCCATTATTAAGTGTTGTCGAACCTTCAGTTATAGCAGCAACTGCAAAGTTTTGAAAGGTTGAGGCCATTTAAAAGAGGTAATAAATGACTACAAGAGTGG
Organism: Cunninghamia lanceolata; assembly: GCA_027924645.1. Classification (NCBI taxonomy): domain Eukaryota; kingdom Viridiplantae; phylum Streptophyta; class Pinopsida; order Cupressales; family Cupressaceae; genus Cunninghamia; species Cunninghamia lanceolata. Next base: position 6,644,512 of record BSBN01000768.1, read on the forward strand.
CAACCTAAAAGATGCCACAATAAATGTAGAAAAAACGAACAAATCTTGCTTCAAAATGAAATAGGGTGATATCAAGGGGACCAAACTAAGACACCAACAAAGCCGAAAAAAAAAAAAAAAAAAAAAAATCCTAGGAGAGCTCGCTTCGGCCCTTTTAAATGTGTTCGCATAATTACAGCTTGCATTACTATATGTACAAAATATCGACTCTAAAGCACAAATGAACTACAGTTTTCCGAGTAGAATGAGGGAAATACCTTTTTAAAAAAAAAAAAAAGCTTGACCGAGGTGTATATAAGAGGTGAAGTTTTTGGAACTAGGATAGATAATCAGTCAAGAGAAGAATAGTTTAAGCATTTGGGAATCTAGTGAAAAACATCCAGCGGAAATGAAGAAGGGAATGACAGCAAGATCTTCCGCCAAGCGCAATGGCAATGGCAATGGCAAAGCAGTGCTCAATCGTGTTTCTCCCTTGCCTATGATGTCATCGCCTCGCCATTTCCAAACAAAAAACATGGCTTCTGCTTCTGCTCATATCACAGAGGGCTTCAATGTCAACCTCTCTTTGCTCAGAACGCCTCAAACTGAGCCCCATGCTTCACCCGCCATTTCAAATCCCACTCCAAAAGTATGCAACATTTCGGATCTCAGAGACGTGGCTACGAATCGCTTGGAGTCGATGAGGAGAGAAATGGACCACACTTATTCTGCACTTTCAAAGGAAATAGAGGCTTCTTCATCCAGGCTCTCCAAGAGACTCAAGGTTAGCTAAAATTTACCCGAATTGCCTTTAATTTACTTTGCTTCGGTAAATTTTTTTATTAAGACGAGTGCAATATTCAAATTAAGTGAAAATTGTTGTTAAATGTTTTTGTCATTTGATCTGTCAAGACGTTTGCTCCAGGGGGTCAAATATTAAAAGTAAAGTTTGAATTGAGTGAAATTTTTTGTTAATTTACACATTACGAATACTTATGTCTTTGATTCCTTAAGAGTTATGTTCGCAGTGTGAAATATTAGGTGTGAAATCCAAATCGAGAGAAATTACAGATAAATATATAATTCAGGAACGCTTTGCCTCTGATTATAATCACTTCTGAAGATTTTTGCTAAAGCCGCCAATAATTAAATGCGACGACCAGATTAGGCGAAATTTATTGTCCAGTTTATAAGTTTTTTGGTTTTAGTTCTGTAAGATTTTTGCTTGAGGGGCAATTATTAAGTTTAAAGTCTAAATTGAGTGAAAAGGAGTAGTTCTGAGACTTCTGACTTTGATTTTCTTCGATTCTTGCTCACGGTGCGACTGGGAATGTTGAAGTGTACAATCCTGTTCAGTAGAAATGTAGATAAATTTATAATTTAGGGATGCTTTGCCTTTTTCTATTTAATAGTTTTCTAATTATTTTGCTCTCGGTGCCAAATATGAAGTGTTAAATCCAAATTGAATGAAAATATAGATAAATTCATGAATTAGAAATGCTTCGCCTACAGTTTTGTTCGCTTCTGTAAAAATATTCTCAAGACGCTAAATAACAATTTCAGCGAAAATTTAAATTAATTTTATGAAATGACGAATGTGTTTTTTGCATTTAATTTTCTTCGCTTCTGTGGATTTTTGCTTGCTCGAGCCCTGGGAATAAGAGGAAATTTCAATTTGAGGGGAATTTTAGACGAATTTAAAGTGCATATGAATTTTTCTGCAGCTTCAAACACAGTCTTTCATGCAGCGCGCAGAAGAAGCAGATCGAGAGTGCAAAAAGCTCTGTGCCCGGCTGAACGAGGACTTTGAAGAGATTCAGGTATAAAACTGCAATTTATTCTATAAAATTTTCACAAAATATCTTTCCTTATAAATATATGCTAAATTTATAATTAAATGCTGCTTATTAGCAAATTAACTTTCCTGCACAGGCAACCTATACGGAGCTAATAGCTGAAGCACAATCTTCCGGCTCTCGCCGTAAACAAATAAATTTCTTCCTCAAATCTTACTCTTACAGATATTTGAAAATTGTGCAATTATTTCAATATTAAAAGCAATTCTTGTTATTCTGCAGTTGCAAAACTTCAATTCCGGAGATTATGAATTCAGCGGAGAAGAGTTTGGAGGGCCTTCGCTCCCGATACGGCCTTAAGTTCAAAATTCTAACAAAACATACGGATATTAGTGTAATAAATAACAGTATTATTTTCAGACATTTTGCTGATATCGTCAAAAGAGCATATAACTCTTGTTTTAGATCGTACAAGGCCTCCCCTGTTCTGCTAATTTGTGATGAAGTATCTTTGAAAACTTCAGGGTTGTTTACTTCGTTTGGTTTGTAGCTCTCTGTCCTATATTAGACACGTGTCCTTTGCTATCTATTTACTTCTAAGAGATACTTTACTGATGCTTAATCTTAAATTTTCTTGATTTTTCAGTCTCACCTTTTCACATACTTGTTAGAATTGCTTGGATAATAGACACGCCTTCCCAGCCAAGATGAACCATAAAATATAGATTCCATCCCGATTCCCTTTCATATTCTTGACTGTATATATCTTCTCTTCCTGCAAACACTTCACCTGAACGAATTGGCTGTACTTAAATATTTTAGACACATAGAAATCGTGTCCATTACGGCATACAGTTTATTTCAGGATGCCTTTTTACTTAATAAATCAAATGTATATTTTGGACATTAGTTTTCAGTTTATTAGAATAATAGTAAAAGCTTTTGGAAAAATTGAGGTTTTTTTTGGTTTTTGTTTTTGTTTTTGGGGGTTTGGAAGAAACACCGTTTTTCTAATGAGTTTTATTATCAATCATATATAAAAAGTGGAGGAGGTGAGAATTTTTAATTGATTTGAACTATTTGATAATGAAAGAATTTTTGTATGGTGAATAGTGTACTTTTTATATTAAATAATATAAAAATATAATACAATGGTTTATATAAAAGACAGATGGAATGGAATCACATCCTCAAAAGTTGGTGTAAGAGTCCACAAACAAAAGAGAAGTGGTCACATTGCTATGCAACTAAAACTATTTTAGCAAGAAGAAGAGAAGGATCATGGTTATGGGGGTTGCTCTAGCCATCCATGAGGTCCTAGCCATCATGAATAGGCTATGAACCCCTATTTGTATCCTCTTTGTTTTTGTCTTCTTGGTCAAAAGCTATTGGAATAGGTGAAATAGAAAGGTCCAGTTGGGGGTATTTTCCACTGTCATGCAAAACTAGGAATGCCATGACCATGCTAAGAGGCAAAGGACTAGCAATGTGGAAGTGGATACCAACCATGATGTTTGCGTTGAGGGGACCTATGACATCTACATTGTGGCTATAGGCATGACAACACCTACATGAAGGGGAAGCATCCCTATTGGTAGGAGAAAACGACACATGAGATGGAGCATTAGCCTAATGCTCTATAATTTAGTGTAACATAATATTAGAGCATATATAAGCTTTAGTATACATGAACAAGTGAGCATCCATGGAAGCTCCTATAAATAAAGTTGCATTCCTATATTTCCATATGTTGAATAGAATTTCCACTCTAACAACATGCTAAATTTGGGCATATCTCAAAGGCATTTTAGGTCTATTGCTTAAAAGAATCATATGCCAAGAGAAAAGTTATAGTTGAAATGGCTTGAAAAAATAGGTGTTTAGCTCCACATAGTTTGAGCTTGTGGGAAAAATTAGAAGAGATGCTTGAGAGTTTCCAACTGTCCACAAAACAGACAAAGGGGATTGGAAACACCCAAATGGATAAGTTGAAATCTAGTGCGAAGACTTTGGTAAATGAAACACCAAACAAAATGAGCTAGCTTGGGTTCCAAAATAGTAGACTAAATTATTTTAAACCTGTAGTTCCATTGAGTGGTAGTGCATTGGAGATTCCACCTAACATTGAGTTTTTGAACCATGGGTAGGTGAGGAGAAAGCCATGAATATCCTATGAAAGGTTTGTAATTCTTCAAAGGAGTGTCTAGCTACTATTTTCAATCCTTCCACTAGGGGTTGGTGCACCTATTCTTAACCATATGGATCATTTTTGGAAGAATTGACTCCATGATGGTTTGAAAGGATTCATAATCTTGATTTTCAAGGTTGTATTTAGCTTTGAATTTTGGCCAAGATAGCCAACTCTTAGTGGCTCTAGAAAAGAAGTTTGAAATATAAGAAATCCCCCATTTGAAAAATGTTAAGGCATGGACCAAGGGATCTTTAGAAAGAGGTCTATATTAGCAGTAATCACAAGAGACCACCAAATAGACTATTGGTTGATGGAAATGTTAGTCCTAAACTCATTCCCATTCGAAACAAGTCAAGACTTTTAATGGCTTCCCAAGCCATCCATATTCTTTTGGCAACAAAAGTGCCTTGAATTTGCACAAGCTCCTTCATGATAAGGATGGAGGGGCAACCTAGACCTTTCTAGGTTTGTCTTCCATGAGGAGTTCTAGAAGAAATACAATGATAAAGAAGAATTTTCTAGTCCTCATTGCCCTCTAGGGCTCTAATTATCCACTTAGCACAAAAGGCTGGGCCTTGTCTATGAGTCTCAAGAAGGCCAAGAATGCTAGAGTTATGTGGAAGACAACAAAATTTCCAATCAACTCATTGGAACCCTTTTCCTTGATTAGAGGAGACCCAAAGAAAGTCTTTAAGGAGTCTCTATATTTTGACAAAAGGAAGTTTGAAAGATCCCATCAAGAAAATAATACACGAGTGGTAACTTAATCACTTTAGAACTCTAAAACTTCCTAGCAAGGGAAAGAGCCTTTGCAATCCAAAAGTGGAATTTCTTGCTCAATGCAAGCAAGAACATATTGCCAAAGAGCTAAAGAAGAGGACTAAAAGATGAAAGGAATACACAAAATCTTGAATATTTCTTCATGGTCAATCTATTTCTAGCCAAAGGAGTCAAGCTAGTGAAGATTGGGCAAGAGGGATTGGCAATAGCATTAAGTCTTCGCCATTGTATCTTGAAGCCAAAAGCAAGGTAGAAAATATTTGAACACTACAAGGCATGGGTAGCATCATCTTTCTCTTCCAAGAGAGTGAAAAAAGAATCATCAGTAAAGTGATCATTGATAAGCTAGATATTAGATTTAAGAAAGGAAATACCTTTAACACTCTATTGGAAAACTACATTAGCAAGTAAATAGCCAAAATCTTTAGTTTCCAAAATATAGAAGGTTAAAGAAAGGTGACATCCTTGGAAGATGGACCTACATAGAATAAAATAATAGGTTTGTTAACCATTGATAGTGAGATAGGATCGAGCATCTACAAATAACATCTAGACTAAGCAGAGAAATTTGTTAGAAACGAAGGTGCAAACCACACAACAGAAATCTGATTCAAACCTATTATTCTCTAAATAATGTAGAATCAATGGAGATTGCAATAGAAATTAAAACCCACTACACAGAAATAACATGCACTAAGAAATTAACATATAACACAATATATAACATGGAGAAAACCCTTTTGGGTAAAAAACTCCACCAAGAAAAGAGGCTCCAAGTTGTATTATCTTCAAATATGAGATTACAATACATGCACTTCCTCTGTTTCTTTAGTCTTCAATCCAGTGCCTTCTCTTACTCTCAAATCTGATAAAATTGTAGGACAAATATCCTTATAAAAGGGGGTTGCCTTCTAGGGAAAGATAACTAATAAAATATCGACCGTCAGATCTGTGACCTAACGACGAACACTCTAGATTCACAATGATAAAATATAAATAAAATGAGGTTTCAAGGGCACTGCCCCCGAACCCCACCGGGGCATGTGGCCCCCAAACCCTTTGCCGAGGGGATGATCCCCCAGGACCCCTCACAGGGGGGAAACCCCTTGCGATCTCCCATTGCGGATGAGTGAACGTTGTGTACCAGATATAATCATACGACTGAAACAAGATTGCTATTGGTGATACCTTTCATCCCTTATGGGTGATTTACAAACAATATTAGGAGTAATTAATTACATAGGATTTACAAGGTTGATGGCACCTTAATCCTAACAAAATTTAGGGCAAAATCTAAGAGTCTAAAGCATGGCTATAATTAATGGACATTCAATATTAATCATAGGCCTTAGCAAAGTCAATCTTGATGAAAATAACTTATTATAGAGAATGGAAAGCCCAGTCCACATCTTCCCAGACAACAATAATATCATCTAAGATATATTTCTCTTGAGGAAACTAGTCTAGTCAGGTTGAATAATAAGTAGAAGAAAGTAATAAATGTGGAGAGCTAGGGCTTTGGATATGATATTTTAAAAAGTGTTTAGCAAAGTGATTCGTCTTAGATTACAAATTTCTTTATGATTGACTAGCTTAGGTATGAATTTAGTATTATTGTAACACTTAAGGAATCTATATCAAAATCTTTTAGGTAGACTTGAAAAGGTTAAGGCAAACTACATGTCACAAAGAGCTTTATAGAATTCACAAGGAAACCCATCACATAAATCTAGTTAAGAGATTTTTCAAAAATTCTTATATTCTAAATGAGTATCATGAACCTAAAAAAAATTGTAAAAAAGTTAAATGACATCAACCAAGACAATGAAATCCAATAAAGATGGTAAATATTAGTAGCACAATAGTTATTAGACATGGAATTTTGGAAAATGCAATAGAATATGTAGCCTTGGCAATAGATCTCTTGGACAGAGGGTTTGGTTGAAACAACCTCTTCCATTTATCTTAATGAAAAAAATAAAAAAATAAAAAAATTCTAAAGCAACCACAATAATATTGCTAGCCATAATTTAGAATCCAACATAAAACAATAAACAAGATAATTGGTCTTGAACTCTACTAATCTTTTTTAATCAACATTGAAGCCATTAAAATGCTAGACTTGTTGCGCATGGGTTTGGGTGAATTTAAAAAGTTGTCACACTTTTATAAAGGAAACGACTAACGCTGATCTAACTTTTTAACTTGAATCACTACAAAGTGACACACATATGTTTTGAATTTTAAAATAATGTAAACTAATAAATTGTAGATTTTTTAGTGTGTTTTATATTTGTATTTTTTTAAATTGAAAAATTATTTAAATAAAGTATTTTATAAAATTGATACCATAATCTAGTTGCTGATTAAATGCTGAAAAATAAGGTTGAATGGGAAGCCACACTTTATATAGTAAATTTCATTTATTTTCCTTCTATATTTTTTGTGTATTCATAACTCAAAACTTTAGTGCATGTATGAATTTTTCCCCAATTTGATAAATATATATTTTTAAATAAATCTTGAAAGTTGTATGTAATGAAAACACAATTGTTTTGATGGGACGCCAACTTTTGTTTTGATTATTATCCAAAATAGGAAAAAAGCTATATCATCTTGACAAGGAATCTCTCCTCTAGGGCATCATATTTTTTCAAACTTTTTTATAAACTTTACTATTTTTTCTTGAAAAGGCAATCAACAGGTGTTGATGACCCACTTTTAGTAGAAACAAAAAATATAAACAGTAATTGAAATATTTAAAAAATTATATTTTTACAAATTAGACTTATAGATCTACAAAAGGGTATTTTTAGATTCTTTTAAAATGATTATTTACATGAATAAGTGTTGCTAGAACATCAAGTTTTTTAAATAATTTCATTTTTTTTGAAAATGAGCCCCAAAATAATGCTACATATGTTTTTAGTGGATGGTTCCAATTGGAAAAGTTGTATCCTAGATCTAATTTAACTAGAATGAGTCCATATAGAACATAAGTTTCACCAAATTTGACTTTTAGTTAGAAATACTTAGATTTGTTTATGTTGATAAGTTGACCCAAAGTGTAACATAGCTTTGAACTTTTACCAATTTATTTAAGATTAAAATACCAAATGTACAAGCAACTATTGAGTAAGGCATGGAAAATTAATTAACATCAAATAAATTAAAAGTGTTCCAAATGAAGCATGTCATAATTACATATATGGTTCAAAAGATATAGGTAGGAGGTCCATTTCATTATCTTTTTACTAAACCAAGCCCATGCAAAATGTTTTGTTAGGATGTGCTAGATACCACTGAAGACATAAATGGAACCTAACCACAATGCATTTGAAGCTAGTTCCAACACTCAACTTGAGAGATGGTTGAAGACAATACTATGCCAAATCTAAGCTAATTTTTGTGTCTTGCTATTTGGTGTTTATACAATAACTATCTTTGCAATCTCTAATAAGAACTAGGCTACACTGAACCTCTTTTTTTAAATTACTTTTTATTGATAGAGAACATGATGTATTTAAAAAATCCTTTTCTCTTGCAAGTTTGATCTCTAAAATATACCATGTTCCTCCAAATTAGATTTAGCACTAGATATATAGACACAACAAGTAGAGAAGAATAGTAGGATGGAGAAAATTAGGTGACAAAGATCAAAGCACACACACTGATGAAGGATGTAAATCATAAACACACAATAGCAGAAATTGCACACAGAAAATTTGAATGTTCTTTTATTTATTTGGACAACACATTACATTATAGAAGCTCAAATACAATCAGAGGATGAATCCTCCACAGGCTGCATCACATTACAACTTCCTATCTCTAGACTCTGGAACCTTCTACCTACTGTAACCTCAAATCAGCTATGGTTTATGTTTTCCCCCTTTTTTTGACTCCACACTTTCCTCCTTATCTCTACTACTACCCAGGGTCCCCAAAAATAGTCATAAATAGTGTTTTTTGGTGGCCTCTAGCTAAATTTCAAAATTTGCAACTCCCTCCAAAAATAGGTCAACTTCTAGGAAGCATAACTTTTGATCCGGGTGTCTGATTGACGAACTGTTTGAAGTGACAGAAAGCTCCCGAAGTGAACTATCACACCTCAAATATTTAAATGGATTTCCATAAACTTTTTGGGGTGTTATGGGATGTTTTAGTGCCTCATACGTGATTTTAGAACTTTTCATGGGACCTCACAAAATTGAAACTTTAATACCTTGAAATCCAGAGATGATCTTAAGCTGAAATTTACCAAAAATGCTTATTTTACTATTTCAAAGCTTTGGAAATTTTTTTGGGCTTAACCACTTCTTTGATATAGACTTACTAAAAATAGTAAACTCTGGTATTCTTAGCCCTGTTGGAAACTTTGAAGGTTCTGAATCATTATTTAAGAAAATGGTATCCAAAAACAAAATTTGAAAAGAAATGAAAACAAAGTCATCAATTTTGAATCAACATTATTTTTGGGTGATGCAAGATTGCCCTTACACCTCTGGATGCTCCTACATCAGACACCCAGGGTAATTTGAGAAGTGATCCCATCACATCTTAGAAGTTAGAGGGAAACCAAGATGGTTAACCTCAGCCTTAGATAACCAGGATGAATCTTCATCAGGCCTTCCTCTCCATTTAACCAAGTACTCTCCATATTACCTATTTCTTGTGCTTCTACCCACACAGCTATCCAAAATTTCTTATATCTCCTCCTTTTCTGAAGTAGGTTCCATAATACTCCACTGCTCTTTTGTTGGTCCATCCTCTATTCCACCTTCATGATATTTTGTTAAATCAACAATGTTGAACATAGGGGGAATGTTGATCCAACTCAGTAGCTCTACCTCATATACATTTCCTGAATCATACTTCTTTAGAATCTTACATGGTCCAAATTTATTCATTTTCAACTTATTATATGTTCCAACTAGAAATATTTCTTTTCTCAAGTGAACCATGACTTCATCTCCTACCTAGAATTCCTTATATCTCCTCTTCTGATCTACCTTAGCCTTGTACTGAATATTCATCTTATTAATGTGCTTTCTCACCTCTTCATGCAAATTCTTCAGGTGTTCTACAAAGTCTTCAGCTTTGACACTTGTCTTTTCTCCCTTGTCCAACTTCCTTAACTCTGAAGCATTTCTTGGACTATTCCAATATACAATCTTTAATGGTGATTTACTAGTACTCTTATTGACAAAATTGTTGTAATAAAATTCTGCCTGTGGTAAAATCAAATCCCATCCCTTGGGCTTATCTCCTACTAAGCATCGTAGAAGGTTATCCAAACTCCTATTCACCACTTCTGTTTGTCCATCAGTCTATGGATGGTGTGTGGAACTAAACTTCAAAGCTGTCTTCAACTTCTTCCACAATGTCCTCCAGAAATAACCAACAAACTTGGTATCTCAATCTGAAACTATGCTCTTAGGTAGACCATGTAGTCTCACCACCTTAAAAAATAACTTTGCAATATGAACAACATCATTAGTCTTCTTACACGGAATAAAATGTGCCATCTTTGAGAATATGCCCACCACCACAAAAATTGAATCATGTCCTTTTTGTGTCCTTGGCAAACCAAGAATAAAATCCATACTAATATCATCCCATGGCTTCTCTAGTACAGGTAATGGTTGATATAACCATATGTTCTAACTTGTTCCTTTTGCCATTTGACACACTCTGCAACTCTGCATAAATTTTCTCACATCCTACTGCAACTGTGGCTAATAATAATGCTTACCAACAATAGCAGTGGTCTTATCTCAACCAAAGTTGCGAACTAATCTCCCACTATGCTTCTCCTTAATCAGGTTCTCTCTCATGGAGCTCCTCAAGATGCACAACTAGCTTCCTCTAAATAACATGCCATCTTGGACTATGAAATCCAACCATTTTGTTCTGTCCAAAGTAATAGGTTCCAAACAAGCTTTCCAAGCCTTTGCAAAATCTAACTCTTCAGGATACAAAATTTTAAGGTCATCAAACCCAACAACTTCTATCTTCATTTCTGTCAACAAATTTTGCCTTCTTCTCAAGGCATTTGTAACTCTGTTGGACTTCCCACTCCTGTGCTTCAAAATAAAATTATAGCTCTGCAAAAAATCATCCCATTTTAAGTGGCTTCGATTTAACTTTCTTTGACTATTAAGATACTGTAAACTCTGATGATTAGTATATAAAACAAACTCTTTTGACAACAAATAATGTCTCCATTTCTTCAAAGCTTGAACTATAGCATAAAACTCTTGATCATAAATAGAATACTTTTTCTTGGCATCATTCAACTTTTCATTGAAATAGGCAATGGGCTTACATTCTTAACTTAAAACAACTCTTTTAGCACTTCCACTAGCATTACAATCTACCTGAAATACCTTATTGAAATTTGGAAGTGCAAAAATAGGTTGCGCTACGACTTTCTGCTTCAATGTATCAAAACTCTTGGTTGCTCTTGTAGTCCGTTTAGACTCTTTTCTATCCCCTCTCATTGTCTCAATTAGGGGTTCACAAATACTACTAAAATTCCTGATAAACTTTCTATAAAAACTTGCCAAACCATGAAAAGATCATACCTTTGTAACACTCCTTGGCGTGGGCCATTCGATGATAGCCATTACTTTTTTTGGGTCCATCTTAAGACCCTCCTCTGAAACAATAAATCCCAAGTATACTAACTCCTTTGCAAAACTACATTTCTTTAGATTAATCAACAACTTCTCCTCCCTCAACTTCTCTAAAACTCTTCTACTATGCATCAGATGCTCCTCCCAAGTCTTTTTGAAAATCAAAATGTCATCTAAATAAACAATAACAAAACTTTCCCAAAACTCTTTCAATACCTCGTTCATGAGCCGCATGAAAGTGCTCGGTGCATTGGTTAACCCAAATGACATAACTACCACTCATACAAACCTTCCTTTGTCTTGAAGGCTGTCTTCCATTCATCTCCTCTAATTCAGATCTGGTGATACCCACTCTTTAGGTTAGTCTTCATGAAGTACTTGGCTCCACTCAAACAATCCATTATGTCATCCATTCTTGGCAATGGAAATCTATATTTGATCATGATCTTATCGATGGCTCGAGAATCTGTACACATTCTCCACTCTCCATCTTTCTTTAGTGCTAGTACTGCAAGTACTGCACATGTAATTAGGCTCTTTCTTATCAATCCATTCCTTAACAACTCGTGAACTTGTCTGTTTATCTCTTCATTCTTTACAGGAGTCATTCTATGGTCTACCTTATTTAGCAAACTAGCTCCTGGTATCAAATCCATTTGATGACTTATCTTCCTCACCGGTGGTAAACCTTTTGGTACATTAAGAGAGACAATATCCTAAAATTCTTCCAATAGATCTGAGACTTCTGCTAGTACATCTTCACATTTATCTTTGCTGATGTTAGGAATCAATGCAAAACAATGATGCTTGTGCTTCATACCCTCCAAAAATTTCCTACCATCTACCAAGCAAATTTTGATAGTACTACATACCTTTTTTTCTACCTCCTTCAAGGGCTTCAACTTATGACAAACTCCATCCTTTCTTAGGAAAGAGGTATTTGCATCGCCATCATGGACAGAACACCTATCATACTTACCTCCTCTTCCATGTCCTTGCCAAGGTCTGCCTCTTCCTCTTTCTCTTTGCTCACCATTTTTTTTATCATGAGAGTAGTAGGTATTATCCCCTCTCTAATTTTGATTAGTGCCAGCTTCTTCACTTTTCTTTTGATCTTCACTTCGGCCTCCATGGGGTCTTCCACCACCCTATCCACCTTGACCTCTTCCTCTTTGCTTGCTTTTGAATCTTTTATTCAACTTCTCTTCCACCTTTAGGGAAAACTGGTATGCATCTTCTATGGTGGTCATTCTGACCACACTCATCTCATCTTGAATACTTGGCCTCAACCCATTAATGTAATGGGCTACCTTCTTGATGCAGGAGCATCCTTGGTACAAGAGAAATCTTGCATCAACCACAAATATTTGTATTTCAGTGAGTTTGCATTTCAGTTTGTTTCTTTTCATTTTCTAGTTCAGTTCAGGTAGTTTAGTCAGTAGTAGTTTCTGTATTTTGGTCTGCCTTCTACCGCAGTTGCATTTCAGATCTTGCAAAGCTAGACTTAACATCTAGACACATTCATCTACACCATATCCAATTTTTAGAGCATTTTGATCAAGTACCGAAAAGATATCTCTATCAGAAGATCAACTATTTTCTTAGAATAGAGGATCATGACAGTCTCACATAATCAACTAAAGGAGAAGACTTGCAGAGTATTTCATGACTTGCAAAGCTAAAAGATACATCAATCACTGTTTATTGGTTCATAGATGACCTTCCCTAAGATCCACTCATCATTCCATTCATTTATGGAGGAACTCTATTCATTTAGGTCTAACCTATCTGTGTACACACGTTACACCTCTTCATTGGAGTTTGTAACCTTCCTTGGCCGACGCGGAGGAATCTTTTGTACCAGAGATGATATATATTGATGTAATAGATCCTTAGGAAAGGAGATTTTGATAGTGATGATCATTAGCATAAGTTCATAGTTTGGATTTTATGCGAAGGAGCTTCAAAGCTATATCATGTGCATATTCTGATATTCTGTAATTAGGCTTGTGAGCCTTAATTGTAAGCCTGCATGTTGCCGACCAATTTCTATTTGAATTCTATGATATACTAAATGACTGAATCTGCATTTTCTTTAGATCTTTGAGTTGTTTATATTGTGTTTACTCTTGCTGCACGGTCTGGACTATTCTCTTGAGGACCCTCCTAACTGTGATTGCACCAAGTGGTATCAAAACAAAAGTTTGAATCTTTGGGAGCAAATTGAGTGAAGTGGGTGAAGAAATTCTGTAAGATGTTTCTATGGAATGATCACCAAATTTGAGGTAGGTTAGTTGTGTCACAACCAATCATTGATTGTGAGGCAGTTGTCACCTTGTAGCCCGATCGTTGAACTTGAGGCAGTTTGCACTTGATCCTAGGAAGATGTTGCCGAGGAGATTCCTTACTGTTGGAACAATGGTTAGTAGAATGGATGAGATGATGGAAATGATGAAAACAATGAGAATTCAATTGGATGTTGTTGAGGAAGATAGGCGAAGAGGATTGACACCTAGACCTAATGTTGAAAGTGATGATGAAGAGGAATTTCAATCTGTTGAACAAATTGGCAAAACCCTAGGAGGTGATGAAGAAGAAGAATCAGATCAAGTCAAGATGTTGTGAGCTATTTCAAAGATTGGGAAAAGACCTAGAGTTGATGTACCTAACTACACTAGCAATTTGAACCCTAAAGAGTTGATTGATTAGATAAACACTAGTAGAAATATGGTAAATAAATGACCAGGTGACAAACTTTTAGTCACGTGACCAAATTTTTTTGCAACACGGCTATAAATGACTAATTTGGTCATTAGTTGAAATGTCTAAATAAATGACTAAATAAATGACTAATTTGGTTATCAGGGAAAAAACACAACTAAATAATTGGTTAGACAAGTAAAAATGACTAAATAAATGACTATTACTCCTCTATTCTTTTTTCTTTCCAATTTGATCATAATCCATGAATTCAAAGACAATAGAAGGCAAGGCAATAAATGTCTACTTATACCAAAGGAATAAAGGGAGAGAAAGGATTGAACAAAGGGTTAAGAAGAAAAAAGACAAATCATACAATAGGAGATATACAAAAGAATTTAAAAATAAGACAAGAAAATAGACAAACTGGATAGATACAAATAAAATAAAGACAAAATTATTAATTATAAAAATTTTAAATATACTATAATATTGATAAATTATTTAATTTTGCAAGTCTAGTATTAGTTATTCTTTAGTTATTCTCATATTGCATGGTTAGCACACCTCTAGAGTTCCTCCCTCTATAATCTTAGAAGATTGTGTTTGCAACTTGCTTTAGTTGTAAGAAATAATTAAGTACAATGACAAATTAAGTCCAATGTTAAATTATTATTGGCTAGATATGTCCACATAGGTGGGATTTTCTTGTTAACAATGATAGGTTTCTTTGGGGACGCGTTTCTTGTATTCAAATAACTTTCATAGGTAATTGGCTAAACTGTGCCATGGTATTGTTGTAAAACTTTCTTCTTGTGTAAGGTCAATTTCATAGGTAAATGTAGCTATGACATTGTTATAAAAGTTTCTTCTTGTGTAAGGTTTATAATTTTATTTCACAAAAGGTACATTGACCATACTTTGAAAGGTTGAATTTGTTTACAAGTCTAACTTATTGGTTCCTTGCAAACATGGTGTAGCATGTGTCTGCAATCAATTTGATAATTGACATTTAAACTTGAATGTTAAGGTAGGGATATTGATTTCATTAAGGAGAATTGATTTTTTAAAAGAATAATTGGAGTCCCTTGATAGAATTTTTCCTCAACATTAACAACAATTATAATGATTTTTCTTTTTCTCTGAGTCACTTTAACAAAACATGCATTTCTTTAATAATAGATCTATTATTCACATACTCCATTATTAACCATAAATATAAACAAAAGCAATAAAGTAAGATAAAATCCTGGAGCATAACATTCTAATTTAAACTTCAAGAGAAATTGGGTCAATATTAGCTTTGTTTATACCACCAAACTATAGAGCATAATTCCTACCTATTTGACCCTTTTGTTCACAACATTTTGAGATTTATCAGAGACTCCATTGTAAACACTAAGATAAATATGGCATGTATTCATCTATTTATTTTTCTTGTTGTGGTATTGTGTTAGTGAATGGACCTTGTGCATAGTTTCTATATGACGTTCATGAGATGGGGTATTTCTTAAGCCTTGGTCATCTATTAGTTATAAACCAAAAATAATATAGGGATAGTCTTTTTTTTGGACTTACAGAAAAAAAGAAAATATTTTATGGCGTGATTCTCATTCTAACAGGAGGGAGGGAAAAAGGCTCATGCTGTGGATTTGGGTAGAAGGGAGGAGAGTGAGGGTTTTTGGCAAGGAGAAAGGAGGGCACACAGGGAGCTGAAAAGGGTAGAGGTGCAGCTGTGGAGTGGATTTTTCCATCTACTGCATAATGCATTGCATGTAAGTTCTAATGCCTTCTCAACAAATCTCTTTTGTGCATATCCTATAATCATTTCTGCCCATTAGATGATATCTCTTTTAGGCATCCTGTCAAATAGTTACTTGCCTTGTCTGTGTTACACATTTTCACATTTGCTTGAAGGATTCTAAATTTTTTAATCTAACCCATTGTGCACATATCCTGGAATCATTACATTCCATGAGATGACTTCTCTTTGAGGCATTTTGGCAAACAGTTCGTGTGCCCTCTCTTTGCTTCTAGATTTTGCATACATGTCTACCTTAGTCTTTTTAACTACAATATCAGATGAAATTTCTCTACCCTTCATGTTTCAATGCATGTCCATACCCTGTACGAGGGATGCCCATTTTGGCCTAGGCCATGAGGATGTGGTAGCGACTGTGAAGTTTGGCATTACGCCTGCTAATTGCATTTGCTAGAAAGTTTTTAAAGCCTTTTCGAAAGATCCATTTTGTAAATATCCTACAATCATTACATTCCATGAGAGGACGTCACTTTGAGGCATTCAGCGAAATAGTTATGTGCCTTGTCTATGCTTCCATCATTTCTCAGGCAGAGAGGATGCTGGCAAAGGTCTAGGAATTTGTTTTTACGCCTGCCAATGGGATTTTTTAAAAAGTTTCTAAAGACGTTTCATCAATTCCATTTTTGTGCATAACCTGCAATCGTTATAGTCCATGAGAAACATCTCTTTCATTTTTGTAAGGTTGTTTAAT
Source organism: Cunninghamia lanceolata (assembly GCA_027924645.1). Classification (NCBI taxonomy): domain Eukaryota; kingdom Viridiplantae; phylum Streptophyta; class Pinopsida; order Cupressales; family Cupressaceae; genus Cunninghamia; species Cunninghamia lanceolata. The sequence continues at coordinate 6,661,109 of BSBN01000768.1, forward strand.
GAGGCACTTACTTTTACTTCAAGAATAAAATTTTGATCTTTCTATGAATAATGGCAAATACGATTGTTCATAGTAATTATATAGTAGGAAGGATTCAACCTAAATTATTTTCTTTGCTTTTGTAGAATTTGTGGCTGGTCAAATTGTACTGGAATGAAAAAGGTAGCCCAACTCATAAAGAAGGCAAAAGGGTGATAAAATATAACACAAAGTAGTCATTTTATTATTTCTTCCATGCACAAAGTAATCTAATAAATTTGATACATAACACTTAAAGTTGATTTAGTAATTGTTAATTTAATTGTTTGATAAAATATTGTGCAAAGAGTGATTGCAAAGGAAAGAGGCAAAATCCTATCTGTGATTCCATCAAATTATAATTCCTATATAATAAATTTGGAATATTAAGATTTTTGGTAAACTCTTTTAATATATATATATATATACACACACACACATATATATACATACTAAACTACTTATGTTTTCTCTAAAATCCTTAATATGATTTGGACATGTCTATTTTCTCCAATATTTTCTTTAAAAGATTCTTTAGCTAAATTTTTTATGTTTATGTGAAGATTTTATCCATTTTGTTTTCTTCCATAGTTGATTGGAGAGTGTTTCCTCTAGTATCCATTTTAAGATTATCCTATATATATATGGCGAAAGAATGATAATATAAAGCTAGCCATATAAATTTTGAATGTGAATTCTACTAATATTGGGTAATCTAATTTGTAATTTAGGGGATTAACTATGATGATGGAAACTAGGTGTTGGTATGTGGCAACTGATCATGCAAGTACTGTACACTAGTAATGTATCCTTGCAATTTTTTCCCCTCTTTTTGCATGATTAGAGTCAATTGTTAATTTTTGTTAACTGACAAAAGAAAAACAACATTGCAAAACCCTAATTCTAGAAGCTTCCAAAAAGTTTGTTATAAGTGGCTGGGATGTATGTTATGGCAATGTATTCGCGAGATTGTAATCTGTTTTGCACTGGATAATAAAGTCCTTGGATGACTAAGTTTCTGTGGATGTAGCCCATATTGGGTGAACCACGTTAAATTTATGTGTTGATCTGTTTTGTGTTATTCCTCATTATTATATTTGGGTTATTTAATCTGCATATAATTGTTAGTGTTTATTGCTTTGATCTACCTGAATCCTAACAATTGGTATTAGAGCGGGTTGTGTTTGATTATCATCTGCAGGAAGGTCTCACAGTTGAGTGGGAGTCTCATGGTTAAGTGGGAGCAATGGCTGACGAGCGTAAATTGAAGGTAGATAAATTCAATGGGCAGAACTATCAATTATGGAAGATACAGATGGAGGATTATCTCTATCAAAAGGATTTATGGAAGCTGTTGCAAGGAATAGCCAAGAAACCAGCAACAATGACTGATAAGGATTGGGAACTTCTAGATAGAAAGGCATTGGGAACCATTCGGTTGTGTTTGACACCATCTGTGGCATTCAATATAATAGAAGCGAAGACAATAAATGAATTGATGAAAGATTTGGCCAAATTGTATGAAAAACCTTAGCCTCTAATAAAGTATTTCTCATGAAGCATTTGTTTAATTTGAAAATGACTAAAGGTGGATCTATGTTAGATCATTTAAATGAGTTTAATACGATTACTAGTCAGTTAACTTCTGTAAAAGTGAAATTTGATGAAGAGGTGAGGGCTGGATATGGTTGATGCTGATGAAGATCTTTTCCAGCAAGAAGACATTTTTGAACCCATCTTTGAAGAGTATGAATACGAAGACGAAGATGAGGATGCCTTAGAAGATCTTGCTGATACACTTCTCAGTGCCGAAGCACAGTTGGAACACTATGAAGATGCTGAACCTTCAGCATTCATGAACCAGTCATGGAGACCTCCTAGAGGCAATCGCCGTGGACGTGGTGCCTTTTCTAGACCATACACCTCCTATGAACCAGATAATGAGCAGCCGATGTATCCAACACAGTATCCTCCAAATGTTCGGCCTCCTATGCAGCCATTCAATTAGCCAGATATACCTCAGGTAACTGTTTTCTCTGGTGATTTTCCTATTATCACTTCTGCAAGAAGAGACCATAAATACAGTCATTCTAGAACAGATACTGTTGCTCAAGCTCTAGAGAGCTTTTCATTACAAAGTCCCTGTCCAGAATACATTAGTAAACCACAATCTTCTATTCATATTGACGATTTCCCTTCTACTTCTGGTAATGTTTATCCATTTCCCGACCATTCTTTGTTCCAAGAACAGATTCAAACATTATATGAAAATGAAGAACAAGAAGTTGAGGTTAAACCTCCAATTGATCCCAGTAAAGTTAAGCTGGTAATGTCTGTGTTACCTGAACCTTCTGAGCAATTAGATCCAACATACTTAGTACATCTGTTAACTGGTAAATTCTCCCAATACATCACTATTCAAGTCAATGGCCGTCAGTATGATGCCCAAGTAGATACTGGTGCCTCTCTGTCTTTCTGTAAGCCGCAGATTCTAAATAATTGGGAACAGTTAACATCCAGGACTACATATACTGCTAGAGATATCTAAGGCAATGAATTTGTCTGTGATAAATATTGTCATCAACAACCCCTGTTGATAGAATCCAGACCTTTTAAGTGTGATTTCTTTGCCATGAATCATATGCCTGTAGATGTCCTGCTAGGAGGAAACTTCATTGATAGATATACTCCTTATGGATGTACCAAGAAAAGTGTTATGTTTACATTAAATGGTGAAAAGATCAGTACTCCAAGGCTGATTTATGCTTCAGAAAAGTATCCTGTTATTCACCATGTACAGACAGTAGAACCATTGCCAGAACTGAAAGCTGCACTTCTGAAGGATATATGTTCAGATGATCCTTAGAAATTCTGGGAGAAAGAAATGCCAGAAATGGAGATCAGAATCAAAGAAGGAGCAAAGATTAAAAGTGGAAAAAGAATTCCAATACCAGCACATGACTATGAAGATATGGCTTCTGCCATAGAAAAACTCAAAAAAGGAAAGTATATTATTCATTCTCAATCTGAATATAATTGTTATGCTTTTATGGTTAATAAGGAAGCAGAAAGAAGAAGGAAAAAGAAAAGAATGGTTATTAACTATCAACCATTAAATGCTATCACTCTGCCTTTCCCTTATCCTATTCCTGATAAATCATATTTGTTAGAAAAGGTTGCTAAATCTAAGATCTTTTCCCAGTTTGACTGTAAATCATGATTCTATTAGATCAGAGTGAAGAAAGGAGACCAGTTCAAAACTGCTTTCAGCTGTCCTTTTGGTCACTATGAATGGACAGCCATGCCATTTGGATTGATGAATGCTCCAGCCTACTTCCAAGAATGCATGGATAAGATATTTGCTGGTTGTCAAGATTGGTTGTGTGTTTATATAGATGATATTCTTATTTTTAGTCAGACATTTGAAGAGCATCGCTCTCATTTAAATAAGTTCTATGGACTTGCTCTTAATTCTGGGATTGTTCTGTCCCTGAGCAAAATTCAATGGTGCACAAACTCTTGTAAATTCTTGGGTATGATTGTGAAAGGTGGACAGTTAGAAGTCCAGCCTCATATTAAGGCTAAGATCCTTGAATTTCAGTCCCCTTTGAATACAAAGGAGCTGCAAGGATTTCTAGGTATATTAAACTATGTAAATAAGTTTTATCCTCATGTAGGTTTTGATCGTGCCCCTCTTCAAGATTTACTCTCAAAGAGAAAACCACAATGGACTCAAGTCCATACTGATGCAGTGCTTCTTATTCAGCAGAAAGTTCAAAATTTACCAATTCTTCATGTCCCTACAACTGATCAGTTTATTCTTTATACTGATGCTTCAGATTATGCCTGGGGAGGACATTTATGTTTCATGAAAGATGATGTCGAGTATCTTGCTGAATATGCTAGTGGAGTATTCCCTTCTGATGTGAGAAAATGGATCTCTTCTGATAAAGAGATTTACAGTGTAGTTAAGAATCTTAAGAAGTTTGCTTTAAAGTTGATGCATCTAAAGAAGTTCATTATTCAAACTGACTGTACCAGATTCTTAACCTTCAAGGAAAAAGACCATGGTAGAAAAGATGGTAGAGGAAAATATTTGAGATGGTAAGAGTATTTCAATCAGTTTAGTTATGAAGCTCAGCATATATCAGGAAAGAAGAACATTGTTGTAGATTATCTAAGTAGACCTGTTCTTCCTGGAGTTTTTATGCAGAACCCTGGATCTTCCTCAGGACCTCCTGGATTTGTCAGAGAAAGGAATTATGATGCTCCTTTCAGACATATGAATGTCATTGTTCAAAGAGATATTTTGATGAAAGGTCTGCATAACCATTATGATGAAAATGCTAACCAAGCAGCTGAGACCCTAGAACATACTGGTTGTATTACAACTCCTGATCTCTATGCCACAGGATATGGACAGTTTGAGATTCTTCGTCTCAACTCAGACCACATGTACCATCTCTTGTTGAACTTGGTCAGAAAACCGTTCTACACTTGGCGGATTTCTTGTTCAGCACCCATTACGAAGCAGATTGAAGATTTCTTCTATTTTGCTGGACCCCCTGCAGTACATCCAGATGAGCCCATCAGTCAAGAACTATGCATGCGCACTATCATCAACATGAGATTAAAATCTCTTGGTTTTATGTTCTTTGCTAGAAAGCTGGAATAGATTGGTAAGGGCTATAAATAACTCTGTCTTTGGTTCAAATACTTTGAAATTTGATGATGTTGTTGGTGTTATCCTTAGCAAGGAAATGTGATGGAAAAGCACAGGTGAGAGTTCAACATCGGATAATGCTTTGACTGTAGAGAATAGGGGAAGAACAAAGGAGAGAGGAAAAAGCCTAATAAATTGTGGGAAGTCACAAAGGAACTCGAAGAAAGGCAGATCTAAATCCAGAGGAAGAATGGATTGTTGGCACTATGGAAATCCAGGACACTTGAAGAAGGATTGTTGGTCTCAAAAGGGCAAACAAGGAGATGGACAACATGATGACAGTAAGGAAGCTAATGTTGCAAGTAATAAATTACATGATGTTTTAATTCTGTGTTTAGATAATGCTAATGATTCTTGGGTAATAGATTCAGGGGCTTCATTTCATGCCACACCCTATAGGAAATATTTTGTAGATTATGTTCAAGGTGATTTTGGATAGGTATATTTGGGTGATGATGAACCCTGTCAGATTGTTGGAAAAGGAAAGATAAAAATCAAGTTGCAGAATGGAAATGAATGGTTTCTATAGGAGGTAAGGCATGTTCCAAATTTGAGAAGGAATTTAATTTATGTAGGACAACTGGGTAGTGAAGGCTGCATTGTTACCTTTTTAGACAAAATCTAGAAGGTCACTAAAGGTGCATTAGTAGTAGCTAAAGGTGAAAAGGTAGGCACAATATATTTGTGTACTCATAATACTTATTCTACCTTAGCTGCTATAGAAACAGTTTCTATTGAGACAATTATAACACTTACTGTAGGGACATAAACATAATTGTGGCACTATAGACTTGGGCACATGAGTGAGAAAGGGATGAAGATACTTCACTCCAGAAAGTTGCTACCAGGTCTGAAGAAGATTAACTTGGATTTTTGCAAAAATTGTGTTTATGGAAAATAGAAAAGAGTCTGATTTCTCAAAGTTGGGAAAGAGAAGAAGAGTGAGAAATTAGAGCTTGTGCATTCGGATGTATGGAGACCAACTTAGGCATCGTCTCTTGGTGGCTCTTGCTATTATGTTACTTTTATTGATGGTGCAACTAGGAAAACATGGGTGTATTTCCTAAAACAAAAATTAGAAGTATTTGAAACTTTTAAAAGGTGGAAAGCTTTGGTTGAGAATGAGATAGGAAAAAAGTTGAAGTGTCTCAGATCTAATAATGGAGGCGAGTATTGCAGTAGAGAATTACTATTCATATAATGGAATCCATTGGCAGAAAATGGTTCATGGAACCCCACAAGAAAACGGTGTCTGAGAGGATGAATAGGACCATTATGGAGCATGTAAGGAGTATGAGATTGCATGCTGGACTACCCTTACACTTTTGGGTAGATGCTGTACATACCACTGTTTATTTAATAAATAGGGGACCTTCAAATCCTTTGGATAGTGGCATTCCAAAGGAGGCATGGATGGGAAAAAAGGTAAACTATTCATTTCTAAAAACCTTTGGTTGTGAAGCTTTTGCCATGTTGATATTGAAAATAGAACCAAGCTGGAGGCTAAGTCTAAAAAATGTACCTTCATTAGATACGGAGTAGATGAGTTTGGTTATCAGTTATGGGATTATGAAAATCATAAAATCATTAGGAGCAGAGATGTTATATTCAATGAGAAGGTCATGTATAAGGATTAGCTACAAGAAAATAAGCATGAACATGCTAAAAAGGAATATGTGGTGCTGGATGAGATTCCAGAAAATAAAATACCAGTGGTACCTGATGCTCAGCAACAACAAGTTATCCCACAGACTCCTGCAAGTGTTGGACGTTCTACAAGGATATCTAGACCTCCAAAAAAAATTTCTCCATTATTATATTCTATATTATTAATTGATTCTAGTGAACCTGAAAGTTATGAAGAAGTAATGCAGGTAGATACCAAAAAGTAGTGGGAACTAGGCATGAAAGAGGAAATGGCTTCCTTGTTGCAGAATCGGACTTGGGATTTAGTCCAATTGCCTGCAAGCAAAAGAGCCTTATCAAATAAATGGGTTTATAGGTTGAAGGAAGAAGATGGAGACAAGAAAAGATATAAGGCCAGACTCATGGTAAAAGGTTTTGCATAGAAAAAGGGTATAGATTTTGATGAAATATTTTCTCTTGTTGTAAAGATGACTTCTATTAGAACTATTCTAAGTCTTGTGGCTGCAGAAGACTTGCATCTTGAATAGCTAGATGTGAAAATAGCATTTCTCCATGGGGATTTGGAAGAGGAAATATACATGCAACAACCACAGGGATATGAGGTCAAGGGTAAGGAGGAATTTGTGTGCAGGTTAAAGAAGAGTTTGTATGGCCTGAAGTAAGCACCTCGGTAATGGTATTTGAAATTTGATAGTTTTATGGCTGAACAAGGTTACAAAAGATGCCATTTTGATTATTGCGTTTATTTTAAGAAATTGGGTAATGGCAGCTATATTATCCTATTGCTTTATGTTGATGACATGCTTGTTGTCGGGTCTAACATGCAACATATTAATGAACTTAATCATAAATTAGCAAATTTATTTTCTATAAAGGATTTGGGTGTAGAAAAACAAATCCTTGGTATGAGGATCACACGGGATAGGACAAACATAAAATTATTTGTCTCAAAGTGAGTATGTAGAGAAGGTGTTGAAAAGATTTAACATGCATAATGCAAAAGCTGTTAGTACACCTTTGCCTAGTCATTTTAAGTTGACTAAGGAGATGTGTCCAAAGACACAAGAGGAGGAAGACAAAATGTCTAAGATACCATATGCATCAACAGTTGGCAGCTTGATGTATGCAATGGTATGCACAAGGCCAGATATTGCACATGCAGTGGAAGTTTTAAGCAGGTATATTAGCAATCTAGGAATGGAGCATTGGAATGCTATAAAATGGATTCTCCAATATTTGAGAGGTACTAATTCAAAGAAACTATGTTTTGGAGGAACAAATTCTGCTCTAAAAGGATATGTTGACTCTGATTTGGCTGGTGATATTGATAGCATGAGGAGTACTACAGGGTATGTTTTTACTGTAGGCAGTACTGTGGTCAGTTGGATTTCAAGACTGCAAAAGGTTGTTGCGCTTTCAACCACTGAAGCTAAGTATGTTGTCGCTACAAAAGCTAGTAAGGAGATGATTTGGTTACAATGTTTTTTGGAGGAATTGGGGCAACAACAAGAAGATAGCCCTTTGTACACTGATAGCCAGAGTGCCATTCATCTTGCTAAGAATTCAGCTTTGCATTAAAAAACTAAGCACATACAACTCAGATACCACTTCATCTGGTCAGTTTTGGAGGACGGGCAGTTGAAGATAGAGAAAATTCACACAAGTTAGAATCCTGCAGATATGTTCACAAAGACAGTTACACGGGAGAAACTGATTTCCTCATCAGTTTCTGTTGGCCTTCATGACTGATAATGGTGGATATAAGAAACCAGCCAGACCTGTAATCTAGTGGGAGCTGCAAGCATAGTGGTGTCATCCAGGATCAGTCTCCAAGTGGGAGATTGTTGGTATGTGGCGATTGGTCATGCAAGTACTATACACTAGTAATGTATCCTCGTAGGGGTTTGGGGGTGCAGCCCCCAATTTATTTTTCCCTCTTTTTGCATGATCAGAGTCTATTGTTAATTTTTGTTAACTGACAAAAGAGAAACAACATTGCAAAACCCTAATTCTAGAAGCTTCCAAAAAGCTTGTTATAAGTGGCTAGGATGTATGTTATGATGATGTATTCATGAGATTGTAATATGTTTTGTATTGGATAATAAAATCATTGGATGCTGAGTTTCTATGGATGTAGCCCATATTGGGTGAACAACATTAAATTTTTGTGTTGATCTCCTTTGTGTTATTCCTCATTGTTATATTTGGATTATTTAATCTACATATAATTGTTAATGTTTATTACTTTGATTTGCCTAAATCTTAACACTAGGTGCATAGAAAGAATCAAGCTTATAGACTTGTACTTGCTAAAGAATTACCTGAGGAAACTATTAGATTCAATTCCAAAGTTGTTTTGATAAATAAGAACAATATGTCTTCTATAACCTCGTTAGAGCTTGCAGATGGAACATCTATTACAGCAAAGGTAGATTCTCTATCCCTTTCACTTATTTTGAATAGTTTATTTTTAAACATCATTTTATTTAATAATTAAAAGAAAAATTTGACCAATCAAAACCAAGACAATTTTTTTAGAATTTATTAAATTAAATTAAATAGAAATTTCCACAAATCAATGTGACTGGTTTAATTTATTTCTACATATTTACAGTCTTTTGTACTATTTTATGATTATGAATATTTTTACATGATTTACCTAACACATAAGACTAACTTATATGTACATGTGTTCCCTATATATATTAATAGGTTGTGATGGAGTTTACTCAGCAGTTGGGAGGTGGATGAGTATACCACCAGCAAAGTCTTCAGGACACATTGTTGTTCGAGGCATGTCAACATATGTGGAGAGCCACCAGTTGCGAAAACTCCATTCATAGGTTTGGGATAGAGGATTAAGAGCAGGATTCATTACTTGCATAGAAAAACAAGTTTATTGGTTTTTAACTAGAAGATCACAACCTCAAGGTATACATCTTATCTATAATTATTGAACTCAAAGGTTAGATCCATTCAATAGAAAAATTTTACTTTTATTTTTATCAATTATTTGATTTCTTTCAACTTTCTTCATTTTATTGCATGAATCATAGAAAATGTGGCAAATTAAAATAAAGTTGAGAGAAATAATAGCTAACTATTAATGTGTCCAATAAAATAAGTAATGACAAGGTCATTTGAATATTTATTTGTATACAAATAAATCCAACCATTCATGTTGGTTTTTTGAGCATAATGGATGAAACAAATTAACAAATTGTGAAATAGATTGTAAAATTAAGTCTTCTTTAATATTTTTTTAAATTTAGTAAATGATAGGGTCATTGTGATACCATCTACTTAGTAGAATAATATTGAATTGGAATATCTTATTTTTGAACATTTTCTTTGATGTAGTAATGGACTTTTATGCATTTCTATCCTTCATGTATAACTAAGTTCTATACCATCTTCAACACATTTTGTTTATCACAAAATAAACTCATAGGTTGATTAAATGGTATGTCCCTATTATTTTGGATTTTACAAAGTTATGCTACTTTGCATATGACACCATGTACTACTTTGTACTTTGCTTTTATAGATGAAACATATGTCAAACAGGGTGCGTGCCTTCTCTGTGTTGCCTTTTGGCATGGGCAGGGAGGATGCTGCTAAATGTTTTGGGAGTCAGGGTTTACACCCACCAGTTGAATTTACTTAAAAGTTCTAAAGCCTTTATAACTAATCCACTTTGTGCCTATCTTGCAACCATTGTAGTCCAAGAGCCCACTTTTCTTTTAGGCATTTTGTGAAACAGTTCATTTGCCTTGTCTGTGCTCCACAGTTGCATAAATGTCTACTAGAGCATTTCCAACTGAAATATCTGACAAAAATTCCCCTGTTTTGAAGTTCCCATTCTGGCGCAGGTAGCAAGGTTACTAGAAAAGGTTTAGGAATTTGGCTTTACGCCTACCAAAGGGCATTTTCTTAAAAGTTTCTAAAGCCTTTTAATAATCCATTTTGTGTGGATTAGGCAATTATTGCATTTGCTTATGAGTTTCTAAAGCATCTCCAATTTGTGCATGTATTTCAATCATTGTAGTCCACAAGGAAATCTCTTTGAGGTAGTCTATTAAATAGTTATCATGCCTTGTCTATATGCTCACATTTTACATACATGTCTACCAGAGATTTTTTTCCAACTATTATCTAACAAAATTTCCCATTCCATTATGCTTTCATGGATGTCCATAACTTGTCCCAAATTGCTGCCTATTTTAGCATAGGTAGGGAGGATGCCAGAACATGATATTGAATTTGGTTTAAATCATTCCTTACATTCCATCTGGCTATACATAACTTTGACTCTGCAAGTAAATATTAACCCAGAGGAAGAAGTTTGACTTTACCTTTTCATCAAGGTCTGAGAAATTGCTGAGGATGGTGAGAAGTTGAGACTCTAAGAAGCAATTGATTAGAGAATACATTTTAGTGATTCTACAAATGATGGTTTGAAGTGATAAAACCTCCAATACATGTAGATGTTGGAAAACCACTTAAATTAGGCTGCGATTTTGATAAATTGTCAAGCCATTTTTAATTGAGTTTGTTCTGTTATCGATTCTATGATTCCAGTGATTTTGAACTGGAACCTTCTACACTAAAATGTTTAATATTAGAGTTCTCAGACTTTTAAATTCTCTAGCTTAGGAGACTGTACATATAAATCACCTGTCAAACAAGTTTCTTTTTTCCTTAGTACGATCAAATTGCATTACCTTGTTCTCTGATTTATTTTTCAGGTTGATTGAAGTTTCTTTTTCAAGGCATACTCCATACCACATATTTTATAGTTGGACACCATATCCAAGTGAATAAACCTCCATCATGTAGTTTCCCTGAATAAGGTAAGTCTGTATGGTAGTTTCAATGTGTATTCAATATCTATCTGCCATTAATTTTCATGAAATTTTTTCTACCTTGAAAATCACTAACACAAAAGGCTTTCACTATGTGCTTGACTTATTAAGGTGGATAGGCTCTATGGTTAGAAGCCTTGTCCAAATGATCATATAAGAATGACCTTTAAGCAATAGTCAAAAGATGTTCAAAATGAGTTTGAACACCGGCTCACTCAGGTTTGGCTTTGTACAAGCTTCATTTTTCTAATGGGATCTAGAACATACAATCATAGAATGAAAAAGTCTATCTCTCAAAGTAGGGTTTGAAGATTGGAAATATTTTATCAGGATTTCACATTGTTCTTTAGTTTGAACATTTTTTTGCAATGAATGTAGGTTATTATAGAGCTCAAAGAACAAGGACTAAATTCTGAGTTGTATTTTTGAAATAAAGAAGTGAAGAAATATGTTAGTATTGTGCCAACTAGTGCAGTCAGGTACGACTCTTGAGCTTTTCCAATTTATCAAAATTTACCCAACTTAGTAGTGAAGAAAAGTTCAATGTCAAGTTTAATGGTTATTTTTCAAGCGTGTGTGCACACTACTACATAGGCTTCAAGGACTAGGTAGGATGATCATGATCCAGACATTAGGGAACTAGAATTTCTATCACATAAGCATTGTAGCTTCTTATAATCTCTTTTTTTCTGTGTTCAAGTCCATATTCATTTGAGGTTACAATATATTGGATAGAATTGTTTTTCAAATTTTTGGTTGTTCAATTGTATTTAACATTTATTGATTGTGGGTTTCAGTGGAGAAGGTGTGCCAGATCTCCTTATGTTGTGCAGTTAACACAAAAAATATGGAGGAAAAGCTTATGTACATCAGCGAAGTTCAGGTAAAGTTCATTCTAATTATAACTTCTTGAGACTTTGCTAAGATGAATGCATTAATTTATTCATTGTAAATAGTACCGTTCGAAGTATAGCTGATGTATTACTAGCATTTGATTGTTTGTGGCCTTAGATGTTTGCAGTATCTTCTCAACATGGATTTATGTTGGATGGATGTGGGTTTATTTCTTCCTTGTATAATTTCACATGTAAATGTTTATGTAATTGTGAATCCTCCTCTCATATTTCCTTCTGGTCAAGCATCTTTCCATTTACTTGAAGTACTATTCACCTTTTGTTTTTTCCCCTTTCTCCACCTCCATCATTTTACAAATAATCATGGAAATAGTTTGCCTCTTTCCATTTACCCTGTTTAAAATGATGGAAACAGTTTGGAGCTCTCACAACAATTTCTCTTGCAATAATCTTAGAGATAAATTTTGTTACAGTGTGGAAATCAACACATACTCAAAGGTGATTAATAACTCTAATAGTTGTTCTAGGGGGTATGTTTACAAAATGCAATTTCCAACTTTTCACTATGGTGGTAGAGAAATAATTCTTTTTCCTCCTCTTCCACATCTTTAGTTACATGTCTTGAATATGGAAAATACCCTGCTGCCTTAATCTCCCAAGACAATTTCTCCAACTTTGAATATATCTCGTGTCTATGGATGTGATCTGTCTCCTACACAAAAAGCATGTACCATTTTATGGCCTTCAATCCAACTACATCTAGGGATCTTTTTAATTCATCTATCTTCCATCAATCTCCTTACCATTTGGACCTCACCCACCTGCCCACTTCTGCATAGATGTTTGAAATAAGAACATAAGTCGTAACATTTTTAGGATCCAAATAAAAAAGTATTGTTGCTATGAATACTCTTAAGCCTATATTCATATGTGATCTACATGCACCAAGAAAACAAATCCACACCACCACCATAGGTTTAACTAGGATCTTAATGATAAAGTTTAGGGTGTCCTCAAGATAGCCAGCATGGGAAAGAATGTCAACCATACACACATAATGATCAACCGTAGGTGTAATGCAGTAAGGGTTACTCATATGATTGAAGTGTGCACAACCCTCATCCACTAAACCTGCATGGCTGCATGCACTTATAACACAAACAAAGCTTACAATGTCAGGATTTGTTTCAAAGTGCTTCATTAATTCAAAGATTTTGAGAGCATCCTTGTAATATCCATTTTGTGGATATCCTGCAATCATTGCATTCCATAAGATGACACCTCTTAGAGGCATTTTGTCAAACAGTTCATGTGCCTTGTCTACCACATTTTGTATACATGTCGACTAGCGCATTTTCAACTATAATATCTGACAAAAATTCCCCTTCCATTATGCTTTGATGGATGTCCATACCCTATTCCAAAGCTCCTTTTGGGCACAGGCAGGGAGGATACTAGCAAATGTTGTGGAATTTGGCTTTACACCTGCCAATGCATTTGCTTGAAAGTTTCTAAAGGTTTTTCAACAAATCCATTTTGTGCATATCTTGCAGTCATTGCAATCCATGAGATCACATCTCTTTGAGGCATTTTGTCAAACAGTTCATGTGCCTTGTCTATGCTTCCACATTTTGCATACATGTCTACCAAAGCATTTCCAACTATAATATCTGATGAAAATTCCCCTTCCATTATGCTTTGATAAATGTCTACACCCTGTTTCAAAGATCCCATTCTAGCACAAGTAGGGAGGATGCTAGAAAGGGTTGTGGAATTTGTCTTTACACCTACCAATTGCATTTGCTTGAAAGTTTTTGAAGCCTTTTCAACAAATCCATTTTATGCATATCTTGAAATCATTGCATTCCATGAGATGACATTTCTTTGAGGCATTCTATCAAATAGTTCACGTGCCTTGTCTATGCTTCCACATTTTGCATACATGTCTACCAGAGCATTTCCAACTATAGTATCTGACAAAAGTCCCACTTCTATTATGCTTTGATGGATGTCCATACACTGTTCCAAAGCTTCCATTTTGGCATAGGCAGGGAGGATATCAGCAAAGGTTGTGGAATTTGGCTTTACACTTGCCAATTGCATTTGATTGAAGGTTTCTAAAGCCTTTTCAACAAATCCATGTTGTGCATATCCTGCGATCATTGCAGTCCATGAGATGACATCTCTTTGAGGCATTCTGTCAAACAGTTCAAATGCCTTGTCCATGCTTCCACATTTTGAATACATGTCTACCAAAGCATTTCCAACTATAATATCCAACAAAAATCCCCCTTCTATTATGCTTTGATGGATGTCGATACCCTATTCCAAAGCTCCCATTTTTGCACAGGTAGGGAGGATGCTGGCAATGGTTGTGGAGTCAGGCTTTACACCTGCCAATTGCATTTTCTTGAAAGTTTGTAATGCCTTTTCAAAAAGTCCATTATTTGCATATCTTGCAATCATTGCATTCCATGAGATGACATCTATTTGAGGCATTTTGTCAAATAGTTCACGTGCCTTATCTATGCTTCTACATTTTGCATACATGTTTACTAGAGCATTTCCAACTATAATATCTGACAAAAATCCCCCTTCCATTTGGCTTTTATGGATGCCCATACCCTATTCCAAAGCTCCCATTTTGGTACAGGAAGGGAGGATGTTGGCAATGGTTGTGGAGTCTGGCTTTACACCTACCAATTGCATTTGCTTGAAAGTTTCTAAAGCCTTTTCAACAAATCCATTTTGTGTATATCCTGCAATCATTGCATTCCATGAGATGACATCTCTTTGAGGCATTCTGTTAAATAGTTCATGTGCCTTGTCTATGCTTCCACATTTTGCATACATGTCTACCAGGGTAATTACAACTACAACATTTGACAAAATTTCTCTATCATTTATGCTTTGATGGATTCCATACCCTGTTCTAATGCTGCCATTTTGGCATAGACTGGGAGTACGCTGGCAAATGTGAACTTATCAGTTTGGAGAGTTGTTTATTGCATATGGTGAAACAATGTGACTACCTCATGAGGATACCCATGTCTTCTATACTCTACAATAATCATATTCCATGAGACGATGTCTCATTCTTTCATGTGGTCCAACATTTTACGGGCATCTTCTAAACTTCCACACTTGACATACAAGTAAATAAGCTTATTATGAAAAGATGTGCATGTAGCAAAGGCAAATCACCTATGAGCGATGAAAGAGTGGACTTTTTACCCTTGTGAAAGCACACTTTTGAGAATACATGTCTTCAATAATTAAAGATATGTAGAGGAGTCTTCATGGGGGTTGTGTGTAGTAAGTAGAGTATGCCTGGCATCCTTCAACTGACCTTGTCTACATAATGTTGAGTGATTGAGATGGCAATGGATGGCAATGGCATTTTATGATTCTAATTGAATTGTGGAAAATGTGCAGTATTATTCAGTCTGCGTACCACAACGCCATTGCCAGTGGTAAGACTGGGAGAATTTTAACTTACATGTCTTAAATGCCTTTTCAAGGAAGCAAGTATCAAGTAAAAGAAAACTTTCAAAGGTAATCTGTAGAGGAGGGCTAGCTTTCAAAATTCCACAATCCTCTTAAAAACTGTTGGTGCAATTCATACATGATTCTCATAGTCATGTTTGTTTCTCTTTTTTAATTATATAAAAAAAATTGCTTTACGAGAAAAGACCCAATAGGTGGGATAGTTCCAATGACTGAGATAGTATATGTGCATTTAAGGCCCACTATTTTTTAAGTTTAGTACTAGTATATGTACATTTAAGGTCTAATATTTTTAAAGTTTAGTACTAGTAGTTGTGAGTTTAAGGTTGTTAGTGTTATTATAAGTACTAATAATTGAATGAAATGTGCCATTTGGATTTAAAAAGAAACCAATCATGTGATGCCACATCAACGCACCATCAAAGGAGGTCTTAATGCACACCTATTGGTCCACACTTTTTTTGGGGAACTATTTGACACCTTGACAAAAAGCATGCTGATGTGGCATCATATTTGATGATATGGCTCTGAAACCTTAGTTATAAGTAGGGGAATTGCCAAGTAAGCTACTGTAAAACTTTTGGAGTGATTCAAAATTGCCATGTATGATTTTGAGAGGCATGAAGTTAGGGTGGACCACTATTGGGTCCTCTCCCCTAGAACCAATCTAACAGTTTCCCACAATACCAGAAGGCATCAATCATTTTGATTACTACAATAAAATTCACCATGACACACATCCCTAGAATGTCATTTCACATGAGCATTACTAGGTCAGGTTTTTGTTTGCTCTCATAAACACGAATTTAACATGTATAAAAATAATAAAAAAATAAAAAAATAAAAAATAGGAAAATTTAAAATTTAAAATTCAAAATCCAGCAGATTAGCTTCCCCTTGGTCTCAAGCTGATTTTGTACATATTTTTGTAAATCATTGTCCCTTGTGTGTATAAATAGACATTCATTTGCATTTATTAGGATATCATCAAAGTACGTCATTCTAGCACATGTAGAAAGGGAATCAAATATCATTGAATATTAATGACTTGTCTAATATAAAAAATGAGCATTTGTTAATATCACCAATATGGCAATCAATCTTGTGAGAAATACAAAGGGTAGAATTTAAACATTTATAGAGATCAAGTTTGTTGAGATCAAACAAATCCACAAGTGTGAATTAGACTAGAAAAGGGAACTTGATCCAAAGCATAGCCAAAATAAAGATTGTAATTCTAATCCATACTTGTGAGTGTCAAGGGTATATTCCAATCTCAAGGTGTGTTGGTTCTCAAAGTCTCATCATTTTATATTCACTCTTCAATTATTGAGCTAAGTGTCACAACCTTTTATTTATTTCCATTTATAGCAATTGTACATGTGTCAATAATCAATTTGATCCAAGCCATGACTCTGATTTCAATATTATTGTTAGTCTAGGTTAATGTGTATACATGCATGATTTTTATTTGTTAGCCTAGACTAAACCTAGGGATTGTTTAAATTCCTTCACATATTTGGTGAACTCATACTCTTGTATGCTTTATCCTTTTAAGGTTAATTTATATTTGCCATTGACTAAAAAACTATTTCAAAGCTAAACTTTATTGAAGTAGCAAGTCATTTTTCTTTCTTTCAAGTTATTTTTAACTGGGTATCTCTACTATAAACTTTGTTAGCCATAAGAATACTAGCATAGGTCTTTCACTAATCATCCCATTTTAGTTTTTGACTTGGGTGGGTCTTTTTCCCCACTAGTGGGCACATTGTGTATGCTTTGTTTGATCTTTATGTTTTCTTGATATTCCTTTACCCCACTTGGTGGGCATGTTTGATTTCTTGTATCACTTGATTCTCTTATAACTGATCTTTGTATTTTACATATTTGATCCCTTATTTTTATATTGTCTTCTCTGGCCTATCAATTACTCTTACTTGGTCATCTCTTACTTTCTTGCAAAATGGACAAAAATGTCAATTAAAGAAATACTTGGAATTTCGGTACTATAGAAAAAAATGTTGAAGCTGTATTTTTTTTTCTACAATTTTTTGAAAACACAATACGCTCTCACAATGGACTTCAAAAACACTTCAAATTTAAAATTACAATCAACTGTGATATTGATTAGAGATTTGATTAAATCATTAACTTTTTTGCAGGAATGAAACTTTGCTTGATCAGTTTATGAAATATGATAAAACGAGGGTCTTCTTCTGAGGTGGCTCTTGTTGCACATGCTGTTGGTAATTTTTTTTTGAGATTCTTGTTAAAAAATAGTTTTACATGTTAAGTCTATTGCTATTTAATAGGATTTTCTAATTTAGGAGACTGATAGAAGGATTTTCTAAATCTTTGTTGGATTGCTAGAAATAACATTAATTGGGGCTAATGAAATAGCCCATAAAGTGATGGAAGATTCTATTCCCAATTTTTACCGTGCATGTAAAATTGGATCAGATCCCAAAAGTTATTCAATGGTATGCAATTCTAGTTTGCTACCAGAACCTAGATTTTCTTGTTTATATTTATATTTATTTATTGCAAATGTATCAAAATTTTGAAACTCTAATGTTTCAAGGAAAAGTCAGAGGACTGCCACAAAATGGATAGAATAATTAGGCATCTGGAATCTGATCTTGAAGAAGCTAGAGATAATGAAGAACAACTTGAGAATTAGATACACACTCTCAAACAAGATCTTCAAATAGCAAATGAATACAAAGAGAAATTTAAGATAAGCTCTGCTCAACTTGAAATTTTTCTTGAAAGCCAAAAGAGGGTAGATAACAAGTGTGGCTTGGGATATGAGAAAGGTGAAAGCTTTGGATCCGGTCAGAAGAACTTTCGATCAGGAAATCCAAGGAACATGCCTAGAAGACCTCCGGTAAGGCAACCAAATGCTCAAAGATATCCATCCTTCAATGGATACTGCTACAATTGCAACAACTTTGGTCATAAAGCAACTTAGTGCAAAAGAAGAATGAATCAGACTAATTCATCCTTCTCCGGACAATGTTTCAACTGCAAAAGGTATGGTCACAAATCTCATGAATGCAGAAATATGCAAATAATCAATTCATTCAATTGTAGATGCTTTGTATGCAATAGAATGGGACATATGGCTAATCAATGCAGATCAAGAGGATATCAGTCAAATATGCAAAGAAATTTTGTTTGCCACATTTGCAATAGATCTGGTCATATTTCTAAATTCTACAAAAGTAAGAATTAGGATAAAAGGGGTCTGGTACATCATAATCAAAATCAAGATAAAGGAAAAGGTAAAGTGAATACAGATGAAGTTCAAAGGGAGATTATTTTAGATTATCTTCAATTTTTCTTTTCTCTTCAATTTCTTAGGTGAATCTCATAACCCCCGATTCCATTTAATGTCTTACCATAATGACCTCTTTTGATAGCTTCTCACATAGCTTGTTTTTTTCATTCAGATCTTCATTAGTATCATTGGCTTCACTTTGACTTGCTAATTGTTGAAGTAGTTCCTTTCTCTTTTTCACAGAGATACTCAATTTTTGTTTTAGCTCATTTATGAAATCATCATCTTGTTTGAGTCTTTCTCTCAAGTTATTGACTTCAAAGTGAGATTGCTCAAGATCATTTAGGGAAGACTGAAGTTGTTCCTTCATACCATACATATCCATTGAGATTCCCAGATCTTCCTCAAGCTATTAGGCTTTGTTTAGAGGAACTTGACTCTGATACCAATTGTTAGAAACAAGGTAGATAACTAAGAGGGGGGGTGAATTAGTTATCTTAAATATCTTAAATTTCTTTTCTTCTTTAATATTAATGCAGCATCAAAACATAAGAGCATACATAATCATGAGAGCAAAAATAAAATCAACACACATAACACAAGGATTTTTACGTGGAAAACCTTATTAAGGGAAAACCCATGAGGTGAGTAACCCAAGATTGTATTCTCTATTAAAAGAATAAGAAGTACAAAATGGTACTTACCAATTAGGGCTCACTACTCGAGCACACTACTCACAAGAGGCACACTGCCTACAAGAGACTCACTGTCTACAAAGTTTATAGAAGGTAACTAGGTATTTGAACTGATGAGAGGCATCCATATATGCTGAGATTCAGTTTTGGTTAGGCTCAATACATTGATCTAATGCACTTCATTCTTCCTTTGCTTTTAGTGCTACTGTTCTATCACATACTGGACTTGTATTGCTGCTTCCACACTTATCTCTGCCTTTCTTTGCACACTTTATCTTTTCACACACTACTTCATACCAAAATCCATCGGGTATATATATCCATACCAAGGATTTCAACATCTTTCTAGTTAGCAAGCGGAATACTCAAGATATTTCCAAGACACTAATCTGTCGGCTGAATCCATGCTTAACATGTGATGCATATCAAAGACATAGACATAGAAGTCATCAATCATGTTGGACAACCATGTATGATCCCTCAAATAGCTTGATCAACACTTGTTACTCATTCAGATTGAAGTTTGATACTCTGCTGGTTAGTTCTTCCTTAGTCTGCTCTGCCTGTCTGGAACCCAACACTCGGATGCTCATATCTTTTCCATGATTCATCATCGGAGGCTCAATCTATGGAATATAGTATTCATGATACTCCTTTTGACTTGGCCAAGTCCGCACTTTGTTGAGTTACACCCTCTGAGAGATCTGGACCTGATTGTCGAACCTTGCTGCATGGTCTGTTCTTGTTCACCGGACCAAAACATTCTTCAATTTGACTTCCGGTAGGCATACTATGCTCTTCGGATGTGTGGGATAGAATTTGTTGCCATCAATGACAACAATCATGAAGCCACATAGTGTCTCTTGCCAACAAAGAGGACTATTGACATATGTGCAACTAATTTACAATATTGCCTAGCCGGTTATTGTATTCCACTAGTTTTCATCATGTTATATTTAGGCTGTAATTGGTGATTATGCAATAGAAGAGTGCAAAAATGTGGAAAATATGTTAGTTCATGACTATTTTATTAAGGAATTGTTGTAGGTCTATGAGGACTCAAGAGTTTGGTTTGTTGGTTTCTCTAGAAAATCTAGAGTCTAATTGTAAGGTAATCTAGACTGCAATTTGTTGGAAATAGATGGGAATTATACAACTTGTATCTCCTCACTGTTTGTGTGCATTCATGAAACTAGCTATGGATAAATTTACAATAGAGTTTGTCTAGAGGGCAATGTCAAGGTATGGATAGTTGCCTGTTAATCACGATGCTTGTGTGAATAATTATTCTGAAATTGTGTCAAGAATTTTCAAAACACTGGTCCATAGAATTGAATTTATTTGAAGTTTCAAAACTTTTGTGCATGTTTAATGAAATTAAAATACCTAATGGTGTTATTGTTTTTTCACCTTTTTTTTGATTTGCAGGCTTTTGATGGTACACAGAATGTATCAAATTCACAAAAGGATGAAGCTTGGAAGGTGAAATGTGAATACCAGCAAGGAAGAGTTTGAATGTGAAATGATCTGATACAAATTCACTATTTAACAGTGCATGAGCTGAGATAATGTTTTTTTGAATAAGGAGAAATACATTTTATAAATGTTTAATAAATCATGTAAATGAGCTGAGATGGATGTTCAATAAATGATGTAAGATAGTCAGTGAGACAAGTTGCCAATGATGCTAGTGAGGCTGAAATCAATGAGATTTCTATTTAGCCAGTGAGGTTGTAACCAGTGAGTTTTTGCTTTGCCAGTGAGACATTGAATGTAACTAGTGAGACTTAATGAAATAAATTTTCAAAATATTTGTTCAAGCATTTTAGTCTTCATTTCATGGTGCTTCTCTCAACATTTGAATATCTATGATACTTGAAGTTTATATGCATAAATTTGTGAGGATTAATTAAGTTAGATTTGATTTGTAACCTGAATAACTGATTCACCTAAATAAATGACTAAACCATGACTAAATAAATGACTACCATGACTAAAATAAATGAATACAATGACTAAATAAATGACTACCATGACTAAAATAAATGACTACAATGACTAAATAAATGACTACAATGACTAAATATACTATCAAAATGATGACTAAATATACTACCAAATTACCAAATATACTATCAAATTGATGACTAAATATACTACCAAATTAATGACTAAATATACTACCAAATTACCAAATATACTACCAAATTAATGAGTAAATATACTACCAAATTAATGACTAAATATACTACCAAATTGATGACTAAATATACTACCAAATTAATGACTAAATGATTGGCAATAAACTACCAATGGTCATGTGACCAAACTAATGGTCACATGACCAATTTTTGGTAGTTTTTTTAGTCATTTATTTATGTTTTTCTATACTTGTGAAATGACATGGAAAAATAATTTGAATATGAAGAAGTTGAAGATCTGGAGAAGGTGAAATTTGCAAAAACAAAGTTGAAAGGACATGCTTCTATATGGTGGAAAGAAGTTCAGTTGGATAGAAATAGAAGAGGGAAAGAAAAGATTACAAAATGGGATAAGATGGTGACAAAATTGAAGAATCAGTTTATCCCTGCTGACTATGAGTTAGAGCTGTTGAAGAGATTACATAACCTAAGACAAAAGGAGAAATCTATAAAAGAGTACATTGAAGAATTTAATAAGATGATCATAAGGACATGACATAGTGAAGCAAGAAAAGAGAAAGTGGCTAGATACATCAATGGACTGAGATTGAACATTCAAGAGGAATTGAGTTTGGTGAGGATGACAACACTAGAAGAAGCATATCAGTTTTCCCTGAAAGTTGAAGAGAAGTTGAACAAGAGTTATGATCAAAGATAGAGAGCCTGAGGAGGTAAATTTTAGAGAGGTAGAACATTTTCTAGAGGAGAGGGATCATTTGCAGAGTAGAATAGACAAGAGAATACATTCAAGAAGGAGGACAAAGATAACAATGCATATCAGAGAGATGACAAAAATTTCTATCATAGAGGAAACCCTAGTGCATACTAGAGTGAAGGATATAGAAGAGAAGGAAGAGGACCTGATAGGAGAACATTAAGAGGAATCTATTTTAAGTGTGGAGGTGAAGGACATAGAGAATTTAAATGTAATCAGGGGAGTACAAGCAAGAGAACATAAAATAGTGGAAGAACAACCTATGTGGGAGAAGAACTTGTTAAACTAGGTGACCCATGTTCAGTTGGTAAACCTGAGAAAGGAGAATCATTTATGATGAGGAGAGCACTATTTCAAGCATAGACAAATGAGGAACCACTGTAGAGGAAAAGCTTGTTCAGAACCAAATGCAAATTAGGAGGTAAATGTTGTAAAGTTGTAATTGATAGTGGTAGTTCTGATAACCTAGTTTTAGAGGAGAGGGTGATTAAGCTGAAGTTGGAAAGATTAAAACACCCTAAGCCCTATTAGATAGCATGGATTCAAGATGATCATAAGGTACTAGTGAGTGAGCAATGTTTGGTGAAATTTCATAGTGGATCTTATCATGATGAAGTATTGTGTGATATTATGCCTATGGATGTTTGTCATATTTTGTTGGGTAGACCTTGGCAATATGATAGAAAAACTATACATGATGGGAGAAAGAATACATACACTATAACATCAAATGGAAAGAGAATTACTTTGATCCCTTTGGAAGATGACCTTAAGAGTGAAGTACGTGGGAATGCTAGAATCTGTTTGGTAGATGGAAGAAATTTTTTGGATGGTTTGAGACAGGAGAATATTTATTATTCTTTGATTCCTAAGAAGCCTAAAACATTGAAGAAGGAGACTAAAGAATCACAAATAGAGGAGATAACTGAGTTGCTGACAGAGTATGAGGACATCATATCAGACAATGTACCTAAAAGATTACCACCAATCAGGAGTATCAGTCATCACATGGATCTTATACCTGGAGCTAGTTTTCCAAACAAAGCAGCACATAGAATGAGACCGGTAGAGAATGAAGAATTTAATAGTCAAATACAAGAGTTGTTGAGGAAAGGTTTGATTAGGGAAAGCTTGAGTCCTTATGTAGTACCTGCAGTATTAGCACTGAAGAAGGATGGAGAATGGAGAATGTGTACAGACTCTAGAGCAATAAACAAGATCACATTTAAGTATAGATTTCCTTTATCTAGGATGGATGATATCATGGATTGTTTGAGTGGAGTAAAATATTTCACAAAGATAGATTTTAAGAGTGGATACCATCAGATCAAAATTAGAGAAGGAGATGAATGGAAGACTGCTTTCAAGACAAATGAAGGATTGTATGAATGGTTAGTAATGCCTTTTGGATTGACAAATGCATCGAGTACTTTCATGAGATTGATGAATGAAGTTCTGAAGAAATTCTTGGGTAAGTTTGTTATTGTATACCTAGATGACATTCTAATTTTTAGTAAGACAAAAGAAGAACATTTGCAACACTTGAGACAAGTATTATAGAGATTGAGAGAAGAGAAATTGTTGATAAACATAGAGAAGTGTAGTTTCATGAAGGAAGAATTGGTATACTTGGGATTTGTGATTTATGTGGAAGGATTGAAGATGGAACCTGAGAAATTGAGAGAAATTGTTGAATGGCCTACACCAGAGAGCATTGGAGAAGTCAAATCATTTCATGGATTTGCTAGTTTCTACCGGAAGTTCATCAAAAATTTCAATTCAGTTTGCAACCCAATGATAGAGACAGTGAGATGATAGAAAATATTTCAAGTGGACATCAAGAGCAGATAAAAGTTTTGAACTATTGAAGCAGAAAGTGACAGAGCAACTGTGTTGGCATTACCAGATTTCAATAAGGTATTTCAAGTCAATTGTGATGCAAGTGGAAATGTAATTGTAGCAGTGTTAAGTCAAGAAGGTAGACCTGTAGCATATTATAGTGAGAAGTTGAATGATGCAAGGAGAAGATATTATGTTTATGATCAAGAGTTCTATGCCATAATTTAAGCCTTGAAGAAGTGGAGACATTACTTGTTGCCTAAGGAGTTTGTGTTGAATACAGATCATCAAGCTTTGGAATATTTGAATAGTCAAGGTAAGTTGAATCAAAGACATATGAGATGGGTAGAGTTCATGCAGAGTTACACCTTTGTGTTGAAGCATAGGAGTGGAAAATCAAACAAAGTTGCAGATGCCTTGAGTAGAAGGAACTTGCTGATAAAGATGACGATTGAAGTGTTGGGATTTGATGAATTGAATAACATGTATGAGGAAGATCTTGATTTTGGAGAACCTTAGAAAGCATGTAAGGAACCTATTGTGATAGACAAAAGTAAGTGGTTGGACTATTTCATTCAAGAAGATATGTTGTTCAAAGGAAATCAGTTATGCATACCTAGAAGTTCAATGAGAGATAACTTGATCAAGGAGAAACACAATGGTGGATTGGCAAGACATTTTGGCATTGATAAAATAGTGGCTTTGGTGAGTGAAAATTATTTTTGGCCTCAGATAGATAAGGATGTTAGGAAATTTGTGTAGAGTTGCAGAGTTTGTCAAGTTGCAAAAGGTAGTAAGAATACTAGATTGTATAAACCTTTGACAGTACCGGAAAGACCTTGGGAAGACATAAGCATGAATTTTGTAATGGGATTTCTGAAGACACCAAGAGGACATGATTCAATATTTGTAGTGGTGGATAGATTTTCAAAGATAGCACATTTCATACCTTGTAAGAAGACAACTGATGTAGTGCATATAGATGACCTATTTTTCAAGGAGATTGTGAGATTCCATGGATTACCTAAGAGTATAATTTTAGATAGAGATACAAGATTTCTTGAGTACTTTTGGAAGACACTTTGGAAGAAGATGAAAATAGATTTGAAGTTCAGTTCAACATTTCATCCATAAACTGATGGATAGACAGAGGTAGTGAATAGGAGTTTGGAAAACTTGTTAAGATGTTTGGTTGGAGAGAAAGCAGGAAGTTGGGATTTGATTCTTTCACAAGCACAGTTTGCATACAATAATTTAGTGAATATGAGTACTAGAAGAACACCTTTTGAGATAGTTAATGGAGTAAACCCAAGAGGAGTTGCAGAGTTGAGAGATATTAGTATGGAAGAGAAGTAGGGTACAAAAGCAGAAGAATTTGTGGGACACATGGAGTCAGTTCATCATTAGGTGAAGAAGCATTTAGAAGAGATAAATAGAAAGTATAAGGAGAAAGCATATAGGAAGAGAAGACACAAATAATTTGTAGTTGGAGATGAAGTGATGGTGTACTTGAGAAAAGAAAGATTTCTAGTTGGGACATATAACAAGTTGAAGATGATGAAGTTTGGACCTTGTAGGATACTTAGGAAATTTGATTCAGGAAATGTATATGAAGTAGAGTTACAAGAGACATTGGGTATATCACCTTTTCAACATTGTAGACCTATACCAGTATCATGAAGTAGAGTTCAGTGACAACTTGACAGAAGATTTGAAGAAGCAATTACCACAACAAGCACTGGAGAAGATTGAAGACATTTTGGATAGCAGAGTTGGACGCAACACCAAAGGAAGACAATACAAAGAATATCTTGTGAAGTGGAAAGGCAAACCAAAAGAAGATTCATCATGGATTTCTCAAGCTGAGGTGGACCGTCTTGGTTTTCCTCTAGCCCTAGCAAAGTGAGGGACTCACTTTTTCAATAACCTTGGATGTCTGATGTAGGAGCATCCCTGGTTCAAGAGCAATCTTGCATCAACCAAAAACATTTGCATTTCAATGAGTTTGCATTTCAGTTTGTTTCTTTTCATTTTCTATTTCAGTTTAGGTAGTTCAGTCAGTAGCAATTTCTGTATTTTGGTCTGCATTCTATTGTAGTTGCATTTTAGATCTTATAGAGATAGACTTAACATCTAGACACATTCATCTACATCATATCTGATTTTCAGAGCATTTGGATCAAGTACCAGAAAGATATTGCTATCAGAAGATCAACTATTTTATGAGAATAGAGCATCCTGATAGTCTCACATAATCAGCTAAAAGAAAAGACTTGTGGAGCATTTTAGGAATTGCGAAGCTAAAAGACACATCAATTAATGTTTATTGGTTTGTGGGTGACCTTACCCAAGATCTTCTCATCATTTTATTGATTTGCGGAGGAGTTCTATTCATTTAGGTCCGACCTATCTGTGTACACATGTTACACCTCTTAATTGGAGTTTGTAACCTTCCTTGGCCGATGCAGAGGAATATTTTGTACTGGAGATGATATATATTGATGTAATAGATCCTTAGGAAAGGAGATTTTGATGGTGATGATCATTAGCATAAGTTCAAAGTTTGAATTTTGTGTGAAGGAGCTTCAAAGCTATATCCTATGCATATTTTGTTATTTTGTAATCATGCCTATGAGCCCTAATTGTAAGTCTGTATGTTGCCGACCAATCTCTATTTGAACTCTATGATATAAAAAATGACTGAATCTATATTTTCTTTAGATCTTTGAGTTGTTTCCATTGTGTTTACTCTTGCTACACAGTTTGGACTATTCTCTTGAGGACCCTCCTAATTGTGACTACACCACTTCTCCTTGTTGGCCTCTGCATGACCTGTTCTAATAGCAATCTTGTAAAACACTTCTGTATACTCCTTGATAGACTTATTACATTGCTCCAATCCTTTAAGCTTCAACAACTCTAGCTCATAGTCCACATGAGTGAACTACTTCTTCAACTTGTCCACCATTTGATCCCATCTAGTAATCTTTCCTTTTCCTCTTCTATTTCTCTCCAACTAGACCTCCTTCTACCAAATATTAGCATGGCCCTTCAACTTTTTTTTTTCAAACTTGACCCGATCTGGATCTTCCACATCTTCATACTCAAAAAATTCTTCCATATCATTAATCCAATCAATAAGCTATTATAGATCCAAATCTCTAGAATAGGTAGAAACTTCAATCCTGGGACTTTTTCTGATCTTTGAAATGGCCCTCAACAACCTAACTTCTACGAGATCTCTCATAGCTTCTTGTTCTTCCTTTGATAGCTCTTCTTCAGCTTTATCTTCACTTTCTTCTCATGTTCTTGGATCGAACCCTCTTCACAAATCCTCTTGCAATGCATTGATTTGCCTTTGTAGGGCTCTAAAACCCTCTTCTATCAAAGCATTTATCCCACCACAGTTTCTTCATGGAGGCATTTTGATCTCTAAAACAAACCCACAACTTCAGGTCCTGGTGCAAAATGCCTCATGGTCAATGATTTGTCTACACA
Organism: Cunninghamia lanceolata; assembly: GCA_027924645.1. Lineage (NCBI taxonomy): Eukaryota > Viridiplantae > Streptophyta > Pinopsida > Cupressales > Cupressaceae > Cunninghamia > Cunninghamia lanceolata. Next base: position 6,688,951 of record BSBN01000768.1, read on the forward strand.
CTCAAGAACCCTTGCTCTGATACCACTTGATGAAAGTGGTAAATCATAAACACAACAACATAAATTGCACATAGAAAATATGAATGTTATTTTATTTATTTGGACAACACATTACATTATAGAAGCTCACATACAATTAGAGGATGAATCCTCCACAGGCTGCATCACATTATAACTTCCTATCTCTAGACTCTGGAACCTTCTGCCTTCTGTAACTCCAAATTAGCTAGGGTTTCTATTTTCCTCCTTTTCTTGATTCTACACTATCCCCCTTATCTCTACTACTAGCCAGGGTTCCCAACAATAGTCATAAATAACCCTTTTTGGCGACCTCTAGTTAAATTTCAAAATTTGCAACTCCCTCCAAAAATAGGTCAACTTTCAGGAAGCAGAACTAATATCTTGAAATCCAGACATGATTGTGAGTTGAAATTTACCAAGAATGCTTATTTGACTATTCCGAAGCTTTGTAGAAATTTTTGGGCTCAACCGCTTCTCTGATATAGACTTACTAAAAATAGTAAATTCTGGAATTCTTAGCCCTGTTGGAAACTTTGAAGGTTCTGAATCATTATTTAAGCAAATGGGTATCCAAAAAAACAAATTTTGAAAAGAAATGAAAACAAAGTCATTAATTTTGAATCAACATTGTTTTTAGGTGATGCAAGATTGCCCTTACACCTCTGGATGCTCCTGCATCACACACATATCCTTCAACAACAATGTATTACAAAATATGGAGGATAAACAGTTCATGGTAAATTGTTCCAAAGCACACAACAAATATATTTGTATTTCTAGAAAAACAAACTTTACAAACCTATACTCTCTCTATCCCATCTCTCCAATGTGTGTATAATTATTGCCCAAAAGGATCCCTAAGTAAATCACTCCTATTATGAATCTTTATATCTAAAAATAACAATTAACTAGATTTGTTTCCTTATTCCCTAAAAAAAATAGAGCAATGCTATATTAGTAAATACAAACTCTTAAAATATTTGAGCCCAAAAGAAATAAATGGGAAATGCCAATTATCCAACATTTAATGGTTAGCTACTAAAGCCTTTTAATCTTTTAAAATTTTTGAACCTCCTCAATCAAAAGAACTTGATTTGGTAAGCTAATGCAGAAGCATCTAGTGGTGTAAGGGAAATCTTGCATCACCCAAAAAAATGATATTTTTTTTTTCAATTTTGGTATTTACAAATACTCATTTGCTTGAATAATGATTTAAAATCTTCAAAATTTCCAACCAGTAAAAAATAGAAAATTGCTATTTTTAGAATGTTTGCATTTGAGCATGTATGGAAACAAAAATTTACTCAAATCTTTAGAATTGAAAAATATAACATTTGGTGAAGGAATTGACCAAAGACCATTTTTGGGTTGAAAGATATTAAAGTTTTTATTTCTTTAAAAACCTTTGAAAAAGTTTAAAAGTCAAATATGAGGCACTTAGAGGCCCCATACGACCCAAAAAATGGGCATAATCAGAAATCCTATTATAAGGGCATAGATCTCTTCATGAGATTTCTAATGCATATAACAGTTCACCAATCAAATACATGGATCAAAAGTTACGGCTTTTGGAAGTTGGCCTATTTTTGGAGGGAGTTACAAATTTTGGCTGGAATGAGCCAAAAAATGATATTTATGACCATTTTTTTGGGAATCTTTTAGATAATAGAGAAGGGGAGAAAGTGGTGAGTCATGAAAAATGAGGGAAAATTAAAAACCCTAGCAGATTTGAAGCTACAGAAGTAAAAAGGTTCTAGAATCCAGATAAAAGTTGTAATGTGTTGCAGCCTATTGATGATTTCATCCTCCCAATTTCTTTAATGTAATTTCTTTTTAGTTCAATAAAAGAATATTCATATTTTCTATGAGAAATTTGTGTTGTTGTGTGTTATGGGATTTGACAAGGGTCATTGTACCTTATCATTTAATCATATTTCAAGTGTCAAATCTAGGGTTGTGTCCATGGCTGTCTGCAATTAGGAATCCTATAGTTGCCAGTTTCTCTAACTAACTCTAATGATCTTTACTGATTAAAGAAACTAATACTACTGATCTATCTGTTGTGAAATGAATTCCAAGAATATTGAAAACAAAACTGAATAATGAATTGCTTAAAGTAAATATATATTATTCCTTTCAACTGAAACATGCATTTATCTATGAAAACAACAACTATCTCCTTAAATAGAATCTAAAATAACAAAAACAATAATACTAGCTTTCTGCCTTGGTGGTGAGAGTGGGCCCTTACTCCACACCCTTAGGTCTGAACACTAAAGTAAATAATTAGCACAAGAAGATAATATCACAACTCGATTCTCGTCCAATTCCATCAAAATTTGTATTCAGAAAATGTTTATGTTCAAATAAGATTACAAAAATTAGAAATTAATCACTGTCCTCTCTACTGCTACTTCTGTAAATTTATATCTAAATCAGTGATGAGAGATCACTTATCATAACTACTAGTTCATCTATGAGATAACATTAATCTCTTTATTCTACTAACTATCTAACTACAGAATAAATAACCATGCAATTAAAATAGATTTAGTGGAACAAAAGTCCACACTAAATATGAGTCTTAGTTTTAAATACACTTGGGTAGCGAGGCCCTAAAATATAGGTATTCAAATCAATTTATCAATAACTTGTGCAAAATCAAAAAGAGATGAAACTTCCATCAATTAACTATAGTCTGCCCTCAATTACTTAGGTGATAATTTGAGTAACATCAGGAGCATCCCAATCACTACTGGAAGTGTTTGACTGACAACAGTGTTGGAAATCTGCACTGTTCTAAAGAGGCGCCAGAGATGCTAAGTGGTTTGAGAATGCCATGTTTTCAGGTGACGTCAGTGTATTCATTTGTGAGGACCTTCGCATGTGAGAGTAATGACTTTTTCTCAATTGCTGATGATATGCATGTTGACATCTTGTTTGTCCTTGTCATAAAGTGGAGGATGAGTCATGACATCATCAAATGACATCTCTACTTTATTGCCTAGAGAGGTGGGTCCCCTTCCAATTTATTATATTGAAGAATGACTCTTTATTGGGGGAGCGTCGGAGGTGCTCCTAGTTTGCGAGCACCGGAGGTGCTCCTAATTTGTGAGCGTCGGAGGTGTGTTTGAGTAATTTTTGGCACCTGATTACCTCCATAGCTTGATTATTCTTATCTGGCATGAAGAAGGGAACCTCCATTTTCTGGTTTTCAATCCCCTTGGTTGAGAAAGATAGCCATTTATTGGTTTTCCATCCTTCTCTTCTCTTTTCTTTTTTTTAAAATGGCCGCCATTTGCTAGTTTTCAATCTTCTCTATTTTCTTCTTCTTCTTCTTCTTTTTAAGAAGGCCGCCATTTGTTGGTTTTCAACCTTATCCCCCTTTTTTTAGTCCAAATCTGTGATAGAGGATGTGTCTCCTATAACCAAACACAAATCCTTTATGAATTCTTCCTTAGTGGATGGCCTTTTATAGAGTCTAATTCTGTGGCCATTCACTAAGAATGTGTCTGTGCTACCATCAATGGGTTCTAGCAGCACTGTTCCATTCTCAAAAACTTCCTTTATCTAATAAGGACCCATCCAATGAGTTTGTAGCTTCCCCTTGAACTCCTTGAACTTAGAATCATATAGAAGAACCCAATCACCTTGCTGAAATGTCCTTCTCTTGATGTGCTGGTCATGCCATTGCTTCCTTTGATACTAAACTAGTTCTGTTTGCTGAATGGCTTCTATCCAGATTTCATCTAACTCATTGAGCTAAAGAATTTTGTTATGTTAGGTTACAGACAATGGTAGACCAATATCTAATGCAGTTTTAAGTGTCTGAAGCTCAAATTCTATAGATAGAATGGGCTTTTTACCATAAACTAATTCATATGGTGAGAATTTTGTTGTGGACTTCCAAGTACTATTGTAAGCCCAAACTGCTTCAGGTAATCTACTAGCCCAGTCCTTTCTGTTCATTGCCACAGTCCTTGTTAGAATATTCTCCAGTTCCCTATTAGTCACTTCTACTTGCCCATTGGCTTGGGGGTGATAAGGTGAAGATTTCTTGTACTTAACTTGATATAAATCTGTGAATGCTCTGATTACTTGTGAAGTAAACTGAGGTCCTCTATCTGAAACTATGGATCTTGGGGCTCCAAACCTCAAGAAAATCTTATTATAAAGGAAATCAACAACTTTCTCTTCTCTGGCAAATTGCAATGCGTAAACTTCAGCCCCATTTAGTCACATAGTCTGTGCATACTAGAATGTACTCTTTACCTCATGATGGTGGAGAAATTGGTCCCACAAAGTCTAGACCCCACTGCTCAAATGGATCCATCATTACTTGAGGATGCAACAACATCTCCTGGGTGAAGGTTGGCTGTCCCATCCTTTGGCATTGATCACACTGCTGCACATACTTCTTGGTATCCTTATGAATAGAGGGCCAATAGTAACTAGCTCCCAGAATCTTGTGGATGGTTCTGTGTGCACAATAATGCCCACTAGATGGTTCATCATGACATGCCCTTAGGACATAAAAAATTTCATTAGCTTTTAGACACACGTAAAATGAAATTAGGACCACATTTAAATAGCAAACCATTTGACCATTTGTAAGATAAGCTTTCCTTAAGTAAGGTTTCTTTTGTTTTGAGGTAAAATGAGATGGATACAAGCCTATAGCTAAGAGATTAGCTATGTTTGCAAAATTATGTGCAGTAGAGGAGATAGCAAAAAGATGTTCATCTGGAAATCTATCCTCTATTGGCTGGTTCTCTCCACTTGTATGTAATCTTGACAGAAAGTCAGCAACCAAATTAAATTTGCTTAGATTATCAACTATGGTGATGTCAAAGTCCTGTAATAGCAATAATCGCCTGATTATCCTTGCACCCACTACTGGCTTATTCGTTAAATATTTGATGGTTGCATGATCAGTATGTACAAATATTTTGTACCTAGTGATATAATGCCTGAATTTGTTTATAGCATAGATGACTACCAAGAATTCTTTTTTAGTTGTGGTATAGTTTCTTTCTATAGAGGTAAGGTTTTTGCTGATGTAATAGATGGCATGCATACTCTCTCCTTCCTCCTTATGTCCTAAGACTGCTCCAATGGACTCATTTGAAGCATCAATTTGTATGTGAAATGGTAGAGTCCAATTGGGTCCTCTTAAATAGGTGTGACAGTAAGTTTCTCCTTAAGGGTTTCAAATGTTGATTGACAATCCTCTGTCCATAAGAACTCTGTGTCCTTGTTAAGCAGGGTAAACAGAGGAGCAACTATTATGTTGGAATTTTCTATGAATCTCCTATAGTAGCTTGTATGACCCAGAAAACTTCTAACATTTGTCTGACTTTTTGATGTAGGTAACTGTTTGATCACTTCTATTTTTTTTTGGTCCACTTTGATCCCATTTGCTGAAATGTGGTGTCCCAATACAATTCCTTCATCTACCATCATAAAGCACTTCTCATGGCTCAAGGATAGTTGATTTTTTCACATTTTAATACCTTTTCTAAGTTTATGGGAGCTTCTTCAAAGTTGTCGCTGTACATAGTAAAGTCATCCATATAGACTTCCATGCACTCATTAGCTAGTTTAGCAAAAATGGCTAGAACAAGCCTCTAAAATGTAGCTGGAGCATTACATAGTCCAAATGGAAGAACTTTGTAGGCAAAAGTTCCCCAAGAACAAGTGAACGTGGTTTTATCTTGATCTTCAGGTGCTACTTGGATTTGGTTATATCCACTAAACCCATCTAGGAAAGAGAAATACTTCCTCTTTGTAAGGTTGTCTAGCACTTGGTCAATAAATGGTAAGGGAAAGTAGTCCTTCTTGGTGGCTTTGTTTAGCTCTCTATAGTCAATACACACTCTCAACTTCCCATTCTTTTTAGGTACTATGACTAAGGGTGAGACCCATTGATTGTTTGAGATTAGATATATGAACCCTGCTTGCAGCAATTTTTCTATTTTAGTCTTGACAATGTCTTTTGAAGCAGGATTCAATCTTCTTTGGGGTTGTCTGATAGGTTTGACATCTTCAGTGTATATATGATGAGTATAGATCTCAGGAGGGATGCCCTTCATATCTTGGTATTCCCAAGCAAAAGTTACTGATTGGGAAATTAGAAGTTTGATAAGTGCTTCGTCCTATTTTTCTTCTAGCTAGGTGTTGATATTTAGTGTTTTCACAGGTAAAATCATGACCTGTTTTGTGATTTGATCCATAGATGTATTCGATCCATATCCTGGAGTCATGGTATTGAGGGGGCAAGAATGTGGAATCGACATGTGGAATGTGGCTAAGTCTCTATAAAAGGTCTCTCCACAAGGAATGATATTTGCTAGGGTACAATGAGCAAAAGTGAGAAGTTCTCTCCTTAAATCTTGGGCTAGCTCCATTATATCCTCACTAATAAGAATGTGGGTTATATCTTTAGTTGTATCATAGTGGATTTCTTCTTCTAGCTCACCCAAATGTTCTTTGATGGTAACCATAGCTACTGAGGCACTATTTTCCATGTTATCCGATTCATCTACCCATACTCTTCCTATATAATGTATTGATGGTTTAGCTGGAGGATACAAAGATATTTTATTCAAGTCTATCCCATTAGAAATGACCATATCCCTAGTTTGACAATCAATAGATGCTGCTGCTGTAGCCAGCCATGGTCTTCCTAATATCAATGGATAAGCATTTCTTTGGTTTCTTGGCTCTAATATCAGGAAGTTTACTAGGAATTCCCATGATTCTATCACAATTAGAATATCAGTAATCACCCCTTTTAGAATAGCTACTGACTGGTCAGCAAGTTGAAGGATTGTAGATATGGATTAGATACTTGTTAAGGCTAATTTGTCCATTGTATGAACTTTCATTACATTTATTGCTACTCTCAAATCAACCAAAACATTTGAAATTTCTACCTCTGAGATGTAAATAGTCATAACAGGATTTCCAGGGTCTCCATGTTTTGGGAGGAGCATTTCTCCCATTAGGAGGTCTAATACCTTTCCTTCCACCTAGATGGCTGAGGGAAAATTCTTCTTTCTTCCCCGGGTCTTAACACAATGTTGTTTGATGAATTGGTTAAGTTCAGGTACATCTCTGATTTCTTGTAGGAATGGAATTTCAATGTTTAGTTGCCTAATTTCTTGTAAAAGTTCTAATTCCAGGGTAGATTGAACTTGTTTTTGTAAGACCTTTTTCTGTAGAACATGTTGTTTGAGCCGTTCTGGGTATGGTGCTAGTTTTTCCATCTCCAGAGTATCTCTGGAGCTCTTATTAGAAATGTTTCTAGGGATGCTCTCCAGAGTCATTCTTTTAGGAGGATCTCCAAAGTTATCCAAGGATGATTCTTTTAGCACTGTTTCGGTAGTAATATCCTCTGGAAGCTAAGTGGATGGATTTTTAGGTTCCTCATCATTGGTTACTTCAACTATAGTTGGAGGAGATGGTCTTGGAAGTGCTTTCCCAGAATGCAGCTGGAGATTATTGGAATATATAGCATCAATACCAACCATGTTCTCTTGTTCTGTCATGTAAACAACCGCTCCTTGCTTATTCCGTGGGTTTGGTATAGGTTGAGTTGGTAAGGGTGGTTGGCTAATTGGTTCGTTTTGTGACTGACCTTGTGTGTTGGGGGGTCCAGTTAGCAATGCTTGTTGTTGAGGTTGGAAATGTTTAGGTTGTCCTTGGTATTTTTGATTATATCCTTGTTAAGGACCCCAATGAGGCTGCATGTTTTGTGATCCAAACTGTGGTGGCCATTGTTGATTCCCCAGGGTTGATTTTGCCCATGTTAGTTTTTCCACTGTTGGTTTGGCCAATCTTGTGGCCCCCAAGGAGGATTATTCTGAGGCCCATGCCAAGTTGGATTCCATTGATTATTTCCCCAATTAGAGGGACCCCTGTAAGAAGTCTAGTTTGGATACTGATTATAAGGGAAATTTCTAGCTTGTTTTTTTCCTACATAGTTCAACTCCTCCTCTATAATGACATTCTTTTTACTTATCCTTTTAAGGCTAGAAGTTGACTACATTGACTGGTAGGATGTTCCCTATCACAGATCTGACAGATCTTTGCTTTATCTAAAGGGTATTCTCTTAATAGATGTTTGTTTCTATACCTAGGACAATAGATGGAGAGTGGTTTAGTTGTTCTAGTTTTTGCTTGAATCCCATCTAATGTGGTATTCAGTTGGACTAGAATATCTATTTTAAAATTTGTAATTTCCTCCATTAACTCTCCTATTTCATTCTTCCCTTTGAAAGATTTGGGCATTCTTACTCCATTTTAGGTTCTAGAATAGTTCCTGCAGTGTTCTTCTATTGCAGGCATATCCATTTTGTTGATATTCCCTTTTCCCATCAGATCCAGTGTCTGTTTTGATTCTTTGTCTACTCCTTTTACAAACAGGGTTCTAGCCAAAGAATGATTTATAGGGTTGTCATACCTTCTCAAAGCAAAATTGAACCTATCCACATAATCCTTTAAGGTCTCTTTCTCTCTTTGTTTAATTTTGAATAATTCCTCATTCTTTTCACTAACTCTACAGTAGCCCTGATATTTTCCCAAAAATTTTGTCTCCATCTGATCCTAGGAATGGATGGAGTTTTGGGGCAACCCCATAAACCACCTCATTGCAGAATCCTTCAGGGTTGAGGGAAACAGTTTGAGTTTTTGATTATCTAATCCATAATCATAAGTCTGGCATACCACTTTGAATTCAAACAAAAACTGATATGGATCCTCAGAAGCAAGACCCCTAAAATTTGGCAAGTGTGCAGGTGAAATATTTTTCATAGGGGCATTATCTCTAGTAGCCAGAACAATGGGATATGAGAAGGTTCTTGGAGCCTAATTTTCCTCCTCTTCATGATTATCATCCATGTCTAATACTGGTTCTTCTTCTTGAGGTTCTGGGGAATTCGTTTCTAGCAAAGGGTATACCTGGAATTTCTGTTGCAATTCTTGGATATAGTTAGTGATTGGAAGATTAGGAGAATTTAAGGGATTATTGAATTGAGGTGCAACTTCCAAGGTAGGTTCTAGATGTCTCTCTTCAACAATATCTTGTGCCACCCCACTACTTTCTGCTATAGTCTGTTGATGGGGTGTCTGTTTTATATATCTTCCTTTTGAATCTCTAGCTCTAACCATACAGATCTATCCTAAAACTGTTTAGCTAAGTTTTCCTAATTAACACAGTAATCCTTGGTAATGGTGCCAAAAATGACAAGGGTCATTGTACCTTATCATTTAATCATATTTCAAGTGTTCAATCTAGGGCTGTGTCCATGGCTATTTGCAATTAGGAATCCTATAGTTGCCAGTTTCTCTAACTAACTCTAATGATCTTTACTGATTAAAGAAACTAATACTACTAATCTATCTGTTGTGAAATGAATTCCAAGAATATTGAAAACAAAACTAAACAATGAATTGCTTAAAGTAAATCTATATTATTCCTTTCAACTGAAACATGCATTTATCTATGAAAATAGTAACTATCTCCGTAAATAGAATCTAAAATAACAAAAACAATAGTACTAGCCTTCTGCCTTGGTAGTGAGAGTAGGCCCTTGCTCCACACCCTTAGAGATGAAGACTAAAGTAAAGAATCAACACAAGAAGATAATATCACAACTCAATTCCATTCCAATTCCATAAGCTTTTGTATTCAAAAAATGTTTATGTTCAAATAAGATTACAGAAATCAGAAATTAATCATTGTACTCTCTGTTACTACTTCTGTAAATTTATATCTAAATCAGTGATGAGAGATCACTTATCCTAACTACTAGTTCATCTATGAGATAACATTAATCTCTTTATTCTACTAACTGTCTAACTACAGAATAAATATCTATGCAATTAAAATAAATTTAGTGGAACAAAAGTCCACACTAAATCTGAGTCTTAGTTTTAAATACACTCGGGTAGCGAGGCTCTAAAATATGGGTATTCAAATCAGTTTATCAATAAATCGTGCAAAATCAAAAAGAGATGAAACTTCCATCGGTTAACTTTAGTCTGCCCTCAATTACTCATGTGATAATTTGAGTAACATCAGGAGCATCCCGATCACTACTGGAAGTGTTTGACTGACAATTGTGCTGGAAATCTGCACTATTCTAAAGAGGTGACGAAGATGTATATTTCTATTTATAGCTCTGGAGATACGATTGTCACCTTCTTGTTCAACTCCAGAGATGCTCATGACTTTAGTCCATCTCTGGAGATGATTCACCTCCTTATCCCAAAATCTCTCCAATCAAATTGGAAAACATTGGAGACCAGTCATGGCATTCTGATGTCGTCTCTAAAGATCATTAGGACTACCTTCGAAGATGCACAAAATTGTCTACCTTAACACCTGCACCTGTTGATTCAAAAAGAGAAGATTACTGCATATTTCCATTAATTTAGTGCACATTAGTCCCTCAATAATAAATCATGATTCTAAGTAATTCATCTCTTATTAATCATCATTAGAACAATTTTGTTAACCTATTTTGGTGCAGTCATCAGGAAAATGGAATAAGAAGGAAGATAAAGAGGGGTAAAAATGTGTCTTTCATGTGTGCTACTTGGCACTCATCAGGATTTACCCCTCGATCAAGTGGCATCAGAGAAGAAGTTCCTGAGTGTGTACGTAGATCACCAAGCATAAGCCACTTTACACCAGGACTTGTCGTTGTGGGTCAAGATGCCTCCATGAAGAAATTGTGGTGGTGGGAGAAATGATTTGATAGAAGAGGTTTTTAGAGCCTTGCAAAGGCAAATTGATGCATTGCAAGAGGATCTGTGAAGAGGGTTTGAGCCAAGAAGAAGAGAAGAAACTGAAGATGAAGCTAAGGAAGAAGAGTCATTCAAAGAAGAGCCATTCGAAGAAGAGAAAGAAGATGTAGAAGATGGAACACAAGTTCTACTATTGAGGGCCATTTCAAAGATTGGAAAGAGACCTAGGATTTAAATTTCTACCTATTTTGGGGATTTGAAACTAGAAGATCTTGTTGATTAGATAAACAATATGGGGGAATATTTTGAGTATGAAAAGGTGGAGGATCCAGAATGGGTGAAGTTTGCAAAAATGAAGTAGAAGGGGCATGCCAATTGATGAGTGCCAAGTAGCACCCATAAAATACATCTTTTTACCTCTCTTTTTCTCCTTTCTGATCCAAACTTCTTGATGTCTGCACTCGAATAGGCTAGCAAGATTGTTCTAAATAATGATTAATTAAAGATAAATTACTTAAGATCATTATTTATGATTAAAGGACTAATGTGCATGGAATTGATGGAAATATGCAGAAAAACTTCTCTTTTTGAATCAACAGGTGTAGATGTTTAGGTTGGCAATTTTGTGAATCTCTGGAGGTAGTCCTAAATATCTCTGGAGACAATACTAGAATACCATGACATCAGAAGTTTTGAAGAGGAAGAGCCCTCCTAGAAATGGATTGAAGTCTACAACATCTTCGGAGCTGAGAAAGAAGGCCACAATTATATCTCTGAAGCTACAGACATATCTCTAGGGCTACAGACAGAGACATACATTTTGGTACCTCTTTAGAATAGGGCAAATTTCCAGCACAGCTGTCTATCAGGCACTTTCAGCAGTGATCATGATACCCCTCATATTATTCAAATCATCACCTAAGTGATCAAGGGCCATCTTTAGTTAACTACTAGGAGTTTTTATCTCTTTTTAAGTTTTTGCATGAGTAATTGATGAAACTGATTTAATATCCATATTTTCAGGGCCTCACTTCCCAAATGTATTAAGACTCAAACTTAGAATTCAGAGTGGACTTTTGTTCCACTCAATCTATTTTTATTGCATGGTTACTCTTTATAGTTAGACAACTAGTATAATAAAGAAATGAATGTCATCTTATAGAAGAACTGGTAGATAAAGATAAGTGATATGTCATCACTCATTTTATATATACTCATAGAAGTAGTAGAAAAGAAAAAACTTATTATTATTATTTTCTGTAATCTCAGTTAAGATATCAATTTTTCTATGAATGCAAAGCGAATGCAATTGGACCGAATTTAGTTGTGATCTTATTCTTTTGTGTTGATTCCTTATTGCAGCCTTTGGCCCTAAGGGTGTGGAGCAAGGGCCCACTCTCACCACCAAGGCACAAGGCTAGTACCACTATTTTGTTGTTTCAAATTTTGCTTTATCAAATACTTATTGATTTTGATAGATAGATGCATGTTGCAGTTTATGGATTTGCTTTGAGTAGTTTACTGTTCCATTCTATTTTCAACATTCTTTGAATTCATTTCGTAAGTGGATAGATCAATCTCTCTAAATTAGTAAAAGCCATTAGAATTATCTAGAGAAAATTGGTAGCTGTAGAATCCCTATTTGCAGATAGCTAAGGACACAACCCTAGATTTTGACATCTGAAATATGATTAAATGATGAGGTACAATGACACCTTCTCATTTTTGGTGCCATTGCCAGGGATATTTGTGTTAATTAGGGAAACTTAGCTAAATAGTTTTTAGGTTAGATATGTATGGTTAGAGCTAGAGATTCAAAAGGAAGATACATAAAACAAACATCCCATCAACAAGCTATAGGAGAGAGCAGTGGGGTGGCACAAGATCTTGTTGAAGAAAGAAACCTAGAACCTACCTTGGAAGCTTCACCTCAAATCAATAATCCCTTAGATCCTCCAAATCTTCCACTCACCGATTATATCCAAGAATTACAACAAAAGTTTCAGGCAGATCCTTTGATAGAACCTAATTTCCTAGAACATCAGGGAGAAGAACCAATACTAAACATGGATGATAATAATGATAATAATGAAGAAGAGGAAAATTAGGCTCCAAGAACCTTCTCATATCCCATTGTTCTAGCTGCTGGGGACAATGCTCATATGAAGAATATCTCACCAACACACTTGCCAAATTGTAGAGGTCTTTCTTCTGAGGGTCCAGATCAGTTTCTGTTTGAATTCAAAGTGGTATGCCAAACTTATGATTATGGATCAGATAACCAAAAACTCAAACTGTTCCCTTCAACCCTAAAAGATTCTGTGATGAGATGGTTTATGGGTTTACCCCAGAACTCTATTCATTCTTGGGATCAGATGGAAATAGAGTTTTTAGGAAAGTAACAAGATTACTGTAGGGTCAGTAATAAAAATGAAGAATTGTTTAAAATTAGACAAGGAGAGGAAGAGACCTTAGAGGACTATGTGGACAGGTTTACCTTTGCCTTGAGAAGGTATGGAAATCCAGTAGATCACTCCTTGGCCAGAACCTTGCTTGTAAAAGGATTGGATAAAGAATCAAAACAGGCACTAGATCTAATGGGAAAAGGAAATATCAACAAAATGGATATACCTGCTATAGAAGAACTCTGTAGGAACTATTCTAGAACCCAAGATGGAGTGAGATCATCCAAAACTTTCAAAAGGAAGAATGAAATAGGATAGTTAATGGAAGAGATTGCAAATCTAGAAACATATATTTTGGTCCAATTAAATACCACGTTGGATGGGATTCAGGCAAAAACTAGAACAACTAAACCACTTTCCATCTATTGTCCTAGGTGTAGAAACAAGCATCTATTGAGAGAATTCCCTTTAGACAAATTAGAGATTTCTTAGATCTGTGACAGGGAACATCCTATCAGTTAATGTAGTCAACTTCCATCTTTGAAAATATTGAGTAAGAAGAATGCCATAATAGAAGAAGAATTAAACTACATGGGACAAAAACAAGCTGGGAATTTCCCTTATAATCAGTATCCAAACCAACCTTCTTACAGGGGTCCTTCTAATTGGGGAAATAATCAATGGAATCCAACTTGGCATGGGCCTTAGAATAATCCTCCTTGGGGACAACAGGATTGGCCAAATCAACATTGGCAAAACCAAAATTGGCAAAATTAGCACTGGGGAAATCAACAATGGCCATTACAGTTTGGATCTTAAAACATACAATCTCAATGGGGTCCTCAATAGGGATATAATCAACAATACTAGGGACAACCTAGACGTTTCCAACCTCAACAATAATATTTACTAAATGGACCCTCCAACACACAAGGTCAATCACAAAATGAGCCGGTTAGGTAGCCACCCTTACCAGCTCAGCCTATACCAAACCCACAAAATCAATAGGGAGCAACTGTTTACATGACAAAGAAATAAAACATGGCTGGTATTAATGCTATATATTCAAATAATCTCCAGCTACGTTTTGGGAAAGCATTCCCAAGACCATCTCCTGCAACTATAGTTGAAGTAACCAATGATGAGGAACTTGAAAATTCATCCACTCAACTTCCAGAAGAGATTACTACTGAAAAAGTGCTAAAAGAATCATCCCTGGATAACTCCAGAGTTTCTCCTAAAAGACTAACTTTAGAGAACATTCCTAGACACAATTATGATAAAAACTCTAGAGATGCTCCAGAGTTGGAAAAACTAGCACTGTACCCAGAACAACTCAAATAGCATGCCCCCCAGAAAAAGGTCTTACAAAAACAAGTCCAACCCAACCTGGAATCAGAACTTTTACAAGAAATTAGGCAACTGAACATTGAAATTCCTCTCCTCCAAGCAATCATAGATGTACCAGAACTAAATCAATTCATTAAACAACATTGTGTCAAAACACAGGGCAAGAAGAAAAACTTTCCTTCTACAATATAGGTGGAAGAGAAAGTAGTAGATCTGCTAATGGGAGAAATGCTCCTCCCAAAGTATGGAGACCTTGGAAATCCTATCATAACTATTTTCATCTCAGGGGTAGAAATTTCAAATGTTTTGGTTGATTTGAGAGCAGGAATTACTGTGATGATGGTTCATACACTGGACAAATTAGCTCTATTAGGTATCCAATCCACAACTACAATCCTTCAACTTGCTGACCACTTAGTTGCTATTCTAAAAGGAGTAATCACTGATGTACCGGTTGTGATAGAATCATGGGAATTTTTGGTAGACTTCCTAATATTAGAACCAAGAATCTAGAGGAATGCTTATCCACTGATTTTAGGAAGACCATGGTTGGCTACAGTAGCAACATCTATTGATTGTCAAACTAGGGATATGGTTATTTCTAATGCGATAGATTTGAAGAAAGTATCTCTGTATCCTCTAGCTAAACCATCAATACATTATACAGGAAGAGTATGGGTGGATGAACCAGATAACAATGACAACAGTGCCTCAGTAGCTATGGTAACCATCAGGGAACATCTGAGAGAGTTGGAAGAAGAAATCTACTATGATACAACAGAAGATATTACTGACATCCTAATCAATGAGCATGTGATGGAGCTTGCCCAAGATTCTAGGAGAGAACTTCTTACTTCCTCTCATTGTACCCTAGAAAATATCATTCCTTGTGGGGAAACCTTTTATAGAGATTTATCCACATTCCACATGTTGCTTCCACATTCTTGCCCCCTCAATACCATGGCTCCAGTGTATGGATTAACTACATCTATGGATCAAATCACAAAACAGGTCATGATTTTACCAAGGAAAACACTTAATATCAATAATCAGTTAACAACAGATCAGGAAGAAAAACTTATCCAACTTCTGATTTCCCATTCAACAACTGTTGCTTGGGAATACCAAGATATGAAGGGTATACCTCCTGAGATCTGTACCCATCATATATACACTAAGGATATTAAACCTGTCAGACAACCCCAGAGAAGATTGAATCCTACTTTAAAGCACATTGTTAAAACGGAAAGAGAAAGTTTACTGCAAGCAGGGTTTATATATCCAATCTCTGATTGACTCTCACCCCTTGTCATAGTGCCTAAAAAGTATGGGAAATAGAGTGTGTGTATTGACTATAGGGAGCTAAACAAAGCTACAAAAAAAGACTACTTTCCCTTACCATTCATTTACCAAGTACTAGACAACCTTGTTGGGAGACAGTATTTTTCTTTTCTAAATGGGTTTAGTGGGTATAACCAAATTCAAGTAGCACCTAAAGACTGGGACAAAACCACCTTCACCTGCTCTTAGGGAACCTTTTCTTACAAAGTTCTTCCATTTGGACTATGTAATGCCCCAGCTACATTTGAGAGACTTGTTTTAGCCAATTTCGCTGAATTAGATAATGAATGCATGGAGGTCTATATGGATGAATTTACTATGTATGGGGATAATTTTTAAGAAACTCTCACAAACCTTGAGAAAGTACTAAAATGCTGTGAGAAAAATCAATTGTCCCTTAGCCATGAAAAGTGCTTCATGATGGTAGAGGAAGGAATTGTATTGGGACACCACATTTTAGCAAATGGGATCAAAGTGGATCAAAACAAGATAGAGGCGATCACACAGTTGCATTCACCCAAAAATCAAATAGATGTTAGAAGTTCTCTGGGTCATGCAGGCTACTATAGGAGATTCATAGAAAATTTTAGCAGAATAGCTGCCCCCTATTTACCCTCTTTAACAAGACACAAAATTTCTATGGATAGAAGACTGTTAATCAACATTTGAAAACTTGAAAGAAAAGCTTACAGTCACACCAATTTTGAGAGGACCTAATTGGACTTTACCATTTCACATACAAACTGATGCTTCAAATGAGTCAATTGGGGCAATTTTAGGACAAAAGGAGGAAGGAGAGAGTATGCATGCCATTTATTACATCAGTAAAAACCTTACATCTGCAAAAAGAAATTACACCACAACTGAAAAAGAATTCTTGGCAATCATTTATGCTATAAACAAATTTAGGCATTATATCACTGGATATAAAATATTTATGCACACTGATCATGTATCCATCAAGTACCTAATGAATAAGCCAATAGTAGGTGCAAGGATCATTAGGTGGTTATTGCTATTGCAGAAATTTGATATTACCATAGTTGATAATCCAGACAAGTTTAATTTTGTTGCTGATTTTCTATCAAAATTGCATACAGGAGGAGAAAACCACCCAGAGGAGGATAGGTTCCCAGATGAACATATTTTTTCTATCTCCTCTACTATACCTTGGTTCGCTGACATAGCTAATCTTTTAGCTACAGGCTTGTATCCATCCCATTTTACTTCAAAATAGAAAAAATGTTTAGTATGGAAAGTTTATCTTACAAATGGTTGAATGGATTGCTATTTAAATGTGGTCCTGATTTTATTTTGCACAAATGTTTAAAAATTGATGAAATTTTTTATGTATTGAGAGCATGTCATGATGAACCATCTGGTGGGCATTACTCTTCCCACAGAACTATCCACAAGATCTTGGGAGTTGGTTACTACTGGTCCTCTCTTCATAAGGATACTAAGAAGTATGTGTAGCAGTGTGACCAGTGCCAAAGGATGGGACAACCAACCTTCACCCAAGAGATGTTACTACATCCTCAAGTCATGATAGAACCATTTGAGCAGTGGGGTTTAGACTTTGTGGGACCAATTTCTCCACCATCATCAGGCAAGGAGTATATTCTAGTATGCACAAACTATGTTACTAAATGGGCTGAGGTTCAAGCATTGCAATTTGCACGAGAAGAAAAAGTTGCTAATTTCCTTTATAATAAGATTTTCTTAAGGTTTGGAGCCCCAAGATCCATAGTTTCAAATAGAGGACCTCAGTTTACTTCACAGGTAATCAGAGCATTCATAGATTTATATCAGGTCAAGCACAAAAAATCTTCACCTTACCATCCTCAAGCCAATGGGCAGGTAGAGGTAACTAATAGGGAACTTGAGAAAATTCTGACAAGGACAGTAGCAATGAACATAAAAGATTGGGCTAACAGATTACCTGAAGCACTTTGGGCTTACAATACCACTTGGAAATCCACAACAAAGTTCTCACCATATGAATTAGTTTATGGGAAAAAGCCTATTCTATCTATAGAATTTGAACTCCAGACACTTTAAACTGCATTAGATATTGGTCTACCATTGTCCATAGCCCAACATCACAGAATTCTTGAGCTCAATGAGTTGGATGAAATCTGAACAGAGGCCATTCAACAAACAGAACTGGTTTAGTATTAAAGGAAGCAGTGGCATGACCAACACATCAAGAGGAGGACATTTCAATAAGGTGATTGGTTCTTCTTTATGATTCTAAATTCAAGGAGTTCAAAGGAAAATTACAAACTCATTGGATGGTTCCTTATCAGATGAAGGAAGTTTTTGAAAATGGAACAATACTGTTGGAACCTATTGATGGAAGCACAAACACATTCTTAGTGAATGGCCATCGAATTAGACTCTATAAAAGGCCATCCACTAAAGAAGAGTTTCTCAACTATCTATGTTTGGATACAGGGGATACATCCTCTGTCACAGTTTAGGGACCAAAAAAAAAAGGAAGATGGAAAACCAGTAAATGACTATCTTTCTCGACCAAGGGAATTGAAAAATAGCAAATAGTGGTTCCCTTCTTCATACCAGTTGAGAATAATCAAGCTACAGAGGTGATCAGATGCTAGAAGTCACTCAAACACACCTCTGTCCCTTCACAATTTAGGAGCACCTTCGGCGCTTCATAGTTTAGGAGCACCTCCGATGCTTCGCAAACTAGGAGCATCTCCGGTGCTCCACCAATAAAGGGTTAGTTACAACCATAATAAGTGTTGGGGGACCCACCTCTCCAGGTGATAAAGTAGAAATGTCATTTGATGAGGTCATCATGACTCATCCTCTACTTTATAGCAGAAATAAAATCAAATCAGCATGCATCTTATGAGAAATCATTACTCTTGTTCGCACAGGTATTTGCAAAGACTACGCTGATGTCACCTAGGATACATGGATTCTTGAACCACTCAGTGGGAGTAGGAATGATTACATGTTGTGTGACAACAAAGGTGATTGACGTCATCTCAAGCCACACAAAGCTGCTCAGGTGCCACGTCGCATCCAGTCTTATCAACACCGCAACATCTCAACCAAATACATCGCACCTCATCATTAAAAATGGTTTAGGTAATTTTATCTTAATTAAGCATTAAATAGAAACTATCTTGTCTTTCTATTTTTGGGTGCCGTCATTATGACACGTCCTCCTACCATCATTTTCCTTTCCAATTTCATGCATGCCGCCATCTTAATTGTACTGTCACCATGCCTACGGAATGTCCCATCACTCTACTTCTTTTATGATCACATAAACACTCTAACTGATTTTCAATTCTTTCTCCATCAACCTAAGCCATTAAGTGAATTAAGAAAATAATCCTCCTTTAAACTATAACATACCCTGAAGAATGGAGTCAGCTGAAATAGTTCTCTGGAGCCTACGGAGTGAGAAAGGATTGTAAGCATAGAAAAAGCAAAGAATTTAGGTATGGGGGTCAAGAAGAAATCAGAACTAGAAAATGCTACAGGCCTTTTGTAGGATGAAGTTGCAGCAGACATTCTGAGGAATGCAGGATGGTTGGAGTTTCTAGAAAAATTTAAAGGGTTTCAAGAAGATATTGTTGATGAGTTCCTAAGAAACCTGAGGGACAATCAGACAACTGTAAGAGGAGTCTAAATCAATCTCTCTACTACCATCATCAGTCATATTTCTAGGTTGCTTGAACATGGTGAGAGGTTCTATCATCTGAAAACCTTATATGCTAATTTGATTAGGAATTTCTCTGTTGAAGGTGAAACTGCAATACAATTGCATTTAAATCAAAATGAGCTTAAAGGAATTCTTAGGTCCTCACTTCCAAACCCTTGGCAATCTATAACTATATGGCTGATGAAATATTTCACATGTGATGGTTAATTTTCCTTAGTTTTAGGACCAATAATGAAAATGTTGATTTTTCTGAGGCATGGGAATGGACACCCTGAATACAACATAAACATACCCAACTTCCTGTACTTTGCTATTAGGGTAATGCAGAAAAATATCACCGAAACAAAGGTCCTATGAAACATCACGGCCTCATTTTTCTGATAGTGAAACACCACTTTCTGTCTCAATCTGATGGGGAAGAATTATGGTAAACATTTCTTGAACAAAATTCCCAGGGTAGAGAACTAGAGGGCACAATTAGAGGGTGAGAGTTCCTCTACCCAGCAAGAAAAAGAGACAAAACCTTCAACCTCCTCTACAGCTATTCAAAAAGAAAATAAGATCTCACTAGAGGCAACTTCATCTACAATCCCTATTTCTGATAAAAAGAAGAAAGGTAAAGAAATTAAAGAACTTACTCTTGAGCAAACTCCATACATGACTTGCTCAGCCCAGAGGAAGATAACTCTGGCTAAGGAATCTTTCCCTTAGGAATTAATAGGGAAAAGGTCAGGGCACAAAGCAAAGAAAACCCCAAAGAAAGTTGACTCTAGAGAACACTATTGGGATGAAGAAGCATCCCATGATTCTGATGAGGTCCCTCTAGTGATGAAGAAAAGACTAAGAGAAGTTTCCCCAGAAAAATCTCCTGCTCCGGAGACAGAACACAGGAAAACTCTTACTATTTCCTTATATTCTAAGGATGAGACACCTACTCTAGAGGCACCTGCTCCACCTATACTACGGAGAAGCAAAAGAAAAAGGAAGCTCTCCCAAACTGAGAAAGATACTGCTCTCCTAGTTGAAGTGCTCCTAGGTTTTAGAACTTCCAAGGAAAAAGCTAGGCCTTCATCAATTCCAACACAAACAAAGAAAACCATAGAAGAACCTCAAGACAAGGAGGCTACAGGAAAAGATGAAATAGACCCTGAGGTGCCGCAAACAAAAGAAGAAATAGGAACTTTCTCTCATTCCTCTGATCAAGAGGATATTGAGATTTCAAAAGAGCAGCAACTGTTGGAAGAAATTGATAATCTAAAAAGATTACTTTGGGGGAAAAATTAGATTATCACTGACCTCAAGAAGACCAGAATGGAAATAGAGATGGAGGAAAAATAAATAATTGAAAAACTGCAAACAAAGTTCCGGAGTAGTGACCAAATAATTCAAGAGAGGGAAGCAGAACTGGAAGCCCAGAAGACAGAGACAGCTAAAATCATGAAGGAAAAGGAGATAGATGCAGTACAAAGTATCTCTGATCTTACCAAAGCTTGAGACAATGATCTCATAGTAATTGCAACATTAATTGAGAGAGTACAGAGCCAAGATAAATAATTGACTTGGGCCAACAACAAAATAGATGATCAAGAAGACTATATTCAAGAGTTGGCTGGTCCAAGGGCAACCAGTGAATAGGAAGTACAAACAGATCCATATGTGGGTCCAATCCCCATTGATATTCCCAAGGCCATATTTTATTGGGAAAAAAGATGTAGAGAATATGAGGCTTCTAAGCCTATGCTGCAACTACAGAGGGCAGTTACTACCATGACAAAAAGAGTGGAAACCCTGGAGGAAAGAGCCATTCAGATGGCCTCCATTTCTTCTGAGATTTTATCTTGCAGGCCTCCAAGTGCTAGTTATGTAATGTTTTTACAAGAAAGGGTCCTACAAAGAAGGTTGTCTTTAGTTCTGTCTAATCTGCTTGAGAACACAGAAACAACATAGGGGTTCATGGAAGCCTATACAAGGAGCTCTGATGAAGAAAAAAATTTATGTGTGAATTATATCTGCATGGATTTTGTGTTGACGATATGACCTTCCTTCTTAATTATTTTGTAGGAGATTGCCAGCTCAAAGTATTCATGTCAATGATGAGGAATCATCAGATTTGGAATGAGCGAATGGAGGCTCACCTCAAGAAGGATACAAAAACAAATCTTTTCATTAGAAAAGAGTGTTCCAACCCTCAAGCTTTTGAGACCCAATTCAGTGCATATGTCTATCACCCTAAAAGTCAGAACAAAATTTTTCCAATACCTGAAAAATGTGCAAGAGTGTTCAATTGATTTTGGTCTTTTTATGAACAATTCAGCTAATCTAGTGATTGCAATAGAAAAGAAAAGGTGGAATATTCTGACCTAAGAGTAGAAAATGAGAGAGGTGGTCACCCCTACTAACTTAAGGTTATTTACGAGGAAAGCAAGGTTAATATCCAAAATGATGGATAAGCATAAACAGGAGTGGATAGGTGGGCGTTTCAGGCCCCCTCTCATAATTGAACCACTCCTTGTCTGGTCTGAACAAATGGAAGATGAGAAATTGTAGGACTGGTTAAAGCAAGTTGATCAGTACAGGGGAAATGGTAATACCAACTACACCACTTGGTCTATCTATGCACAAGACTACAGCTTGAATGGCATGCTACTCTGCCAAAATAAATCCAGATTGTGAGAAGCACAAGGACCTACTAAACCTTAGGTATGAGGGGGATGATGAGTGCCAAGTAGCACACATAAAATACATCTTTTTACCTCTCTTTTTCTCCTTTCTGATCCAAACTTCTTGATGTCTGCACTTGAATAGGCTAGCAAGATTGTTCTAAATAATGATTATTTAAAGATAAATTACTTAAGATCATGATTTCTAATTAAAGGACTAATGTGCATGGAATTGATGGAAATATGCAGAAAAACTTCTCTTTTTGAATCAATAGGTGTAGATGTTTAGGCTGGCAATTTTGTGCATCTCTAGAGGTAGTCCTAAATATCTCTGGAGACAATACCAGAATACCATGACATCAAAAGTTTTGAAGAAATAGGAAGAGCCCTCCCAAAGATGGATTGAAGTCTGGAGCATCTCCAGAGCTGAGCAAGAAGGCCACAATTATATCTCTAGAGCTACAGACATATCTCTAGGGCTGCAGACAGAGACATACATTTTGACACCTCTTTAGAACAGGGCAAATTTCTAGTACAGCTGTCAGTTAGGCACTTTCAGTAGTGATTGTGATACCCCTCATATTACTCAAATCATCACCTGAGTGATTAAGGGCCATCTTTAGTTAACTGTTGGGAGTTTTTATCTCTTTTTAAGTTTTTTGCATGAGTTACTGATGAAACTAATTTAATATCCATATTTTCAGGGCCTCACTGCCCAAATGTATTAAGACTCAAACTTAGAATTCAGAGTGGACTTTTGTTCCACTCAATCTATTTTTATTGCATGGTTACTCTTTATAGTTAGACATCTAGTATAATAAAGAGATGGATGTCATCTTATAGAAGAACTAGTAGATAAAGATAAGTGATATGTCATCACTCATTTTATATATACTTATAGAAGCAGTAGAAAAGAAAAAAATTGATTATTATTATTTTTTGTAATCTCAGTTAAGATATCAATTTTTCTATGAATGCAAAGCGAATGGAATTAGACCGAATTTAGTTGTGATCTTATTCTTTTGTGTTGATTCTTTACTGCATCCTTCGGCCCTAAGGGTGTGGAGCAAGGGCCCACTCTCACCACCAAGGCAGAAGGCTAGTACCACTATTTTATTATTTCAAATTTTGCTTTATCGAATACTTACTGATTTTGATAGATAGATGCATGTTGTAGTTTATGGATTTGCTTTGAGTAGTTTACTATTCCATTCTATTTTCAGCATTCTTTGAATTCATTTCGTAAGAGGATAGATCAATCTCTCTAAATTAGTAAAATCTATTAGAATTAGCTAGAGAAAACTGGTAGTTGTAGAATCCCTATTTGCAGATAGCCAAGGACACAACCCTAGATTTTGACATCTGAAATATGATTAAATGATGAGGTACAATGACACCTTGTCACCAATATTTGGTGGAAACATGTTCAATTAGAGACAAATAGAAGAGGAAAAGAAAAGATTACTAGATGATATTAGATGGTGGACAAACTAAAGAAGTAGTTCATTCCTATGGACTATGAGTTGGAGTTGTTGAAGAAGTTGCAAGGATTGAAACAAGAAAACAAGTCTATTAAGGATGTTAGAAATGAAGACAACAACTACTCAACGGAAATTTGATTCAAATATTTTTAACAATCTTCTAACAGTGTATTATCAATGGAGATTTAAACAAAAAATAAACTATGCAACATAGAAGCATCAAATCTAAAAAAATGAATACACAAGACAATGTATAATGTGGAGCCCTTTTAGGTAAAAACTCCACACAGGAAAGAGGCCCAAATTTGTATTAATCTACAAAAGAGTGTACACTACATCAACTACACCAATCTTCCCTTAAGTCTTCAACCTAATAGAATTCTGACAACATCTGTGAAAGTATGAAACTACATAAACTTAACAACATTTTACAAATACATCAGTAAATAATGAAGCAAACCAAAATGGGCACCCAAGTTGAGAATCCCAATGCCAACCAAGGAATCTCACATGCAAGCAAGATATTAATTCCCTCTTACACACCTCTTACACTTGTCATAATGCATGTTGCATGCATGGGCACATGGGGCTTCAAATAGCTCTTACACTATCATTAGAGATGTCATAACCGTCATAGAATCTTATGACAACTTGCCATTGTCATAGATTCTCTTACAATGTATGACACATGCCAAAAATAACATATTCCAAGAGGTGGCACCTAGATTTTCTCGAATCACCTATTTACCTTTACCATGATGCAATAGTCTGTAAATGTTACTCCATAACAACTTGGGCCCCATAATAAATAATTACTTATGTCGATGAAACTACCTCATTCCCTTTGGGTAATTACAAATTATGAATAATAAAATGGAATAAATACAATATTGGGATTTACAAGGTTAATGGCACCTTATCCCAACATTCTCCCACTTGACATTATACATTGTAAATCAACCCATAGGAAATCAAATGAAAAATAATCAGGCAATAGAAACAAGGCCCATGGCCTCTTTGCACCACACAAACTTCTCTGTGCTCACAGGTTTGGTCAATGAATCTACAACATTCTCCTAAGTGTTTATCTTCTTTTGCTCAATCTATCCACTTGTAACCAATTCTTGAACAAAGTGATACTGAATATCAACATGCTTAGTCTGAGCATGATACATAGGATTCTTGGCCAAACAAATAGCGCTCTGGCTATCACAACCAATCTAAATGGCCCTGTGATCAAAACCAATACCTGTACATAGTCTCCTCAACCAAACTACCTCCTTAGAGACATGAGTAGCAACCATATACTCTTCTTTTGTGGTGGACAAAGCAAGCGTGGGCTGCCTCATACTCATCCAACTCACTACTCCTATAAATAGAGTAAACACATAACCGTTGGTGGACCTTTGACTATTCAATTCACCTGCCAAATCTGCATCAACAAATCCATGTATGTCCAAAGTATTATCATCACTATCAGTACTAGAATAAACCAAACAATAATAAAAAGTACCTACAAGATATTTAAGCACCCTCTTCGCATAATTCCAATGCTGTCTACCAGGGTTAGACATAAATCTGCTCAAAACTCCCACTACTTGGGTAATATCTGGCCTAGTTGAAACTATTGCATACATCAAACTCCCTACAACACTAACATATGACACATTAGACATATTCTCAAAATCATCCTCATCCTTCAGATACATATCTAATGTAAGCTTAGTACCAATGGGTAAAGGTGCTCTAACTGGGTTATAGTCCTGCATACTAAATGTCTGTAAAATGGTATTCACATACTTACTCTGAGATAACCAAAGCTTTCTAAACTACCTCTATCACCTCTGATCTCCATACCTAGAATATACCTGGTAGCACCAAGATCCTTCATATCGAATGCACCTAAAAGTTGGGCTTTCAACTCATTGATCATACCCTTAGTATTGTTAAAAAATAACATGTCATCAACATACAATGCAATGATCAGTATAGAATCATCAATACAATGAATGTAAATATAGTGATCCTTCTCACTTCTAACAAAACCAAATTTCAATACAAATGAGTAAAACTTTTGATACCACATTTTGGGGGACTATTTCAAACCATAGTGAGACCTCTTAAATAACCTACAAACCCAATGTTCTTTTTGTTTTACCTCAAAACCTGTAGGTTGTTGTATATAAATTTCTTCCTCAAGATCTTCATGAAAGAACATAGTCTTAACATCCATTTGGTAAATCTCCCAATCATAAGCTGCAATAATGGATAAAAGAAATCTAATCGAAGTCAATTTAGCAATGGGAGAGAAAATTTCACTGAAATCAACTCCCTCTCTCTAGGAGTATCCCTTGGCTACCAGTCTAGCCTTGTACTTCTCTAATGAACTGTCCACTCCAAGCTTCTTCTTGAAGACCCATTTGTAACCTATGGCCTTTCTTTCTTTGGGAAAATGAATAATATCCTAGGTGTTACAAGAGTCTAAAACTATCATCTCCTCCTGTATGGCTAACTACCAAGACTCACTATCATTTTCATGAATAGCTTCCCTGCCCACTAGATTTTATTGTCTTGTGGATCTCCTCAAGGTTGGAGTAAGAGGCTCTACTTATTCTTCTAAATGCTCATTTGTACCAACTATTAGGAATTGCATGCAAAAGATATCAATTAAATGCAAATAAAGATTAAATAGAGGAATGAAAATAGACAGAAATAATAACAGTGAGACAAATTTTAACGTGGTTCACCCAAACTTGGGCTACATCCACCAACAGAGAGTCCAATATTATTATCCAGTCAATCAAAACCGATTACAACTAGCAATCCCTATAACTCAATATTGTTGCAAATGCTACAATACAATATTAACAGAAACCCTAACACTAACCCTTAGCCTCTTTTATCAAGCCTTATGTCAGTTAAAAAAAATAGGGTTCTTTGTTTTTTGTTATGTCGGCCAATAGAAAAATAAGTCCCGACGCCTTAATAAAATAATAAAAAATCATTGGAGGTTTCAGGGCTACTACTCCTCGACCCCGCCCTGTAGCACAACAGGGAGTGTGCCAGGGGTGCTACCCCTGGACCCCGCAAGGGGTGCTGCCCCTTGACCCCGTCTTGGGGGCACTGCCCCCAAACCCCCACAAGGGGCACTGCCCCTTGACCCTGTTAAATAATTTGGGGGGAAACTACATTGATAAAAGTGGGGTAAATTTAACCTCCGAGTCTGATTAGGCTCCATATAACAACAATCTCCCACTTGGAGACTGATCAGACTCCACACCATATCATCTCCCACTCGGAGACTAATTATAACACTGCTAACCCTGTAGCCCCCATTGGAAACAAGAACCCTAGACCCTGTTGTTCTGATTTTATTGTTTTCAGTCTTGAAGACCAACCAAAGCTGAAGAGGAGCTTAGCTTCTCCCTTGTTACTGCATTTGTAAACATATCCACTAGATTTTCATCTATATGGATCTTTTCCAACCGTAATTGTCCATCATCCAACATCGAATGAATGAAGTGATACCGTAACTGTATGTGTTTGGTGTTTGAATGCAAGGCAGAATTCTTTGCAAGATGTATGGTACTCTAACTATTTGTAAACAAATAACTGTTAGCCTATTATTTGCCCAATTCTTCCATGAAAGATTGCAACCATATCATCTCCTTACTTGCCTCTGTTGCAGCTACGTACTCTGCCTCCTTGGTGGATAAAGTAACCACCTTTTACAACTGTGAGATCCAACTCACGACTATCCCACCTACAAGAAAGACATAACCTATAGTACTCCACCTAGTATCAATATCCCCTACCAAATCTTAGTCCACATAGCATGCTAAATTAGTATTAGAGCCCCCAAAACATAAGTGTTTATTAGATGTACCTCTCAAATATCTGAGAATCTATTTTACCACATTCCAATGCTCCAATCCGGGATGACTCATATACCTGCTTATGACTGCTACAGCATGTGCAATATCTAGTCTTGTGCATACATGGTGTACATTAAACTTCCTACAACTGAAGCATATGGTACCTTAGACATTTTTTCTTCCTCCTCTTGTGTCTTAGGACACATTTCCTTAGTCAAT
Organism: Cunninghamia lanceolata; assembly: GCA_027924645.1. Lineage (NCBI taxonomy): Eukaryota > Viridiplantae > Streptophyta > Pinopsida > Cupressales > Cupressaceae > Cunninghamia > Cunninghamia lanceolata. The sequence continues at coordinate 6,716,755 of BSBN01000768.1, forward strand.
TTCAAATGACTAGGCAAAGGTGTGTTGAAAGCTTTTGCATTCTCCATATGGAATCTCTGCAACACCTTTCAACATAATCAACTTGAGATAGAGTCAATTTTCTATTATTCCTATAGCTACAAATTTTCATACCAAGGATTTGTTTTGCTGCCCCCAAATCCTTCATAGCAAATGATTGTGCTAACTATTTTTTTAACTCTCTTATCTGATCTATGTTAGACCCTGCTACAAGCATGTCATCAACATATAAACATAAAATACTGTATCTATCATTATCTAACCTCTTAAAATAAACACAATAGTTAGAATTACACCGGATGTAACCTTGCTCAGCCATAACGCTATCAAATTTCAAATACCATTACCGAGGTGCTTGTTTCAAGTCATATAAACTCTTCTACAATTTGCACACCAATTTCTTCTTACCTTTGACCTCAAATCCTTGTGGTTGTTCCATATATATCCTCTTCCAAATCACCATGGAGAAATGTAGTTTTCACATCTAATTGTTCCAAATGCAAATCTTCAGTAGCCACAATACTTAAAATAATATGAATAGAAATCATCTTAATAACCAGAGAAAAAATTTGATCAAAATCAATACCTTTTTTTTCTTCATATCCTCTTACAACTAACCTGGCTTTAAATCTTTTCTTACATCCATCTTCCTCTTTCAACCTATAAACCCATTTGTTTGATAAAGCCTTTTTACCTGCAGGCAACTTACATAATTCCCAAGTCTGATTTTTCATAAAGGAGTCTATTTCTTCTTTCATTGCAAGCTCCCACTAAACCTTTGTACCCACCTGCATAGCTTCATCATATCCTTTGGGTTCACCAGCATCTATTAACAAAATAGAATATAAAGAGGGAAAAAACCTTTCAGGAGGTCTACTTAGCCTTGTTGACCGTCTAACATTCACTGGAGTTTGTGGTATTTCTCATTGTTGTTGTGGAGCATGAGGAACCACTAGAACATCATTATCTAGAGTATCATCTAGTACCACATAATCCTTTTCTTTCTTCTCATGCTATTGCAAATGATCTTTGTACAATAGCTTCTCATTGAATACAACATCCCTGCTTCTCACAATTTTCTGATTTTCAAAATCCCAAAGCCTATAACTGAATTCATGTTGTGTGGTTACACAACACGCCCCATTTTGACTTGGCAAAACAGGGACCCAGCTTTTGTTTTGGCTTGTGTTGTCTGTTTCTGGCGGTTTGGTAAAAATGAGTATGATAAGCAGCATCATCATGAAGGTCAGGATGAGGTAGGTCATCATCATGAGGTTAGTTTGTCAAAGTTCATATTTTGTTTCTATAACTTCATGGTTAGAAAGGGCTTGAAATTCCATGCAGGTTTGCCTTTTACATCACCTGAAAATTCGTCCATATGAGGGAGTTGTGAGCAGTCAAAGTTTTGGTCAAACCTGATAATTGCTGTATGAACATCATCATCATGATATTTGAAAAGCCCCCCGATAATATCCTGAGGTTGAAACATCCGGACGTCAAGTTTAAGTCGTATTAATCCTTTCCCGTCGGGCGGTCTTTTGTGTCGCCAAAGGTCATCATCATGATCTTACTCTATCACCTGATAAAAATCATGCAGGCCCGAAACATCCGGACGTCAATCTTAAGTGCTAGTGTGTTTTACCCGTCGAATAACCTTGGAAACATTGCGAGCATCATGATATTCCAACATCACCCGATATTAGAATATCATGATGATGTTATGGTATCACCTTACTTAAAGAAATCTGCCATCTGCATAATTTGCGCGCGCGACCAAGTCTTGGTGATCAACATCATCATGATATTTCGAGACCCGACATTTCCTAATATCCTCCTGACCTCCTTTTGCGTGATCATGATGATCACCTTATCTTTCGAAGCGGAGGGTGATTTTCGTTTCTTAAGTCGTGTTGAACAAGATCATCATGATCTTGTTCGTCTCTCCCAACAGTTCGTAATATCATCCTGCCGACGAGTATAACCTTTTGCAAATATGATGATGACGATGACGTCACCATCACCTTTGTCCTTCGGCAGGATATTTTCCAAGGTGTGATCCATTTCGCCAATATGATGATGACGATGACGTCATGTTCGAGGATAAACACAAGCCCCGGATATCCTGATGACGTCATCAGGACTTTCAGCAGGATCATATTTTAGATCGCCCAGTGCGAATATGATGACGATGATCATCATCATCTTGATCTTCCGAGGATTGCCTTGGCCGAAAAGGGTCATATTGCATTCATCCACCTGATCATCTTCCTTAGAGGTGACCCGATATTCCATTTATCCCCTGTTTTAACGAAACATGACGGTGACGTCATCCCTTTGCATTTTATTGAAGCCTGATGATGACGATGACGTCATCATGATTTTCCTCAGCGGCAGGATCATTTTCCGGGTCCTCCTGTTTGTCTTCATCATGATGATGATGATGATGTCTTCCTTTCCCGAGTGTGCAAGAACAAAACATCCTGATGTGCTTTTCATCAGAGCATTAGGAAAGGAGGATCATCATATTTGGTGATATCCTGCGGCCACTTTGAAGATATATATAGCTGGTCATCATCATGATTTTTGGCATCGGTATAACTGTTGCCGTCGGCCTAAGGTAAAATTGTCACCCTGATCATATGTAGTCACGCCGATGCAAATATGATGATGATGTAGGGCCGGTTTCTAAGGATGGTTGAAAGGCAGTTATTTCCTTGTATAATCTGAGATCATCATCATCATATTTCGAACCCGATATACAAAAAGAAAATGGGCAAAAGCATGAAGCGATAGAAATTTGAAAGCCCGACTGCCTGATTTTGGTCAACGGGGTTGACCTGGTTGTTTTCATGCTGTTTATGCATTTAGTGCATACTTTCACAGGTAAGACCTGTTTGCCTGTAGCTGCACATGGGGAGGTATGTTTAATAAAGTGTTTACTTCCTGCTGTTTATCATGATGATGATGAACCTTATGTTTGTCTGTTTACTTGCAGGAAATCATCATGATGCTGCTGAAGCTGAGCAGGGAAATCATGATGATGCTGCTGAAGATGAATATTGAAGTCATGATGCTGTTGAAGCTGAGCATTACAAAGTTGCGCATGGAGTCAACATGGGCCAGAAATGAGGAGGATATTGTCAAATATGCTGTTCGCCAGCTGGAGACCGAATCAAGTTGAAGATGCTGGAATATTCTGTGCCAGCTGTACATTTGCTAACTGACGAAGCATGTGCTTTTCATCTGGGCCGTTGTTTGTTATGAGAGGATCCTGATCCTTGGATCATTGTAACCGTTTTCTGGCAGTTGCTCTATATAACATCCAGAGCTTGTCATTTTAAAAAAAGAAAGAGAAAGGGAGAAATACATTAGAATACACAGACGCATTTGGCGCAAAGAGTCAATTACTGTAGAATAAGTTAGGAGATCGGATTGCTGAGACTAATGAGGATAGAATTGTTGAAATGTCAAGGTTCTTTCTTCAGATCACTGTAAATGTACCTGTTCTTGAGCATACTGAATGAATATGAAGTTCCAGATTACAATCTTATTGTAAATTTTACGTAATCTTCTGTTGATTTCTGGATATGTACTGGTGAATGCTGTGTTCAACTGGAAGCGCTTTCATTTCATTACATATAGTTGTCAACTTTCCTTTGAAGCTTTGCACTAGATCATGCGGATTTGTGGAATGTCCTGGTGAAGTATGATTTCTAGTTTTCCTTCTTTTCATTGCAAGTATGGGGGCTGGTATGTGAATCAGTGATCTAAGTCCAGTAATTTTAGGAATCTCACTCTCTAACCCTTTTCCTTTTTTCAATTTCATTAATTCATCACCATAACTGCAAATCATGATAAATAACAAGCAGAAACAGTGAAATATGCTGAAATCCCGTAGGTAACTGAAGATCATGAGCATATTTGAGTTAAGTGCATGTAGTATTGGAAATATCATGCAAGGAATCATAAATAATGGTAGAAATCATGCAAATATCAGCCTGTATGCACATTATTTGACTAAATTTACAGTGCAGAGGTAGAATTGTTGGAGACTTATGCAGAGCGAACATCCAGAGCAGGATATTTGAAGATGATGATGATGAACAGTGCAGAAACACGTAAGGCCCCTGAATGGAAAACAGCAACACACATCAACCACTGAGTAACGTCAGTAGATTAAGACCTAATCAACGGAGACTTGGGATCATGAATTCTTTGAATTCATCGTATCTTTCAAGATGAGTAAAGGTTGTTGTGTAACTTTTATTCTATGTTTGCGAATGACTAACATCATGACCAACATAAATTGGCGCTAGAAGGAGGGCCAAGGATTGAAGATCACATTCATCATCAGTATTTCCAGGTTTGATAACGCTCAGAGTAAGGTAACTTCAGATCGTTTGTGAATTTCATCAAATTGCGTAAATATTTGCTGCGACAAGTTTGTATTTGCACATTCTGTGTAAAGATTTCCAAATTTCACATAAATATTGCAAGCTTTACAGTAGATTTCTTTAAATTCACTAAATATTGGCCAAAGATGCATAAATTTGTTCAAGCTTTGAGGATTTGAGCCTTAGACACGTGAGATCTGGTGCTACTGGTTGAAATATCCCAATATCCTGTCATATTTGCAGTATCTTCACAAATATCGCGTAAATATTCAGTCTGATTTGCAAGTTGACCGCAAATATCACCTCGTCCGGTGGAATCCAGCCAATATTTGCAAAGTTTCAGCTAATTGGCCTCCAAATCGAGAAATCCTGGCTCACAGGATAAATACCAGGTCTAGACATAGTGAAATTTTCGAAGAATTGCCTGTCAGAGGTTTTAGACCTAAGACTGTAGACGTTCACCATACTCCAGAGTCTGGTACGTCCAGAGCTTCACCAGGACCTCCCCCTGTAACTCCTGTTGGTTTGCAAATACCTTGAGGTATACCAGTGACACCTTCTGTTCAACCTCAGGGTATACCTTTAGTCCAACCTCAGCCAACTGCACCACCTGTTCAGCCCCCTCAGGTTGCAATGTCGTTCTTTGCAGCAGAATCACCATTGACCTTTACTGCGTATCATGAGTTACCAAAGTATCCAGACAAGCTTTGTCCAAAATACCATCCTTATCAGGATGCGGATGATCATATCAGGACGTTTAAAGAAGCTTGCTGCAGAGCCAGAATAGAGCATCAGGATGTGGTGTGCAGATTATTCCCTTTTTCCTTAGGAGAAGAGGCTTATAATTGGTTCATCAGTCTTGGTCAATCTTCTGTAGGTTCGTGGGCTGTCTTAGAGAAGGCCTTTCTTGACAGATTCAAGGTCCCTATTGATCCATCCATGAATTACCACCTGTTTGCCACAATTAAGAGATTTGAGCATGAACCTATTGCAAATTTCAATGCTAGGTTCCAGAAAATGTTGTCCAAGCTAGTTACCCCATATGTGGTGGCTGATGATGCTGCCAGAAGTATTTATTATTCAGCCCTGGATCCATTAACCGCCATGTTCATCAGGAGAACACATCCTGCGATCACCACATTGACAGGAGCTTTTCAAGAAGCTATCAAGGTAAATCAACAGCTGATACCTGCTCCTACTCCAAATATAGCATTCCCTGCTTTGCCTGGCATGCAGTCACAATATCCAGCACAGTATCCTGCAGCTTATCCTTCGCAATATCCTGCACAATATCCAAATGGAGCAGTGATGCCCCCAGCAATCATGCCTGCACCTTTGCAGGTACCTCCATTGAGTATCATGCCTCCTCCTAATGGAAATGGCCAATTGCCACAATATCCTGCACATGCTCAGACACCTCAGGGTACAGATCTATCTCATAATAACCATGGATCTTCCTTTTTCCAGCCTCAGCCTGAAAATGTAGTGGCCAAAGCTCAAGAGGAGAAAGAGGAAATCAAAGAAATTGCTGCTCAGTTGAGAAAACTCACCACAGAAGTAACACACTTGAGAAATCAAGGGTTTTATTCACAGTCAGGTCAGAATAGGAGTTATTCCAATGACAGACCAAATTACCCTGACAGAGGATATAACAATAACTTCAACAGTAGTGCTGCAAATAACAATAATCCTCCTAGGCAGCCCAGAGTGTGGAACTCCAGGCCAAATAATGGTTCATTACCATCACCCCTAGACAATCAGCCTCCTGGTGAAGCCAAACAGACTACTAGAGTCAATCTTGCTGAGGCAGCCCTTACCAATTGGTGCAGGATTCACAACACCAATGCACATGCAGAATTAGATTGTCCACAATTTAGGATTGCTGCCAACATCTTTCAGACTGAAGTGTCTAATACTTCTGGAAATCCACCTCAGGCAGAAGGAAATGAAATAGTCCCTTGTGGATATGACTCAGCTTTTGTGCTGGAAACATACACTAATCAGCCTCATCAGGATTATAATCAGACCTGTGAAGAATCTGCCTTAACCTTTGAAGCAAAATATGTCTTCCCTTTTGAGGATGAAAATGAACCTACAAGAGAGCATGAGGAAGTACATGCATACCAGCAGCAATACCCTGGTAAGCATAATTATGACCTGAGGAGTAATGCCAACAGACCTGCCGGTCCATTGACATCATCTCTACCTCCAAATAACTTCAACACACCCCCTGATCCTAAGGCTAGCAATAACCCTGGGTTCCCTAAGGTGAATGCTCAGTACTTGTCTCCTCAAAACACAGTAACAAAATTCGTAGGTACACCTCATGAATCTGACAGGTTAGTCAGTTATTTGGCTGATGAAATGAAGAAAATCAAGATCAGCCTGTCCCTATCTGAGTTACTGAAAACTCCTGCCATCAAAAGGGCATTCATGAAGTCGCTGGATGATCCTGCTTCTAAAGAGGATAATCACCTTTCGAGTCAATCCAATAGCAGAGACCATACTGTTAAAGATAGCACTGTCAAGCCCAAAGTGTCAGCCACAGTCCAAGCTGTTGAAACCTCTCACATGACCTTGTACAGAGACAAAACTGAATCACCTCCGTTTCTCCTCACCATAAGAATGTTCAGTAAGAATTTGCACAATTGTTTAGTTGATTCAGGAGCCTCAACTAATGTTATGCCTTTGTCAATATGCAACGCATTAGGACTGCATCCTGCTAAATCATTAAAGAAGGTCACTCAATTGGACAAGACAGAAGTAAGTGTCGTAGGAGAACTCACTCATATTCACATGCAGCTAGCGTCTGATCCTAGGATCCAGTATTACATTGACATTCAGGTAGTTGACATACCTGATACATATGGGATGTTGCTTAGCCGGGACTGGTCTAAAACGCTTGACGGATACATGTCCACAGACTTCAGTCACATGTGGTTGCCATGGAAAGGTATACCTAATCAGATCAGGATTGATGCTGAGCCTAGGATGAAACATATGATCACCGAATATAACAGAACAAATGAGATCATGTATGTAAACGTAGAACCTGGAGTTTATCACATCAGGCCGCAAACTGTCCAAATAGAAGAGATCCTGATGCTTGATGCTCATCATCATCATGATGATGATTATCATGAGGATATGCCAGTTGTAGAACTTAATAATGATCCTGATAATGACAACGAAATAGATCACTTCAAGGATTTTCAGAGGCATTTATCTACTCAGATAAAACGTTGTCAATTATTAAGTATACCTGCTAATGATATTTTGATTGACGGATGGTGCAGATTGCATGGCGAGGCACACTCGGAAAAGACTTGTGAATCATGCTTGGACATGATCATGCTGGAGCAGACGTATAGTGAAGCATCATCATCATATTCCGAGGTGAGTGCTACATCTGATGATGATGATGATACTAATTTTTATTTGTCTTCTGCAGGAACAGAAGAGTCGACGGATCCTGATGAGGATCATATCCGAAAAACAGAAGAGATCCTGGTGTCCAATCAGACGAATGATGCGAGAAAGGAAAAGATCACTCCTGGTAGTGATTGCTTCATGGAACCGGATTACGAGTTGTCTGATGAGGATAAAGGCAGTGACCTGACGAAGTTCGAAGAATTTCTGGTCAAAGAAATAAAAAAAATGACACAACAGTGTAGATCTCCACGGGAGGTTTTAATTAAAGGTTGGTGTAGGCTGCATGAGGCGCCTCACTCAGAAACCACTTGCTCACTGTGCTTGCACATTTTGAGGAAGCATGCAACTGTATGTGCTGAACATCATCTTCCTGCTAGGATGGAAGAGAAAAGAGGAAAGCCATCAGGCTCATCAGATAAAGGAAAGGAGCAACAAGCAGATGCAGCACCAGAAGTTATTAATTGTCCAGACACTGAAGTAGATCATTCTGAAGATTTTGAATTATATTTGTCTAGAAATATACAGCGTAGTCAAATATTAGGTTTGCCCATTGATGATGTCTTGATTGAAAGCTGGTGCAGATTACATGATGAAGAGCATTCAGAAAAAGATTGTTACCCTTGCTTGGTCATGTTGAAAAAGATTCTAGAAAATACAATAGCTGAGGCAGTTTCAGAAGGTAATGAAGATGAAACATCTTTCCTGGATTCATTTTATGCTGGGATTGATAGGAGTTCTCTACTTCCTAATACAAGTAAGGATCAGTCAGTATGCAGGTATAAGTCTTGTGAAAATTTTAGAGAAGAAATCACTCATCAGGATAATAGTTTTGATTCTGATCCTAATACTTTTGATAAAGAAGATGAAACATCTTTCCTGGAGTCATTCTATGGTAAAGAGAAGTGTAAACAGATACTAGAGCAATTTAAATGCACTCCTGATGATGAAGTTCCTATGATGGTAACTCAGGGAGTCACAGAGAAGAAAATAAATGCTGATTTATTACCTGACTTCTTTGAATTAAATGATCAAATGCAAGAATGTTGCAGGTTAAAGGAACCAGATCCTCTAATAGATAGAAAATGTGAATTATTTAATGAACAATTCCTGAAAAATGAAGATGTAGAAGACTTTGGAGTTGTTATGCATAATCAGATGTCACTCCAGAAATATTTTGAAAATGAAACAGGGGAGTGTCCTCATCAAGTGAAAGTTGTTTCTCCTTTACAGTCAAATGATTTAGAAATGATAAATTTTTGTATATCAGATTGTGATAATAAAGATACTTATTTAGATGCTGATGTGCAGGAAATTGAAGAAAATACTGAGAAGTTTCCTGAACTGGAGGATAAACTGAACATCCAGAATGAAGGGATAGGGCTGGATAAAGATGAAGAATCAATACATCAAAGGTCATACATCCTTCAATTTGAGGAGGGACCAGGCACTGAGCCAAGCAGTGAAAATATAATGACAAATGAAAGACCAACTGCCAATGAAGAAGCATGTCCAGCAAAGCCAGAAATACACCAGGTTGTATTTCTCCTTTCCACAGTAAATAATGTTGAATATTATTTTAATTATGGAAATTCAGAAGATAAGACATGCATATGGATTAATCATGAACATGATGAGCGTCCTCAGTTGCTGATCATCAAGAGTTGTTCTGTTGAATACAGTGAATTCAGAATACCAGAATATTCTTCAGAATATAAAGATAAATTTGCTAGGTTGAGAACCATAACTAATACCCTGATGCTCCTGCACAATCAAAAGAAGTATGCAAATACAGGTGTCCTTAGGTCTTTTTCTGGATTTTGTTTGCCTAGTAGTGGTTTGTATAGTGTTGCTTCTGTTTTGTGTTGTTTTGGTTGAGTTTTGTTTTGGTAAGTCAGGATGATGCACTTCATCACCTAAGAAAATAACTAAATTGTTAGGATTCAAGTGATGAGACCAGATTTAGATATAGGTTATGATTCATTCTGAGAAATGTTCATGATCAGGTTTATGATGTCTTTTCATCAAGGTGCCTTTTCTTGTCCAAAGTGAATCAAACACAATGAAACACCTAACAGCCTTGGGTTTGCTGAAGATATGAGTATAGGTGTTAAGTGAAAAATCTAAAGGGACTCCCTTGCTACCAATACAATCTCCAACCTAAAGCTGCAAGTGACTACACCTTGTACAAATGAGCAGACATGATGATATCAAATTTAAATTTTTAAAGGAAAATCAGAAACGAAATAAAATTAGGCCATCTAAGTAACTCTACCGGGGCTATGGACGCCTGCTGGCAGTGGGGCTCTACTTAGGGAGATTGTATAGATAACCTTGCCGGGGTTATAGACACCTGCTGGCAGCAAGGCTCTATCCAGGTTGGCTATGAGGGATGATCTCCAACTATGTAGTTTAACACCAGTTACTTATGTTTTCAACTTACTTTCAAGATGAGGATAATTAATCATCTGCACACACCTGATCCTTTGTTAGCTTTATCACCATAATGAAATTTTATCATTCAAAGATCATGATGATTTACTTAGACAGAATTAGAACACTATAGATGAATGTGATCACATCACTTGAATCATTTGAATTTTGTTGTTTTCTTTGGTGGCAAGTTGTTGTGTGGTTACACAACACGCCCCATTTTGACTTGGCAAAACAGGGACCCAGCTTTTGTTTTGGCTTGTGTTGTCTGTTTCTGGCGGTTTGGTAAAAATGAGTATGATAAGCAGCATCATCATGAAGGTCAGGATGAGGTAGGTCATCATCATGAGGTTAGTTTGTCAAAGTTCATATTTTGTTTCTATAACTTCATGGTTAGAAAGGGCTTGAAATTCCATGCAGGTTTGCCTTTTACATCACCTGAAAATTCGTCCATATGAGGGAGTTGTGAGCAGTCAAAGTTTTGGTCAAACCTGATAATTGCTGTATGAACATCATCATCATGATATTTGAAAAGCCCCCCGATAATATCCTGAGGTCGAAACATCCGGACGTCAAGTTTAAGTCGTATTAATCCTTTCCCGTCGGGCGGTCTTTTGTGTCGCCAAAGGTCATCATCATGATCTTACTCTATCACCTGATAAAAATCATGCAGGCCCGAAACATCCGGACGTCAATCTTAAGTGCTAGTGTGTTTTACCCGTCGAATAACCTTGGAAACATTGCGAGCATCATGATATTCCAACATCACCCGATATTAGAATATCATGATGATGTTATGGTATCACCTTACTTAAAGAAATCTGCCATCTGCATAATTTGCGCGCGCGACCAAGTCTTGGTGATCAACATCATCATGATATTTCGAGACCCGACATTTCCTAATATCCTCCTGACCTCCTTTTGCGTGATCATGATGATCACCTTATCTTTCGAAGCGGAGGGTGATTTTCGTTTCTTAAGTCGTGTTGAACAAGATCATCATGATCTTGTTCGTCTCTCCCAACAGTTCGTAATATCATCCTGCCGACGAGTATAACCTTTTGCAAATATGATGACGACGATGACGTCACCATCACCTTTGTCCTTCGGCAGGATATTTTCCAAGGTGTGATCCATTTCGCCAATATGATGATGATGATGACGTCATGTTCGAGGATAAACACAAGCCCCGGATATCCTGATGACGTCATCAGGACTTTTAGCAGGATCATATTTTAGATCGCCCAGTGCGAATATGATGACGATGATCATCATCATCTTGATCTTCCGAGGATTGCCTTGGCCGAAAAGGGTCATATTGCATTCATCCACCTGATCATCTTCCTTAGAGGTGACCCGATATTCCATTTATCCCCTGTTTTAACGAAACATGACGGTGACGTCATCCCTTTGCATTTTATTGAAGCCTGATGATGACGATGACGTCATCATGATTTTCCTCAGTGGCAGGATCATTTTCCGGGTCCTCCTGTTTGTCTTCATCATGATGATGATGACGATGTCTTCCTTTCCCGAGTGTGCAAGAACAAAACATCCTGATGTGCTTTTCATCAGAGCATTAGGAAAGGAGGATCATCATATTTGGTGATATCCTGCGGCCACTTTGAAGATATATATAGCTGGTCATCATCATGATTTTTGGCATCGGTATAACTGTTGCCGTCGGCCTAAGGTAAAATTGTCACCCTGATCATATGTAGTCACGCTGATGCAAATATGATGATGATGCAGGGCCGGTTTCTAAGGATGGTTGAAAGGCGGTTATTTCCTTGTATAATCTGAGATCATCATCATCATATTTCGAACCCGATATACAAAAAGAAAATGGGCAAAAGCATGAAGCGATAGAAATTTGAAAGCCCGACTGCCTGATTTTGGTCAACGGGGTTGACCTGGTTGTTTTCATGCTGTTTATGCATTTAGTGCATACTTTCACAGGTAAGACCTGTTTGCCTGTAGCTGCACATGGGGAGGTATGTTTAATAAAGTGTTTACTTCCTGCTGTTTATCATGATGATGATGAACCTTATGTTTGTCTGTTTACTTGCAGGAAATCATCATGATGCTGCTGAAGCTGAGCAGGGAAATCATGATGATGCTGCTGAAGATGAATATTGAAGTCATGATGCTGTTGAAGCTGAGCATTACAAAGTTGCGCATGGAGTCAACATGGGCCAGAAATGAGGAGGATATTGTCAAATATGCTGTTCGCCAGCTGGAGACCGAATCAAGTTGAAGATGCTGGAATATTCTGTGCCAGCTGTACATTTGCTAACTGACGAAGCATGTGCTTTTCATCTGGGCCGTTGTTTGTTATGAGAGGATCCTGATCCTTGGATCATTGTAACCGTTTTCTGGCAGTTGCTCTATATAACATCCAGAGCTTGTCATTTTAAAAAAAGAAAGAGAAAGGGAGAAATACATTAGAATACACAGACGCATTTGGCGCAAAGAGTCAATTACTGTAGAATAAGTTAGGAGATCGGATTGCTGAGACTAATGAGGATAGAATTGTTGAAATGTCAAGGTTCTTTCTTCAGATCACTGTAAATGTACCTGTTCTTGAGCATACTGAATGAATATGAAGTTCCAGATTACAATCTTATTGTAAATTTTACGTAATCTTCTGTTGATTTCTGGATATGTACTGGTGAATGCTGTGTTCAACTGGAAGCGCTTTCATTTCATTACATATAGTTGTCAACTTTCCTTTGAAGCTTTGCACTAGATCATGCGGATTTGTGGAATGTCCTGGTGAAGTATGATTTCTAGTTTTCCTTCTTTTCATTGCAAGTATGGGGGCTGGTATGTGAATCAGTGATCTAAGTCCAGTAATTTTAGGAATCTCACTCTCTAACCCTTTTCCTTTTTTCAATTTCATTAATTCATCACCATAACTGCAAATCATGATAAATAACAAGCAGAAACAGTGAAATATGCTGAAATCCCGTAGGTAACTGAAGATCATGAGCATATTTGAGTTAAGTGCATGTAGTATTGTAAATATCATGCAAGGAATCATAAATAATGGTAGAAATCATGCAAATATCAGCCTGTATGCACATTATTTGACTAAATTTACAGTGCAGAGGTAGAATTGTTGGAGACTTATGCAGAGCGAACATCCAGAGCAGGATATTTGAAGATGATGATGATGAACAGTGCAGAAACACGTAAGGCCCCTGAATGGAAAACAGCAACACACATCAACCACTGAGTAACGTCAGTAGATTAAGACCTAATCAACGGAGACTTGGGATCATGAATTCTTTGAATTCATCGTATCTTTCAAGATGAGTAAAGGTTGTTGTGTAACTTTTATTCTATGTTTGCGAATGACTAACATCATGACCAACAATTCATTAATGCCATATCTAACGAAGGTACATTTTTTAAATTTTGCATCCAACTTGGTTCTATTTTTAGAATCTACATGTGTAAATGCTTCACATTCGAAGGTTTTGAGAAAAGAATAACCCACCTTCTTACTTGTCCATGCTTCCTTTGGAATACAACCTAAAGGAATTGAAGGACCTCTATTAATTAAATATACAACAGTGTTGACAGCCTCTACCCACATGTTTAAAGGCAACCCAACATGCAATCTCATGGTCTTTGCGCGCTCCATTATTGTCCTATTTGTGCGTTCAGCCACTCCATTCTCGTGTGGAGTCCCTGGAACTATTTTTTTCCTACGAATTCCATTAAAGGAACAATAATCCTCAAATTCTTTGCTGCAATACTTACCACAATTATCAAATCTGAGACATTTTAATATTTTACCCGTCTCATTCTCAACCAAGCTTCTTCATTTCTTAAATGTTTCAAATACATCAGATTTCTGCCTAAGGAAATAAATCCAAACCTTCCTAATTACATCATCTATGAATGTAACATAATATTGAGAGCCACCGAGAGAAGATACCTAAACTGGTCCCCATACATTTGTATGCACAAGTTCCAACTTTTCATCTTTGTTTTGCTTCCCATCCTTGAGAAAACTGACTCTCTTTTATTTTCCATACACACAACTTTCATAGAAATCTATATTAATACTTTTTAGACCTAGTAAAAATTTCTTAAAATGAAGTACCTTCATACCTTTTTGAGTCATATGCCCAAGTCTATTATGCCACAGTGTTGTCTCAAAACTTGCAGCAACTATTTCAGTTTCTTCTTGCGAACCCGCAGCAACTGTTCTTGAACCTGTTTATTTTTTCTCTGCAACAACTAAAGTAGAAGGAATAGTATGACCTGTACAAATATATAAGGTGCCTACTTTCACACCTTTTTCTACTATTAAGGAACCTATTGAAACCTTCTAATTTTTATGAATAAATGTAACAATGCAACCTTCATCAGCTAGCTGCCCTGCTGAAATTAAATTCCTACTTAGCCTTGGAACATGCCTTACCTCTTGTAGTAGCCAATGATTCCCATTCTGTAACTTAAACTTGATTCTTCCCTTTCCAACAATCTGACAGGGTTCGTTATCTCCCAAATAAACTAGCCCAAAAATCCCCTTGGACATAATCAAGAAAATAACTTCTATGGGGCGTAGCATGAAATGAGGCCCCTAAATCTAAAACCCACAAATCATTAGCATTATCAAGGGAAAGAATCAAAGCATCATCTTCATATTTATTACTTACCATATTTTCCTCCTTATTGTCTTCCTGTTTGTCTCCTTTATTCTTCCCAGACCAACAATCTTTCTTCAGATGATCTGGTTTCCCACAATACTAGTGGTGCAAGGGCATCAAGATAAATCCATGTAATTAAGGTCTTTTGTTGAGTTTAGATGTGTCAAGTCTTTTGATCATTTAATAAGGTTAGGATAGACCATTCATAATGTAATTGGGGCCATTTTAGTGTTTTTGGTCAAATTTTACAAATAGTGTCAAAGTGTTGTCTTGTAAAGATGCAAACATGGAAGTTGAACAATCATTAGAGTCCAAAAGGTTAGTTTTTTTGTTGAGTCATTTCTTTTCTAATGTAAGAAGTTTAAATATGCCTTGGAGAGGATCAAACGGATAGAGATGAAGTTCTAATGTAGATGGAGAAGGAGCTTGTAATTGAAAAATGATGTGTTGATGTATAAAATTGCACAAGTTCTAACAGCAACATGGGAAGTTTCAAGAATGTGGAACTTACTACTTGAAACAACCTCTAGATTTTAAAGAAGCTGGCTCTTCTCTATTTAAATAGGTTTTGAGCAAAGGGTAAGAAATTAACAGGATTATAGATACAATTAAGCAAATCTAACTATGACAATGCGCCTGAATAAAAGTATCCTCTTCAATTTTAGCACAATGAAACTATTCTCAAGATACAATTATATTAAAGGGAATATACTGCATGATTAACATAAATAGATGGAATAAATATAATCAAAGGCTCACAACCTGACACTTTGCAATGACACAGATAATATCAACCAAGGCACATAACAGAGTTCTTCTCATTAATCTTCCAACAACATAAAAGACACAGATATATGCACAGGTGCATTAACTTTCTTATCAAGAACAACAAAATAAAGGCAAAATGACATCAATTGGCCACAACAAAGTCTCTGACTTCTCTTTTAAAAGTATGACAAAAACTTATCAAAAATATCTCTATCTCTGTGTCTATCTTTTACAAATACTGCATATTTATAACCATAGATCTGAATCTAGATTGTCTGTAACAACTGAATCCCAATGGCCCAATGGAACTGAAGATAACTGGAAGTCTCTGATGGTTATGATCCTCCAAATCTATAATGGCCATCCACTCATGCAGGCTCATTGGCTAGGGCAAAATATATGTAGTGCACCTCTTTCACTGAGATACAAACACATGGCGAGACCCGCACACTTGAAACATTACTATTTGCTACGTGGCAGCATCTGTATCAAAATGAGAAACTCCTTTGTCTACTAGAAATGAATAGGAAAATGACACTTGTCGCATTTTGCAGCCTTAAAAATTATCTACGTGTCTTCTTCCACAAAAACCCTCAAAATTATGTCTTTATGCTCAAGTGATCTCTGCTTATGACACCTTTCACAACCCACATTACTTAAAAATATGAGACACATTAATAATGAGACCCACAACCTTTAGCATACATTAGCTTCAAAGGGAGAAAACTAGGACATATGGCATCTTCTGTGTGCACACCAGCTAACACGTGGCGGCACCCGCAACACTGCTTGAAACATTTAAAACTTTTGGAACTCTCCGTGGAAGATGACACTTGGCACAATCTGTGCAAAACTTAAGAAGCTTAAAGTTTCTCATTGAAAGGGTCATAATCAAAGCAACTCCTCCTCCACAACCACCACATGGCATTCTTTGCACTCTTGAAACTGAAACAAACTATGGCCCACCATCTTTCATTACTAGCGATAACATGATACGGAAAGAAACATGTGGCTTCCTCCACATCAAAATAAAAAGACACATGACGCCCTCCACAGCAAAATAAAAAGACACACGGTGCCCTCCGCACACAACATAGAAACTTTAAGGACTGCCTCCATATGCTACACGTGGCGAGACCCGTAACAAAGCTTGAAACATTTAAAACATTAAACTATTTGCTACGTGGCGTGCTCTGCACAAAAGTTAATATTCTGTGGTTTTTGTTGGATCTAGGGCATACAACTGAGAGGGGGGGGTGAATCAGTTGTATAAAACTTCTTCTTCTTTCAAACACTTGATTCTTTGTTGTTTAGTTAGCAGCATATCAAATAATCATCCAAGAAAGCATAATACATAAACACAAGAGCAGATAAGCATCAATACATTGAACACCAAGATTTTGACATGGAAAACCCGGTTAAGGGAAAAACCACGGGGTGATTAACCCAAGAATTATTCTCTGTTAGAAGAATAAAGAAAAAATGAATGGCACATGCCAATGAGGGCTCACTGCCCGAGCACACTGCTCACAAAGAGGCCCACTGCCTACAAGGAGACACACTGTCTACAAAGTGATAAAAATCACAGTCTTGAACTGGAGAATGACATCTTTACCATGTCCGGATCAGTTCCAATTAAGCTCAAAAACCTCTGCTCTGTCTTTCGCACCTTTCTTCACTATGCCACACTCATACACTCATCACACTTTGAAATGAACTCACAAACCGTTATTTATACAAGACATCGACTTAGGAACAAACATCTAAGTCGGCAAACAACCACGAGAGTATCCGCAAGATGAATAACACATCCGGTCGGCCACCACAAGAACATTCGCAGGATGAACAGCTCATCCGGTCGGCTAAACAGAGCAAGAACTTCTTCCGGAAGAATAACTTCAATTCCGGGCTCTACTATCAATGCGGATCAGCAACACATCCTCAACACGATCCAGAAAACTTCACAAGCCTGCCTGAAAGACCGGATACATCCGCACGTCCTATACTTGCTGGAATCTCTTGTCTTCCTCATCCGGAACTTCAAGAACACAGTCTGTCGCCACTGTAGAAGGTGCTTCCGGACCTTCAAATCATACATTATCAATGCGGACCAACAACACAACCTCAACATGATCCAAGAACCTTCAGAAGCCTGTCTGAATGACTAGGTACGTCCGCATTTCCTTTACTTACTGAAATCTCTTATCCTTCTTATCTGGAACTTCAAGAGCACAGTCTGTCGCCACTGTCATAATGCAAGAGGTACTTCCGGACCTCCAAATCATACACAACTCGAGATGGCACATCACAAGGACATCCCAAACACTCTTTCCAATCCGCAGATTAGGATTGTACAATTCCGGACCTCACCGGACCTTTCTGTGATCCTCTGTCACCTCTAAGCACTTACCGGAACCGGTTCCACACAGACAGCCATAACTTCTACAGGTCTTTATGCGGACCTCTGAAAACTTGACTGAAGCATCTCAAGACTCATATCTGCAAACCCTTTAATCCGCATCCTCCGGTTCTCAACCTATCCAATATATTTGCCTTCTTCTTATCACTGTTCTTCACTGTTCCTGACTGAGGCTAATTTTCTCAATATCCTCAACACATAGCTCATCCAATCCTTCTTGTCAATGTAATATGATTATGTTGACATCAATGACAACACTGGTTCACCTCATACTTGCAACAGTTTTAACTGTGGCTTGACACTTGGCAGATTCCACACAAAGTATAAGAAACTTATGTAGTGATACCTTTGAAACTTGCATAGAAACAAAAAGAAACCCGCGGACTAAGCTGCGACTAAAACAAAATGTAGAGTCTTGACACTCTATAGTTCTTAGCAAGCAACAGGACTTCTGAGCCTGCTCTGAAAGAATCCAAAACTGACAAGAATATATGTATTGAAAATACAACTTAGAGTCATAAATTTTGCAATGCTATCTGATAAACAAACCATTCTGAATTAGAGAGTCCTTGTCTACTCTACAAATCTTGAAAAGCAAAATCAAGATTATTTATATCCTTATGGGAAAAGGTTTGCATAATTTGTACCATAGCTTTTAATTGAAACTCCAGCTAGGCCATAGGTATCAACACAGCCTCTACCTCCTTGACTGATGAAGAATCACTCAAACCCTGAAAAATTGTCTCATCATTTTGCATGGTCAAGAGTAGGGCCTTGATGTCATCGATCATCAATATTGTGTTATTATTTGGGAATGATGAAGGAAGCCCCAGTTGCACCAAATCCTCTATATGTTTCTTCATATTTTTCACTCCTTTCACTATATCTAGGAGCTCTTGACAATTTGTAGCTGCAGAGTTACAACTCAGAACTTCATTGACCTTCTTAGCAGCGACCATTGTATCATTAATACCTACTGCTGACAGAGTCTCATCTGTTGTGTCATACAACTTCTTCAATAAAAGTTGAGAGTTAGAAATCCTCAATGAAACAGTAGACAAGGTGGCTTGCACTGAAGTTTCAACCTTTTCACATAGCTACTAAGCATTTAACAAAAATGTTAAAGAGGACTTTAGTTGGATAATCTCTTCAGAGATTCTCTTCCATACTGAAACATATAGCTCTTTTACCAAATTTAAAACTCTAGCATTTTGTGGCCTATTGGCTAACTCAATTGTCAGTTACTTTGTTCTTTGTTGCTTGGCTAGGAGTTGTGCCTGAATTGCACCATTAGCATTCTACTCACTTAATAACTTTTGTTGTAATTGTGTGGCCTGTTGCAACTTATCTTGATATTTCTTCTCCAGAGTGGCCTTCTCCTGTCTCAAAATAGTCACTACAACCTTTTCTTGTGCTAGCTCAAACTTAAGAGAAGCATTATGGGTCTATGTAGCCTGATGTATCTGACAAGAAACAATATTTTGCAATTGTTTGTTCATACTCGCAATCTCATTATTCTTTGATTGAATCTCCCCAGCAAGGTTACTATTGTTCACCTTCTCTTGAGCTAAATCATTTTCTACTTTCTGCAACTTCTTAGATACCTTCAGATAGTCAGTTGCAACAATAGATGCAGTCTCATTTAGTAATTCAACCCTATCCTGTGGCCTAAAAAGAGACATATCCATGGCCACAACATTCATGACATAATCCTGGGGCTGTATTTTTTCATTAGGTTTCACCACATTTGGAGATAAATGTGTGACTGTCAGTGATTGTTGAATGGGGTCAAAAGTGACCTCATGTGTGCTACAGCAAGGCTTTTATTTTTCTTCTTCCTCTTTTTGTCCATTCTAGCCTCTCTAGCCCTTTTTGCTGTGTCTGCTTGGGCTTGGATTGTAGGAGGGGATGCAATGTATCCTCTAGCAAAGGGATGACCTTGAGGCAAGCCATAAGGAATAGCCAATAATTTTTGGCTAGGAGAAACTTGAGGAGGGGTTCTTTTTGGCACATATGGAGAAAATAATGGTAATGAAATGGCCTATGAAGATATGGCCTATGAATTGGCAATTATTGCAAGGGTTGATGTAAGCACAACAGAAGTGGCAAGGGATATGAATGTTTGGCTACTTGAGATTGCCACTCCTATAGTAGAAGAAAGAGATACATGAGAAAAGGGAGAAGAAACACTTACTTGAGCAACAGAAGTTGTGATTGGCAGTTGTTGTAGCTATGGTTCTGCTTCTTCCTCCTCTTCTGCTTGCAGGTGTAATTTCCTATGTTTCCTAGGCCTCTCACCTATTTCCTCTGTTTCTTTCTCTTCAACATTTACCACCACTAGTGGTTGCAAAGGAACAAATCTGGAACCCCCAGATGCCGAAGCTGTTTGGGTCTCCCTATATTTGGTGATGACACTACACCTTTTTGCTTCTCTAAGGTGCTGAGGGATTGGGGCCATGAAGATGTAGGAACAGTAGATGAGGCATGTCCTGTCTCTTGCATAGTTTGGGCTGACTCTATTTCCTCCTCTATTTCCTCACCCTTCCTCTGAATTCTACTGGTGTCTAGGCTTGAGACTGTGGAGGGATGCCACTCATCCTAGATTGATTCCCATTTTTCATCAGTGTCAATATTCCCAAATGAATGTGTGATCTCTGAAATCTCTTGCCTATATTTCCAATAGGCTTCAATCTTTTATGGTTTCCAATCTTGGGCCTTCAATGTTTTCCTGAAACCAGCAGTCATTCGTAACTTAGGGTCAAATTGTTTCTCTTTGACATAGAAGGTTTCTCATGGCCTGGCCCCCTCAAAGGGCAAATCAGATAATGCTACATATAGGTCAGGGTTATCCTCTTTTAGATTCCTTCTGTCCTCCCAAAATGGATGACCCTCATGTACCATTTCAGAATGGACCTTGTTATTCATAATCCAGGATGCTAGAAAACAATCTGGGTCATATTTCCATTTATCTTCAATGATGAGGAAACCCAGGGCAGGTAACTTTCTTAGCAAGAGGCTCTCTGCATCTCTAACTTCAAGTGTCATATTTTTCTTGACCCATGGGATATCATACATCTTCCTCTTTCTTTTCTTGTGGCCAAAATCATTATCAACCATAGAGACCCGTCGGGTCACTTCTAAGAATACAACCCTAGGGGTCAATACTTTAGGTAATAGCATGGGCCCGTCATTGAAACCATGGACTCTGATTATGGTATTATGTGCCCCAAAGAAATAATCACAGGGAATTGGGCAATTGATCATAAAACCCCTTATACTCTGTGTCAATTTATGTTCTACAGGCTCAGGGCTTAATTGGCAAAAGGCAGGGGCTATAAAAAGTTCCCAAAACTCATAGGGGTCAGAGGCTTCAGATAACACATGTGTCCATGTGGAAACAGGGATAGTTTTGTTTTGACCAAAATCTAGGTCATATATATTTAAATACATATGTTTTACGAAAAGACTATGGTTTTGATACAACATAAGGTGGAATAGAAAAGCAAAATACCTGAAAACTCGCCTTGACTTGAAATTTGAGAGCTGATCAATCATGGCATTAGCAATTTATTTCGAGAAATCTAGCTGGTACTCTTGTGATTTGTCCACAGTTTTCAATCTAAAAATGATAGCTATTTTCCAGTCATGGACTGTGTTACCCTCTCTCATCCTGAAAATGAAGGCTATCATTGAAAGTGCCTCTTGAACATTTTGACTAAATTGTGCCCTCCTAGTGGGTAGTGTGGGCATCTGGGTGTTATCATCTCCCAACTGCATCTTTGAATTGAGGAACTTGACTTTGTTAATTATATTAGCCCATGTGTTTTGCATTTTGGTGACAGTTGGAAATGTGGCTATTCTATCATGCTACAGGATTAGCATGTCTCTTACGACCTTGGATATAATATGCACTATGAAAGGGCCCTGTTGTATAGTATTTGATGGTGCATGAAACAATTCTGCACATAACTTGATTAGCTCAGGACATAGGTGGACATTAGGAACCAGGAGCTGTGCCAATCGCGAGGTCCATATCCTCATACCAAAAGTCTCAGACTTCCTGCTGTTTGCTCAAAGAATACACCTCTGATGTGCCCCCTCCTGGAGAGCCTTGGTATTCTTTTGAAGGGGCATGTCAAATATGCCATCTACATAATTCTTCACCTTTGCTGGGTTGATAGAATATCCTACCTCAGGGACCCTTGTTCTTGGGTAGCTTTTCCTTGGTTGCACGGGTGATGAAGCATATGATTTGCTATTCAACAGCTTATCAATTGGCTCATAAATTCCAAGTCCCTCCTAAGGAGATTGTGTTTCAGACATATCTATATCTATGAGGAGAATGCGGGAAGCTTTGACACAGAAAAAAAATGAAACTGCTTAACCAGAGTGATACTTAGCTGAAAGGCACTAGCTAGGGATGAACTTGGATGCAATAGTGATTGAAAGCAGAGAGATAGAAACAAATGAGAGCTACAGTTAGGATTTAACCTTACTCATTGGGGCTTTATGGAGATAATCAATGACATATCTTATATTATAAATGGCAATAATGCCAAGAAAAAGCTAGTGTATCCTTTTGAAATCTGCATGGAATGGAGTGTCAGATATGTTATGGGAGTGGCTATCTTTTTTGAAAAGTGTGTACTTCTGGGGAATTTTAGGGATTGTCGAACAACCTTAATAAATGCTGGACCAAAAGAGAAGGGACTTTGCACTACTGACACTTGTTCACCGAACACTTATTGAAAAGAAAAGTGGGAAAAGAAAGTGGGAAAACAAGAAAGTGAGCAAAGGAAAGAAAACTAACTAACTATGATACATTAAGAGTCCCTCCTTAATTGAAATGTTTTAGATAGATCCCATTTACCAAAATCTCTTCAGGTTCTCCATCCATGGTCTCCAGCTCAAATGAATTCTGTTGCATACAGGAATGAATCTTATAACGACCCATCCATAAAGATTCAAATTTGCTATGTCGACCTGGCTTAGTAGTTCTTTCATCCCATTTCAATACCAGAGAGCCAACCTCAAAAAAGGGATTCAAAGTCTTCTTATCAAAGCAGTCCTTAACCATTTTTTGATGTTTCATTAGTGACTCATGTGCCTTTTCTCTTTTCTCTTGAACTTCCAACAGTTTAGCAAGTCTGACTTGCATAAGGACATTCTCTTCAATTTCTATTTGTTTTAACATTTGCAAAGCAGGGATCTCTAAGCTCAGTGGCATAACTACTGGTTTACCATAAACCAATTCATAGGGAGACATTTTAGTCACTTTCTTTGGTGTGATTCTGTCAGTCCACAGTGCTGTGTTCAGTAGTTTATGCCACTCTCTGTGATAATTGGTCCCTATCCTTTTTATGAGTCTGATAAGGTTCTTGTTAGTGGACTTTACTAGACCATTACTTTGAGTGTAATAATTTGAAGAAGTCTTCAAATAAATCCCATTCCTTAATGCAAACTCAGATAATTTGGCTCCTAAAAATGCTTTAGCATTATCTGATATAATGGTACGAGGAGGACCAAACCAAGCAGTTATGCCTTCTAGAAACTCTAATATGACTTTTTATGTTGCCTCTTTGAGTGGTATTGCTTCACTCCACTTGGTAAAGTAATCTATTGCTATGAGAATCCATTTGTGTCCCATACTTGACACTAGATTGATCATTCCAATAAAATCCAAACACCATTGAGAAAAGGGTTCATCCACAACTATGGGGCTTAGAGGCATTGCTGCATTTCTCCTTTTGCCTGTATAAAACTGACAAGCCTGGCATTCTTTGACCAACTAATAGCAATCTGTAAATAGAGTGGGCTAGAAATATCTTGCTTGAGTTACTTTGATTACAGTGGTCCTTTCTGAAAAGTGTCCTTTTGAGGCTCCATGGTGAAATTCATGTAGTATTCTTTGAGCTTCATCCTTCTCTATACATCTCAAAAGTATACCATCAACATTCCTCCTGAATAAAATATGATCAATTAGTACAAAATGGGCCCCTTGCTATGTATAGTATCTTCTCTTATCATGGGAGAGCTCATTTGGGAAAATCCCATGCTTCATAAATTGTATTCTATTTTTTACCCAAGAGTCTTGGTCAATCTCTTGGAGTTTCAATACATTTTCACTTTCTGTTTCTTTAATCACTGTTCTCTCCATGTCTTGAGTCATGTATTGGCACAATCCTTTGCTTCTGACTAACTTGGTGGGTCTTACTTCTACATCATATTCCACGATCTTTGTTATCCAAATGGTTCTTTTCTCAGTAATCTCACCCTCCATAATATATTCTCTTACACTGGGGTGAGCCACCAGTATCAAGATTTTGTTTCCTATTACCATATGTCTGAATTTTTTAAGGGCTTTCACCATGGCATATGCTTTCTTCTCTACAAAATTTTATCTAGCCTCATATTCCCTGAGAGTTCTAGAGAAAAAGGCTATTAGGTATTCTCCTTCTTGCTGATCATCTTTCTGAGTTAAAATAGCAGCAACACTGAATTCTCCCTCATACACATACATTATGAAAGATTTAGAAAAATCTAGGTTTCTGAGTACTGGGGTTGTTGAAATGGCTCTCTTGACTTCTTCAAAATCCTGTCTTCCTTCTGCAGTCCATTTGAAAACCAGATCCTTTTTAAGCAACAGTGTCATTGGTCTAATTAGGCCTGCAAAATCAGATATGAATCAGCTAACAAAGTTGATTTTACCTAGAAAGGATTCAACTGCTTTCTTGTTGACTGGTAAAGATAGATTCATTATGGCTGTGACCCTTTCTGGATCAATAGAGACCCCTTCCTTTGACACTATATGCCCTAAAAGTTTACCCTGAGGTACTGTAAAGATACATTTCTTGGGATTCAGAGATATTCCAAACTCTTGACATTTCTTTAAAATAGCCTCTAAATGGTCAAAATGATCTATAGCATTTTTGGAAAAAATAGTGAGGTCATCTAGATAGATTACAATAATTTTATTTATAAGTTCCCTAAATGCTACATCCATTACACGCTGAAAAGTAGCTCCAACATTTGAAAGGCCAAAAGGCATTTTAGCATATGCAAATGTTCTCCACTTTGTAGTGAATATAGTCTTATGCTGATCTTCATCTGCTAACCAAATTTGATTGTATCCAAAGAAACCATCTAGCAAGGAAAACCTCTTTGATCCAGCCACAGTCTACAAAATCTGCTCCATAGAGGATAGGAGATAATGATCTTTCAAAGATGCTCTATTCAGATCCCTGAAATCTATACAGAGTCTTATGTCACCATTCTTGTTTCTTACTGGTACTAGGTTTGATACCCAGGTTGAATGCTTAGTTGGAAAAATAATCTTTGATTCTAGGAGATTTTGCAGCTCATCCACCATTAAAGGTTCAATTCTAGGATTCATTGGCCTTTGCTTCTGTTTGATTGGTTTAGATCCTTCAGTAAGCTCTATAGTGTGTTGGATGATATCTCTATTATAGCCATGGAGGTCTTCATAGGTCCAAACAATCACCCTATCATATTTTTCACACAAATCAATCAACCTTTCCCTCTCTTCTTGGGTTGTAGAATTGCCAACTTTTAACTTTCTTCTTTCACTAACTTGGATCTTAGAATAATCTTCCTTATTTTCCTAAAACCTTCTCTTCTCTAGGCTTGCATCTTCTGGGTCAAATAAATTTTCTAGAGTAATCAGCCCTTTAGGAAGTTTATTCAATTTTAGCTAGATTATTGGGTCACCATATGCTTCCTCAATTTTGGGATGTAATTGATCAACAAACTCACCTAATTGCTGCAAGAATGAGAGTACTTGAAAATCATTATCAAAAACCTACCAATTTTGGTCATTACCTAGAATAGTTGGTCTTACTATAACTTTGACTGACTCATTGTTGACTAATAGATCTATAGTTGGGTCAAACTGTGAACCAATTTGTGCCATTCTATCTGCTTCAGAGTTTTGGGCTCTGGGAACCACTTCAATATTAAAAGACTCAAAACAATCTATCAAGTCCCAAATTATGTGCCTATAGGATCTCATTGTTACATTTTTGGCTATTGCCTTTTCTCTGATTTGTTTTACCACCAGTTTTGAATCTCCTCTTACTATCAGATTCTTTACTCCCTTTTTCTTTGCCAACATGAGTCCATGCACCAAGATTCATATTTAGCATCATTATTGGTATAATCAAACTGAAAGTGAATGGCTCTTAGAATTTTCTCAACATTAAGGGTAGTAAGGTAAATTCCTGCTCCAACACCATTTTTACTCCTAGCCCCATCAAAATTTAGGGTCCAAATTTCTGAGTTTCTTTCCTTAAAACATTAGGGATTTCTTGGTCTTCTTCAAATATGACATAAGTGCCTAGACCAGTAGAGTCATAGTTTCCATAGGGATCACTCTGCATCATAGTCAATAACTAATTATTCTCTTCTTCATGTTGGTCATGTTTAGTCCAGTTACCCAACTCTTCAACAAGGACTCTCTCCTCCTTATTCAGCATAGCATGGGATGCTTCTAATTTTGGGGTTGGTTCATTTGTGATATGGTCTTTGGATAATGGCTCAAATAATATTTTCATCTTTGTCCCATATTTGGTTCTCAGGATGAGATGTGACCAATCTAGTGACATGTAACCTCCTATTTTGGCTATGAAATCTTTGGACAAGCATAAACCAAAAATAGGGGGAATATATATGACTACTACATCCTTGTTGACAATTATATTGGGGCAAGTATATAGTTGTAATGGAAGTTGTTTGATTTTTCCTATTGTTTGAATAGATTTCCCATCTAACTGCATGACCCCTCTTGTAAGTGGTTCATATTTTATTTTTAAAGTATCTACTATCTACTTTGGCATTACTGTAGTACTAGCCCCAGAGTCTAGCATTACATTATGCAGTAGTTTTTTCCCAACTATTAGAGTCAAATAAAAGGGATCTGGTTTAGATTTACCTACCTCAGATGCATTGTTCAACAGGGCTGTTGTCTGCAGAGGTACAATATCTTTGAGCTGAAGCTTCCCTTTATCAGTAGGTCCTCCTTTAGTACCAGTGTATTTAGGGACTTCTTGGCCTTGCAGAGCTTCTTGCAACAGTGTCTTCTACTCAGGAATAGCTAACATATCCTAGATTGATACATGTGCTGGAGTTCTTTTTAGCTGGTCCACCATGTTCACAGGTCCTAATGCTTGGGTCTTTAAATAATAAGGGTACCTTGCCTTTTCTAAACCTGTCCTGAGGCTACTTGATTCCGCACAGGCTAAGGCATTTCTTCCCTAGAAACTATGTTGTGATGATTTTGAAATGGAGGAGCTCCCATGATTTCATTATTAGTGACTTCAGGTTGCTCCATCATTCTCCTCTTTGATCTGGTATAATAGTCTAACTGTACCAATGGTTTCTTTGAAGTAGATGCCTCATTCAAAAACACTGAATCATCCTCTTCAATCCATGAAAATAAGGCATGTTCAGGAGCTATTTCCTCCTCTTGTTGTATGGACATCCCTTGCATTTGAGCCACCATTACTACATTTTGAATACCAGGGGACTAATATGGTGGGGTGTTAGAAGTTGAAAATTGTCCTTCTAACCCTCTCTGTTCTGCTATCTTTTGTTGCAAATTACCTCTGGGATAGTCTCTAGGCATATGGGCATTGTTGCAGGGAAAGCACCAAGCATTTGTGTCATTAGCTAAGTTATTTTGTCCTGGAACTATTTCCATGTTGGGATTATGGGGAATAGTTTGTAGAGGTGTAGGGACTGAAACCAACTGGTTTGAAGGCTGAGGATTAGTTTGCCTTTGAGGGCCTTGATATTGATTTGGCTGAAAGGGAGGTCTATTTCCTTGATAACCTTGATAAGGAGGCTTTGGATAGGGATTTTGTTGTCTCTTTAGATTAATTATCTCATTTGAGAAGGTTTTTAGAATGTTTTTGACATCATCAATTTTAGATGGTTGAGCAGAAGTGGTTGCCTTAGTAGGTTGTTGAGGTACTAGAAATGAATACATGGGCATAGGTGGAGCTGTAAGATTAGGATAACAATCTTATGGCCACATTCTGTTGAGTGATAACATGTACTGCACACACATTAGATACATTTTGCAGATGCTCTTCAGGTGTCTTGAAATTTTCCCCATTGAACTTAGGTAGAGCCTTAAGAGCATTGGCTGGAATAGCATCCCAAGTTGTTGGTGGTACTGGGAGGATGAGAGGGCTACCAGTGTTCCAATTTGCATAGTTCCTTGGGGCTACAAGTGCTCCCATATTTACTCTTTGTGTTGCTGCAAATTGATTCACTCTTCTTCTTGGAGTAGCTACTAACGATGGTAAAAGAATGCTTGGATTAGCAGTAGACTGAGCTCTTATTGTAGGTCCATAGCTCTGGCTCCTTATTACTCTTTGGCTCATACGATCTTGACAAAAACTTTAAGAAAGTGTCCCACCAGGCGTGCCAAAAATTGTTGATGTATAAAATTGTGCAGGTTCTAACACCAACATGGGAAGTTTCAAGAATGTGGAACTTGCTAATTGAAACAACCTCCATATTTTAAAGAAGCTAGCTCTTCTCTATTTTAAATGGGTTTTGAGCAAAGAGTAAGAAATTAACAGGATTACAGATATAATTAAGTAAATCTAACTATGGCGATGCACCTAAATAAAAGTATCCTCTTCAATTTAAGCACAGTGAAACTATTCTCAAGATATAGTTATATTAAAGAGCAGATACTACATGATTAACATAAACAAATGGAATGAATATAATCAAAGGCTCAAAACCAGACACTTTGCAATGATACAGATAATATCAACCAAGGCATAGAACATAGTTCTTCTCATTAATCTTCCAGCAACATAAAAGGCATAGATATATGCATAGGTACATTAACTTTCTTATCAAGAACAACAAAATAAAGGCAAAATAACATCAACTGGCCACAGAAAAGTCTCTGACTTCTCTTTTTAAATTCTGACAAAAACTTATCAAAATATCTCTATCTCTGTGTCTATATCTATTACAAATACTGCATATTTATAACCATAGATCTGAATCTAGATTGTCTGTAACAACCGAATCCCAACAGCCCAACAGAACTAAAGATAACTGGAAGTCTCCGGTAGTTACGATCCTCCGAATCTATAATGGCTATCCACTCATGTAGGCTCATTGGCTGGGGAAAAATATATGTGGCGCACCTCTTTCACTAAGATACAGACACATGGCAAGACCCATGCACTTGAAACTTGAAACATTATTATCTGCTATGTGGTAACGTCCACATCAAAATGAGAAACTCCTTTGTCTCTCAGAAATGAATAGGAAAATGACACTTGTTGCATTCTGCAACCTTAAAAACTATCTACATGTCTTCTTCCACAAAAACCCTCAAAATTGTGTCTTTATGCTCGAGTGATCTCTGCTTATGACACCTGTCGTAACCTGCATTACTTAAAAATATGAGACACATTAATAATGGGACCCACAACCTTTAGTGTGCATTAGCTTCAAAGGGAGAAAACTCGAACAGATGGCATCTTCTGTGCACACGTCAGCTAACACGTGGTGGCACCCACAACACTACTTGAAACATTTAAAACTTTTGGAACTCTCTGCAGAAGCTGACACTTGGCACAATTTGCACAAAACTTAAGAAGCTTAAAGTTTCTCACTAAAATGGTCATAAAAAAAACAACTCCTCCTCTGCAATCACCATGTGGCATTCTCTGCACTCTTGAAACTGAAAAAGACTGTGGCCCACCATCTTTCATTACTAGTGATAACATGATACGGAAAGAAACATGCAGCTTCCTTCGCAGCAAAATAAAAAGACACACGGTGCCCTCTGCAGCTGTTACCTTCTAGTCACCCTTATTTAATTTTTTGTGAAACTTCCCTAAGCAGGAGTTGATTTACCATCTTCCCTTATTGGTCACATATTTATTTCCTAAGTCAATTCTTTGTTTTTAAAGTTCATCTGCCTATCGCCTTTAGTGTATGAAATTACTAGAGAGTTGAACCTTTGAACTTGAACCCTTTCCACAGTTCAAGAGTTCAACGGTTCAAGAGTTCAATACTCAATGCTTCATAAGGAGTCATGTTCACTTAGTCCCCTTGTGTAATTCAATGTGTCATTGAACCTTCTGCTTGAACCTCATAGCGGAGTTCAATGGTTCAATGGTTCATTGGTTCAAAGTTCAATGTTTCTTGAAAAGTCGTGTGACTGTTGGTCGGACTGTGTAACTCATCTTGTGTCTTTGAACCTTTGAGTTGAACCACATCTCAATGGTTCAAAGGTTCAATGGTTCAAGGGTTCAGTGACTATAGTCTCATTTCTCCCCGAGGCTTTCTCTAAGTCAAAATTAGAGGGAAATTTAGAGGAAAATATATCTGAAACTCCTTATAAAGTGGAAAGTTCTAACGTTCGATAGGTTATGGATAATAATTACACATTAAGGTCGTGCATGAGAAATGCTTGCAATTAACCCATATGTCAGGGTTCACATCTTATCGAGTATTCTCAGCACATATCATTTCAACTAATAATTATTCAACCTGGTTTAATTTTTTTGTCAAGAAAGAACAAACCAATTTTTAGCAAATAAACACATAGGGTAATGCACAAGGAGAATAGTGCGAAAGGTATAAGATTTTTGTTGCCCAATTTCACAGTAATTTTAGATACATTGAAGGTGAGTTCTACTCTTCCTATAAGCTGTTTGCATTACTTTGTTGGAAAGAAGAATCATTTTGAGTTTCCAGCATTATTTAAGAAGTTTAAAGCATTTTTCACTATATCCTCTAGTATGTAGCTATGAAATCTGCTTGTCTTGGTTACGAGCATGGTTTTGGTCTCATCTGTTCTCTTCCTGAGTTTGGGGATACCTCTGTAGTTCAATATGATTTAGAAGATTTTAGAGAGCAGGTTAAAAATCCTATGCCAACTCCTATGATAGATAAAATTGTGAAAAGTGGTTTGGTTGAAGCTGCATCCTTTCCCATGGTCGTACAGTGCCCTGAATTAGTTGTAGAATGCATGAATATATATGACCCCCAAAATAGGTACATCAAAACTACAGATGGCAATCTGTTACTTCATATCAATAGACAAACCCTAATGTCTGTGATGACAATTCTGCCCAAAGAACCATATTCTGATCTCAATATTACTTCTTCTTATGGGCATTTTTCATTAAAGAAAGCAAATTATAGGAGCGTAATAGCAAGAAATTGGCTATTGAAATTCCAAAAGGGGGTTCAAGACTGCCCAGACCACTAGCAAGAGATCACATGATTCAGGAGGTAAAGGATATTGTGGTGTTGCTGCACAGGCTAAAGGGTAACTCCCAGGGATTTTATTGGGAAGACTGGATGTATTTCTTCATCCAGGTGATCCTCCAAGGAGAACAGTATTTGGACTGGGTAGAAATCATAGTCGAATGTTTGCATCTGGGTGTAAGTAATTATTTGGGGAATAAGGATTTTTATATGTCTTCATACCTCTTCTATTGCCTGGTGTCTACAAGACAATGGGTAGGGCTACCTCATGCACCCTTGGTTGGAGACAACAAAATTTATGATTATTATTCACACTTACAGATGCAAAATTGTTATGAGAATTATAGGAGAGTTAATGATGTATTTACTAGAAGAATGACTCATGAGTTGGCAAACAACATTAATAAGAGGATGTCTGATGAAGCTATGTAGCTAATCAGTATTTATGGTAGCTTCTTTATTCAATTTCCCAAATTTACTTATATCAGAGTTGGGGGTTTTGACGATGAACCTGTGAAGTTGCCCAGGTATGTTTTTGATTGTTTTGTATTGATAGAAGTCTGCAGACAGCTAGCCCATGTGGATAAGAAGTTCCCAATGAAGAAGGAATCTGGTCTCTCTTTCTGACACTTTGAACTTAGAAGTCGATCTTAAAATATTCAATTTTCAATACTATACTGCCAGATCCCAGTTTGACAACAAAGGCTTTGCTAGGGATAATTTGGATTTTGGGACAGGATTTTCACATATTCCTCAAATAGAGGATTATTGGGAGGATTGTTCAGATAAATTTGAGGTTAGGAAGAGACTTTGGTGTAGGTTCTCCTTAGGGCAAATAGTTACCCTCAATTTAAATATGAATATTTCTGGTATAGTTGACAATGAGGAACATGTGATTGATCCTCAATTTGAAAAAATAAAACAATTACCTATTCCATAAATTGATTGGGATAAAGATGAAGAGGATTGGATTGAGGTCAGAACTCTCTCAGTAATAAGGAGAACTAAGAAATGGTTGAGGGAATGTAGGCTGGAAGAAGTTCAAAATAAAGGTTCCCAGCAATGTGCATCAATGGTTGAATCACCGTCCCCAATAAGCTCTTCTAATCAGCTTATTGATATCTGTGATACAGGTACTCCCAAGCCAAAAACTAGAAGGGGTCCTGTCATCAAAGAGTCCAAGAAAGCCCTCACAACTATTCTACCCACTCATGCCACCAGATCAAGAACTAAAAGCAAGACGAGGAAGCAGATTTCTGAGAGAATAGTTGTGGATTTGAATTCTAAAGAAGATTCAGGAGAAGCAACAGGTGATAAAGAGTCTGATTCACCAATGGCAGAGGAGATTAGTCCAAAACAATAGGTAGAGGTTGCTTTAGAGTCTGTTGACCTGATGATGATTTCAAATGTGCCTTCTGAGCAATTGAATCCTGATAAGGAAACACCGATCCTTGCACCCAAATGGCTAGAAAGTTCAATCAGTGATAAGAGAAAAATAGTTCCATTTGCATTGCCATTGGAGGACATGGTTAGCAAGTGCCTAGGGAAGAATCCTAAATCTAAGAAGCTAAAAACAATATCTAGGGTAGACATTAACCCTAATACAGGGAACTGGAGTGCAGAAATAGCCCAACTGATAACTGATGAGGAAGTTCAAGATCCTACAGTTCAGGATTTCAAAATAGAAAAAATAGATCTTGGGACTGCAGCATGTGCCGCAGATGTGCATCATCTAGAAACATCTACCAAGAGGATAGTCAGCCACACCTGAAAAGATGAGAAAGATAAAAGGGAGTTGAAATAGACCTTACGGTCAATGGTAGAGTATATCAATGCCATTCACAATCCAAATCCACAACCTGTTTCCCAACTACCCCTGTCTTTTGACCCTAAATCTCTGGTCAATTAGAAAATGCTAGACCAAATACACAGTATTTAAATGGTAACTAAAGTGTTTGACGATTAGTTGGACGACATTATCCAAAAAGGTATAGAGTACATTCATGAACTAAAGAATATATATGATCAAACCACATCTACCATCAAAGATTTAAAAACACAGAATGCTTCATGGGTAAAAGATGAAGGGAAATGGACGAATGTGATATACCAAATTGATGATGTTCAAAAGTATGGAATATCAAAGTTTTTGTCAGAGAAGAATTTGACAGGTCTGAATGAGGATATACTGTAAGTAAGAAAAATATCGAATGGAGGAATTTAGTATCTAGACAAGGGCGAATTGAAATTACAAAAATGATCAAAGAAATAACTGAATTCACTCAATCCTTACAGCATGATTTACAATGTATTGATGTGAAGTATATAAAGGATGACGGGGAACCAGAAAAAGACATCGATACTGTGATTCAATCCTTCAGGGAAAAGATTAGATTTGTTAAAGAAAATGATAACTTATTAACCAAAGATTTCTCTCAGATTGCAAAGGTGGAGTCACTTCTTCATCTCTGTGTTGATGCACTCCTGGAGCACGCAGAGAAAGTGGGGAAAATTCAGAGGGAGAAAGATGTCTGGAAAGCAAGGGTGAAACACATTGGCATCCCCAATCTCTCAAAAATCCAAGAATTTGTTACAGCATTTCAGGAGTGGAAGGCTCAACGTGTCTCCCCAACTGAACACAACAAATCTGGAGATTCTAATCCATCACCCTAGTCATGATCTTACTTACATAGTTTAATTATTCAATTATTCAGTTGAAATTATTTTCAAAAACTTGGTCTTTAAATGAGTTTGTAAAAATTAAATCCCGTATGGGTCAGAGCTACTTTAACTCTGGGTTTGGTTTAAAAGATTGGATAATTAGGGCAACTATATATATGTTTTTTAGTTGTTAAAACTAAAATATAGAAGAATAGAGAAGAGGAAGAAACATGAAATTTTGGAGCTGAACCTTTGTTGTTTTACAACATATATGATGTTTCTCTGAAACATTTTTCATCTGTGAATGAAAAGGAGAAATAATTACAGCATACTTAGATCTATGTGTTTGAGTATTTGAAATCAGGTTTTATGTGTGAAATCTTCTTTCATATGGTAATTGTTCTTTCATTGGATAACTCATTATATGTGTTTTATCGTTTATTGGTTCAACAATATATATGTTTATATATCTGATTACTATTGAAGATGGAATCTATGTATTCTATTACCAGATGATGTTGTAGAAAAGGGTATCGCATTCATAGCATGATGATGTATGGATGTTAGTTTGCCTTTAAGCACTTTGTGGTTGAAAGTGTATCTAAAAGATTAAAATAGTTTGAATTCGTTGAAAATCTTAAAGGGAGTTGTACCTTAATTCAGAGGGGAACTGTTCTTGATAGTTCACCCATTTGTTGTTTAAGTTATTTGTTCTTGAAGGAAAGGGGTATAGAGTCAAAATAAAACATTTTTTGACCAGGACAAATCTCTTAACCAACAGTTTTTGATGACTCTGCTGGGGATTTTGAAGTTGTTTGTTGAAAGATTAGATGCCTTAATATGAAGCAACAATGGTGCTTCCACATGAAAATATAATTCCTGTTCTACAACCTAATCTTGGTTTTCAAGATGAGGAGGAAGATATAATTAGTCAGTTAAATACCCTTGGTTGGCACACTCGTCAGAATATTGATGATTATAGGAGAGCAAGTAGAGTATTAGAAAAAGAAGAAGATTTGGCCGATAATTTGAGATTGCTGTTACTCAAGCAAAGAAGGAGGCAGGTAGAAAACACAACAAGAAATCAAGCCCCTAAAGTGTGAAGAGATCAAGAACAACATAGAAATTAATAGCTACTCATCTAGTTTCAATATCATAAGCTGGATTCCAAAAGATACACAAGGTCCTTGAGAAGAGACGGAGTTGAGGATCTTACTTTTCAAACATTGCAAAACCTTAATTTTCCTTATATTCCTACCTATATTAGAAGAGCTAGAAGTAGACCTCCTATCCCTCCTAAACCCTCTGCATCCTCTCTTTGTCAAGCCCTAACTCTTTCTTGTCCTATCATTCCCTCTGCTATAAGCTTTCTACCAATGGCTCAACCTTGGTGAGCAACCATAGGGCCTCTAAATTTGGGGGCTAACCTAAATCCTCTACCTAAAAATGTAAGGGAAAACTTACCCAAATTTAATGGAGATGGAAGACAATCACCAGAGGAGCATTCGAGTGCCTTTTCCGCAACATGTGGTGTGTTAGGTGTGTAACATCAAGATGTAGCCATAAGGCTTTTTGTACAAACTCTAACTGATACTACAACATAATGGTTCTATCATCTAACTGACTCCTCAATCACAAACTAGAATGATATGAAAACTGCGTTTGAAAACAGGTTCAAAAGTGCAGAAGATGAACATTCCCTTCTTGCTCAATTGACTCAGCTTAAGAAGGAGATACATGAGCCTATGAGGGAATTTATTGCCAAATTCAATAGAATTGTGCATAAAATTCCAACTGCTAAAAGGCCAACTTCTGTGAATCAAAAATGTTTCTTTATTAATTCTATGCCCCCTGATATTAGTTTTCATCTTAGAAGAGGTGCAATTGCCGATTTAACAGCCACATAAAGCTTGGCAATTGGGTTAGAGGATGATCTTATTATGGCTGAAAAATGGAAGAAAGAAGTCCAAGTACCTAATGCCCATCCTTCAACCTCTACAGATCCTGTGGTTCAAAGACTAGTCAATGATATGATTGCCTTAAAAAGACAATTACCTAAGGTTGGTACTTCATTCCAACAACCATATCAAGATATTGGTAGAAGAAATTTTAATCAACAGGCAAATACTGGTAGGACATTACCACTTACATCAGCACAACCAAGGTTAACTATTGAAGCTCCTCCTAGAAGAGGGAATATGTGTGCCTTTCATTTGACTATTGATCAATAAATTCTTGTCCAAAGATGTTAGATATGATCAAATGGCTGCTACTCAAGATGTATTGGGAGAGGTTACTGAAGAAGAAAGGAACTTTAAGGAACCTGGCGACTCTGAAATACAGTTCCTAGAATATGTATCAGATTCAGAAAGAGGAGGTGAAATATTGGTTACTCTTGAAGATCCTTCATGCGCTGTCCTTACTAGAAATCAGAAGAATCAGAGATTTCCTAATACTCAAGAAGTCCCTGTTAAGAACCTCTAATTAGAACCTCTGATGCTAATTTGAAAGCCCAAGAAATTAAATTGTTACATAGAAATGATCGTGAAACTTCTTTTGATATTTTAGAATTTTGTAAATCTGCAAAAAATCCAATATCCCCTACTGAATACCTCAAGTTAAAACCAAAAGAACTTGATAGATTGGTTAAATATGTCAAAGGTAGCCCTACACAAATTGAACCCGAAAGTCAACTAAATGTTAATGCTGAGTCTCCCATTGCCCAATTATTTTCTTCTCCACCTGAGTCACCCACACACACTCCTAAAATGGCCCTCAATTCATCTAATGATACTTCTTATATGGCCGATATGAAGCCCAACCCATTCTATGTCTCTTTATTTATAAACAGCCATAAACTCAATAATTGTATCATAGACTCAGGTACTTTTGATAATATCATGCCTTCTTCTATAGCCAAAGACCTAAGTCTATCCCTTACAAAAACATTTGGTAGGTGTTACTCCATGGATGGCAAGCAAATTTCTTTGCTCAGACAAATAAAAGATGCATGGGTTGCTCTTGCAGCCTATCCTGATAAAAGAGTGAAGTTGACTATTTTGGTAGCAGATATTCCTGCTAGTTATGGGATGTTGTTGAGTAGGACTTTTTGCAAAGATTTGGGTGGGTAGATTAAATTGGATTGGTCAAAAGCTACAATTCTAGTGGGAAAGAAGAAAGTTAAGCTAGAACCTAAACCCAAATGCAAGTTTACTGTATACTCTTCTGATGATCCTAAGTCTTAGATTCTATTTGAAGAATGTGAATTTGGTAATTATTTTCTCTCTTCTGAGGACATGAAGGAAGAATTTGTCCCAAAGTCTGTTCATTCAGATGATCTGTGGACCATGGAATTTGATGGTAGTTGTGCTACTACTGGTTTAGGAGTAGAGGTTGTTTTGATCTCCCCTGAAGGTGAAAATTTTCCTTACTCTTTCAAGATAGAATTAAAAAACACTAATAACACTACAAAGTATGAGGCTTTATTGCTTGGGTTAAATGAAGCCAAAGGAAAAGGTGTAAAGATGCTCAAAGTAAAAGGAGATGCTAAATTAATTGTTAAACAGGTGAGAGGCATTTTTTCAGTTAAAAATGAAAGATTGAGACATTACAAGAATAGAGTTTGGGATAAGATAGAATACTTTGATGCCTTTTCTATTGAGGTAATTCCCAGAGACTAGAACACAAGTAGATTCTCTAGCAATGTTAGCTTCTCTTCTTCTCCCACACCCTGATTTCAAAAAGGATTCATATAGAATAGAACTAATCTACCATCCTAATGTCCCAGATAATGCTAAAAATTGGCAAGTTTTTGAGAATGATAGGCAGATCAGAAAATTCTTGGAGAATGCTAAGATCTTCCTCAGGACTTATTTTGAAGGTTCTAAAGTAGAATGTAAAGAATTCAGTCCTGATCCAGGGATCAATTCAAAAGATGATGTAATTCAATTAAAGGGAAACAAAATCCCTAAAGGATTGGTCTCCCTAGAACATTTGTTCACTCGACAAGATGAATATACTAAAGGCAAACTTGCTTGGAATCTTGACAAAGTGGAGGATTATGAGAAAATAAACATTGGGAGTGAGACTGATCCTAAATGGATTTCTATTGGGAGGTGTTGCTCACCAGAGGAGAAAAACAAATTGATTAGTCTGTTGATTAGATATATGGAGGTCTTTGCTTGGTGCTATGATGACCTAAAGGATTTTAGGCATGAGCAGTTTCAGCATCATATTCCTCTAAAAACAAATGCAACCCCATTCAGGCAGAAGTTGAGAAACTATAACCCAAAGTTTGCTGAGGCCATCTTTAAGGAGATTGACAAAATGTTAACGGCTAGGATTATTTATCTGATTCATCACTCCACCTAGGTGGCAAACATTGTACCAGTATGCAAAAAGAATGGAGAAATAGGAATCTGTATTGATTTTAGGAATCTAAACCAAGCCAGTTTGAAAGATAATTATCCCTTACCTGTGATGGATCACATCTTGCAAACAGTTGTTGGGTCAAAAATGATGTCCATGCTACATGGGTTCTTAGGTTATAATCAAATAAGTGTGGCTGCAGCTAATCAACATAAAACTACTTTCACTACACCCTAGGGGACTTTTGCTTATAACCATATGCCCTTTGGTTTGATTAATGCTGGTGCAACTTTTCAATGGGCAATGGATTCATCCTTTAGAGATCTGAAAGATAGAACTATTGTCATTTATTTTGATGATTTGACTATTTTCTCTAGAAAAAGGAGGATCATCTGAAGGATCTGGAGACCGTTTTACAAAGGTGTCAGAATCATGGGATATCTCTTAACCCTAAGAAGTTAGTTTTCTATGTTACAGAAGGGAAGTTATTGGGACACTTAGTTTCAAAGGATGGAATCAAGATTGATCCAGAAAGGGTTAGAGCAATACAACAGCTAAGCCTTCCTTCTAATAGGACTGGAGTTAAGTCTTTCTTTGGTCAAATCAACTTCCTCAGGAGGTTCATTCTTGATTTTGCTTAGATTACAAAGCATATTGTAGGGATGATGAGTGAAAAACAAGCATTTAGATGGAACAAGACTGCTAAGAAAGCATTTGAATATATTAAAGAGGCAATTGCACAAACACCTACTTTGGTAAACCCTGATTTCCAAAAAGATTTTATTATTTATTGTTATTCTTCAGAACATACCATGTCTGGTATCTTGCTATAGAAAAATGAATTAAATGTAGAAGCCCCAATAGCCTTTATGAGTGTTCCTCTCAAGAAACATGAACTTAAATATTTTTTAGCAGAAAAACAAACTTTCGTTGTGGTAAAGGCTATCAAACAATCCAAATATTACATACTTCATTCTCATTCAGTTGTATTTGTTCCTAGTTCAATTGTGAAAAGCATTCTGACTCAATACGATGTTGGGATAAACAATAGAGCAATGTGGGTTGCTAAGATTCAAGAATATGACTTGGAGATTAGGCCAACCAAGTTAGTTAGAGGCCAGGGCCTATGCAAACTGATTGCTGAAAGTAAGGAAGGAGAAGAGGAAGAACTTCCCATTGTCTTATTGGTAAGTTTGCAAGATCCATGGTTCCTAAATGTGGCACACTATCTTACCTATGGAGATTGTCCCAGTCACTTATCCCCAAAGGAGAAAAGGAATCTGAGGTTAAAAGCAGCAAAATATGTCATTTGGAGTGATGTCTTATACAAAAAGGGACTAGATGGAACCTTTCTGAGATGTGTAGATAAGGAACAACAACACAAGTTGTTGGAAGTTTTTCATAATGAAGCCTATGGTGGACATTTCTCTTCTTCAGTCACAGCATTCAAAATCCTTAGAAATTGTTATTATTGGCCAGGTATGTTCAAAGATGCATATAAATGGGTAGCTAATTGTGAAAAATGTAAAATGTTTTCAGGAAGGCCACAACTTGCAGCATTGCCTCTGAGGCCTGTTGTTATTGAAGAACCTTTCAAACAATGGGGTTTGGACTTTATTGGGCCTCTTTCACCTCCTTCGAGTGCTGGACATACACACATTTTAATAGCAATAGACTATTTTATGAAATGAGTTGAAGTAGTCCCTATGAAGAGAACCACTTCAGAAGTGGTATGTAATTTTCTCAAACAAAATATACTGGTACATTTTGGTGTTCCCTAGAAGCTTGTGGCAGATAATGCTACCAGTTTTTCTTCAATTGAACTTACTTCATTTTGCTATGAGCATAGTATCTCTCTTTCTCACTCATCAAATTATTACCCCTAAGGGAATGGACAAGCCGAGTCCAGTAATAAAAATCTGATAGCTATCATGAGGAAATTGATGAGTGATAACCCCAAAGATTGGCATAAGAAGTTATATGAAGCACTCTGGGCTGACAGGGTAACCCCAAAAAGGGCAATAGGAATGGCACCTTTTGAGCTAGTTTATGGAATAGGAGCTCAGTTATCACTACCTCTCGAATTATCTGCAGCCAAATTACAAAATGTTATTGAAGATCAATATTTTCAAGA
Organism: Cunninghamia lanceolata; assembly: GCA_027924645.1. Taxonomy (NCBI): domain Eukaryota; kingdom Viridiplantae; phylum Streptophyta; class Pinopsida; order Cupressales; family Cupressaceae; genus Cunninghamia; species Cunninghamia lanceolata. The sequence continues at coordinate 6,757,312 of BSBN01000768.1, forward strand.
TTCCTTAGAGAAAAGAGTCATGTACTTAACTAGGATTGAGGAGGAAAGGAATGAATTGGTTGATCGGATTATTACTCATCAGGCCAGGGTTAAGAAGATCTTTGATCAGAAAACAAGACCCAGAAAATTCATGGAGGGAGACGAAGTATTACTATGGGATAGGAGGAGAGAACCTAAAGGGGCACATGGCAAATTTGATTCACTCTGGAAAGGACCTTTCAAAATTCATCAGGTACTGGGTCCTAATTCTTTTGAATTGGAATATTTGGATAGAGTTGTTTTACCCCTGTCCTATAATGGACAAGATCTTAAGTTGTATCGACTGTAAAATAGGTGTCCCCTATTTTGTACATAGTCTTTCCTTTGTTGTCATGTGTTCTTGTTTTCCTTTTGTAGTTTTGGTTTTCCTTGTTTCTTTTTCTTCTGTCTCTATGTTTCAGTTAGTGCGTAACCAGAGTTTCTAAGTTCTCTGCATTTTGTCATAAAATATAGTCCGCAGTCAGAGCCAATGTTACCTTCTAGTTGCCCTTATTTAATTTTTCGTGAAACTTCCCTAAGCAAGAGTCGATTTACCATCTTCCCTTATTGGTCATATATTTATTTTCTAAGTCAGCTCTTTGTTTTTAAAGTTCATCCACCTATCATTTTTTTGTATGAAATTATTGGAAAGTTGAACCTTTGAACTTGAACCCTTTCCACAGTTCAAGAGTTCAATGGTTCAAGAGTTCAATACTCAATGATTCATAAGGAGTCGTGTTCACTAAGTCCCCTTATGTAATTCAATGTGTCATTGAACCTTTCACTTGAACCTCATACCGGAGTTCAATGGTTCAACAGTTCAACGGTCCATTGGTTCAAAGTTCAATGTTTCTTGAAAAGTCGTCTGACTATTGGTAGGACTGTGTAACTCATCTTGTGTCTTTGAACCTTTGAGTTGAACCACATTTCAATGGTTCAAATATTCAATGGTTCAAGGGTTCAATGACTATAGTCTCATTTCTCCTTGAGGCTTTCTCTAAGTCAAAATTAGCGGGAAATTTAGAGGAAAATATATCCGAAAGCAAAAAGTTCTAATGTTCGATAGGTTATGGATAATAATTACACATTGAGGTCGTGCGTGAGAAATGTTTGCAATTAACGCATCTGTCAAGGTTCACGTCTTATCGAGTATTCTCAGCACGTATTATTTTAGCTAATAATTATTCGACTTGGTTTAATGCTTTTGTCAAGAAAGAACAAACCAATTTTTAGCAAATACACACACAGGGTAATGCACAAGGAGAACAACACGGGAGGTATAAGATTTTTGTTGCCCAATTTCACAGTAATTTTAGATACATTGAAGGTGAGTTCTACTCTTCCTATAAGTTGTTTCCATTACTTTGTTGGAAAGAAGAATCATTTTGAGTTTCTGACATTATTTAAGAAGTTCAAAGCATTTTTCACTATATCCTCCAATCTGTAGCTATGAAATCTTCTTGTCTTGGTTACGAGCATGGTTCTGGTCTTATCTATTCTCTTCCTGATTTTGGGGATACCTCTCTAGTTCAATATGATTTAGAAGATTTTAGAGAGAAGGTTAAAAATCCCGTGCCAACTCCTATGATAGAGAAAATTGTGAAAAGTGGTTTGGTTGAAGCTGTGGCCTTTCCCATGGCCGTACAGTGCCCTGAATTAGTTCTAGAATACATGAATAGATATGACCCCAAAATAGGTGCATCAGAACTGCGGATGGCAATGTGTTACTTCATATAAATAGACAAACCCTAATGTCTGTGATGAGAATTATGCCCAAAGAACCATATTCTGATCTCAATATTACTTCTTCTTATGGGCATTTTTCTTTAAAGAAAGCAAACTACGGGAGCGTAATAGCAAGAAATTGGTTATTGAAATTCCAAAAGGGGGGTTCAAGACTGCCTAGACCACTGACAAGAGATCACGTGATTCAGGAGGTAAAGGATATTGTGGTGTTGCTGCACAGGCTAAAGGGTAACTCCCAGGCATATTATTGGGAAGACTAGATGTATTTCTTCATCCAGGTGATCCTCCAAGGAGAACAGTATTTGGAATGGGAGGAAATCATAGCTAAATGTTTGCATCTAGGTCTAAGTAATTGTTTGGGGAATGAGGATTTATATATGTCTTCGTACCTCTTCTATTGCTTGGCATCTAGAAGACAATGGGTAGGGCTACCTCATGCACCCTTGGTTGGAGACAGCAAAATTTATGATTATTATTCACAGTTATAGATGCAAAATTATTATGAGAATTATAGGAGAGTTAATGATGTCTTTACTGGAAGAATGACTCATGAATTGGCAAACAACATTAATAAGAGGATGTCCGATGAAGCTATGCAGGTGATCAGTATTTATGGTAGCTTCTTTATTCAATTTCCCAAATTTACTTATATCAGAGTTGGGGGTTTTGACGGTGAACCCGTGAAGTTGCCCAAGTATGTTTTTGATCATTTTGTATTGATAGAAGTCTACAGACAGCTAGCCCATGTGGATAAGAAGTTCCCAATGAAGAAGGAATCTGCTATCTCTTTTCCCATTAAACTTGGACACTATACCTGCCAGTCAATTTCTGACGCTTTGAACTTAGAAGTGGATCTTAAAAAATTCAATTTTCAATACTATACTACTAGATCCCAGTTTGACAACAAAGGCTTTGCTAGGGATAATTTGGATTTTGGGACAGGATTTTCACATATTCCTCAAATAGAGGATTATTGGGAGGATTGTTTAGATGAATTTGAGGTTAGAAAGAGACTTTGGTGTAGTTTCTCCTTAGGGAAAATAGTTACCCTCAATTTAAATATGAATATTTCTGGAATAGTTGACAATGAGGAACATGTGATTGATCCTCAATTTGAAAAAATAAAACAATTACCTATTCTAGAAATTGATTGGGATAAAGATGAAGAGGATCAGATTGAGGTCAGAACTCTCCCAGTAATAAGGAGAACTGAAAAATGGTTGAGGGAATGCGGGTTGGAGGAAATTCAAAATAAAGGTTCCCAATAATGTGCATCAATGGTTGAATCACCATCCCCAATAAGCTCTTCTAATCAGCTTATTGCTATCTGTGATTCAGGTACTCCCAAGCCAAAAAATGGAAGGGGTCCTGTCATCAAAGAGTCCAAGAAAGCCCTCACAACTATTCTACCCCCTCGTGCCACCAAATCAAGAACTAAAAGAAGGAAGAGGAAGCAGATTTCTGAGAGAATAGTTATGAATTTGAATTCTGAAGAGGATTCAGGAGAAGCAATAGGTGATAAAGAGTCTGATTCACCAATGGCAGAGGAGGTTAGTCCAAAATAATAGGTAGAGGTTGCTTTAGAGTCTGCTGACCTGATGATGATTTCAAATGTGCCTTCTGAGCAATTGAATCCTAATAAGGAAACATCGGTCCTTGAACCCAAATGGCTAGAAAGTTCAATCAATCATAAGAGAAAAATAGTTCCATTTTCATTGCCATTGGAGGACATGGTTAGCAAGTGCCTAGGGAAGACTCCTAAATCTAAGAAGCTAAAAACATCCAGGGTAGACATTGACCCTAATACAGGGAACTGGAGTACAGAAATAGCCCGACCGATAACTGATGAGGAAGTTCAAGATCCTATAGTTCAGGATTTCACAATAGAAAAAATAGATTTTGGGACTGCATCACGTACCGTGGATGTGCATCATCTAGAAACATCTACCAAGAGGATAGTCAGCCACACCTGGAAAGATGAGAAAGATAAAAGGGAGTTGAAACAGACCTTACAGTCAATGGCAAAGTATATTAATGTCATTCACAATCCAAATCCACAACCTATTTCCCAACTACCCCTATCTTTCAACCCTAAATCTCTGATCAATCAGAAAATGTTGGACTAAATACATAGTAACAAAATGGTAACTAAAGTGTTTGACGATTGGTTGGATGACATTATCCAAAAAGGTACAGAGTACATTCATGAACTGAAGAATATATATGATCAAACCACGGCTACCATCGAAGACTTGAAAACACAGAATGCTTCATGGGTAAAAGATGAAGGGAAATGGATGAATGTGATAAACCAAATTGATGCTGTTCAAAAGTATGGAATAGCAAAGTTTTTGTTAGAGAAGAATTTGACAGGTCTGAATGAGGATATATGTATGTAAGAAAAATATCGAATGGAGGAATTCAGTATCCAGACAAGGGCGAATTGAACTTACAAAAATGATCAAAGAAATAGCTGAATTCACTCAATCCTTACAACATAATTTACAATGTATTGATGTGAAGTCTATAAAGGATGACGGGGAACCAAAAAAAGACATCGATACTGTGATTCAATCCTTTAGGGAAAAGATCAGTTTCGTTAAAGCAAATGACAACTTATTAACCGAAGATTTCTCTCAGATTTCAAAGGTGGAGTCACTTCATGTCTATGTTGACGCACTCCCAGAGCACGCGGAGAAAGTGGGGAAAATTTAGAGGGAGAAAGATGTCTGGAAAGCAAGGGTGAAACACATTGGCATCCCCAATCTCTCGAAAATCCAAGAATTTGTTACAACATTTCAGGAGTGGAAGGCTCAATGTGTCTCCCCAACTGAACACAACAAATCTAGAGATTCTAATCCGTCACCCCAATCATGATCTTACTTACATAGTTTCTTTATTCAGTTATTCAGTTGAAATTATTTTCAAAAACTTGGTCTTTAAATGAGTTTGTAAAAACTAAATCCCGTATGGGTTAGAGTTACTTTAACTCTGGGTTTGGTTTAAAAGATCAGATAATTAGGACAACTATATATATGTTTTTAGTTGTTAAAACTGAGATATAGAAGAATAGAGAAGAGGAAGAAACAGGAAATTCTGGAGCTGAACCTTTGCTGTCTTACAACATATATGATGTTTGTTTGAAACATTTTTCATTTGTGAATGAAAAGGAGAAATAATTACTGCATACTTAGATTTGTGTGTTTGAGTATTTGAAATCAAGTTTTCTATGTGAAATCTTCTTTCATATGGTAATTGTTCTTTCATTGGATAACTCATTATATGTGTTTTATCGTTTATTGGTTCAGCAATATATATGTTTATATATCTGATTACTATTGAAGATGGAATCTGTGTATTCTATTACCAAATGCTGTTGTAGAAAAGGGTATCACATTCATAGCATGATGATGTATGGATGTTAGTTTGCCTTTAAGCACTTTGTGGTTAAAAGTGTATCTGAAAGATTAAAATAGTTTGAATTCGTTGAAAATCTTAAAGGGACCTGTACCTTAATTTAGAGGGGAACTATTCTTGATAGTTCACCCATTTGTTGTTTAACTTATTTGTTCTTGAAGGAAAGGGGTATAGAGTCAATAAAACATTTTTAAACCAGGACAAATCTGTTAACCAACAATAGCAAAATAAAAAGACACACAATGCCCTTTGCACACAACATAGAAACTTTAGGGACTGCTTTCACATGCTACACGTGGTGACAGCCGCAACAAAGCTTGAAACATTTAAAACATTAAACTATTTGGTACGTGGCGTGCTCCGCACAAAAGTTAATATTCTACAATTTTAACTGTGGCTTGACACTTGGCAGATTCTGCACAAAGCATAAGAAACTTGCACAACGATACCTTTGAAACTCGCATAGAAATAAAAAGAAACCCGTGGACTAAGCTACGACTAAAACAAAATGTAGAGTCTTGACACTCTACATGATGAATAAACCCTATTTTTTCATAAAAGACTATGTAATTTGATATTCCAATGCACAGTACTACTCCATACTATTCTGTTATGACTTGAAACATTTGGAAATGGGTAGTGGTATGAATTAACTTTGATTTGCATTTGGTTTGAGATGATTCCATCAATATTGAAGAAAGTTATAAGATTTTTCCCAAAAACTGTGTATAACCCTGTTTTCTAGGTTTTGCAAATAAAATGGTGGTTTCAGGTTAAAAATTGCATGAAAGACAATGAAAAAGGTTGGATAATGATTCCTTTAGCATATGTAGACATAATAGAAGGTGTTTGAGGCCTTGATAAGGTGATATTGGCTTGTGAACATAGATTTTCAATAAACCCTCCCTTGTAGCTTGTCAAAATGAGGGTTTCATGGTTTGAGGACTTAGTAAGCTTATCTCCTAATAAAATTTGTTGATTTAGGCCTTTTGTAGCCTATTTAAGTTCTATAAATTGAAATTTGAGGTTAGAGGGGTGTTTGGAGAGGGGTTTCTTTGAAAAAGTGACATAATTGGGGCTCTTGGAGCAGCGTAGCAGCACTGATTTGGGGTGTTGGTCCAAAGTGACCTAATGTGATTTTGAGATATGTTTTAGAACTCATTAATAGGTGTCTAAATGTGTCAAGGGTTTTGGGATACAAGGCTTGGTTGAAGAAATAAAGAGTAACAGTCTTATTTAGAGGCCTAATTGGCTTAAGGCAGGTTGGAAGTAAAGTGCTAAGTTTGAAGACTAAAGACTTAAGTGAGGGTTTAGTCTAGTTTGTTTTAAGATCCTGAGGTGAGAGAGAATCATTGGAAGTTGTGTTGGCTTTGAGAAGTTGGAAACCCTTAGTTTGTGTCCTTGGAATAGGAAAATTGCCTTTGTAGAGAGAGATTACTTGAGAAAAAAGCTTATGAAATTTGGAGAACCTGATGGTATGTGCCCATTGTTGTGAAATAAGTCCTCTATAGATTGAGTTTGACACCTTGTTTGACATCATCTAGAAATCCTTTTGTCCTCTGGATTGGGATCTCTTTCCCTTTGATTTTCCTTGTGACTTCCCATGACCTCCAGAACCTTTTCCTCTCTCCTTTGATCTGCCCCTTCTTTCTGCATTTAAGACACTATCTGATGTGGACCCTCCTAATCTTTTCCATTGCATTTCCTCTCTAAGGATAACACCAACAACATCATCAAATTTCAAAGTATTTAACTAGAGATAGAGTTACAACCATTACCAGGCTATTCCAACTTTCTAGTAAAGAACATAATATCAAGAGAGCCCTCACCTCTTCATCAAATTTCACTTTTATAGAAGTTAACTAATTGGTAATCATAATAAACTCATTTAAATGATCTGTAACAGATCCACCTTCAATCATTTTCAGATTAAACAAATGCTTCATGAGAAATACCTTATTTGAGGCTGAGGGTTTTTCATACAATTTAGCCAAAGCTTTCATTAGTTCATTTGTTGTCTTCACTTCTATTATATTGCATGCCACAGATGGTTCCAGGCACAACTGAATGGTTCCCAGTGCCTTTTCGTCCAAAAGTTCCCAATCCTCATCAGTCATTGGTGCCAGTTTCTTGGCTATTCCTTCCAACAACCTCCATAAATCCTTCTGATAGAGATAATCCTCCATCTACATCTTCCATAATTGATAGTTCTACCCATTGAATTTATCTACCTTCAATTTACCCTCCTCCGCCATTGCTCCTACTCAACCGTGAGACTCCCACTCAACCAATCCTACAGATGATAATTGAAAAGAACCCACTCTGATACCACTGTTAGGAATTGCATGCAAAAGATATCAATTAAATACAAATAAAGATTAAACAAAGGAATGAAAATAGATAGAAATAATAACAACAAGAGACAAGTTTTAACATGGTTCACCCAAAATCAAGCTACATCCACCAACATACAATCTAATATTATTATCTTGTAAATCAAAGCTGATTACAACAAGCAATCCTTATAACTCAATACCATTGCAAATGCTACAATACAATATCAACATAAACCCTAACCCTTAGCCTCTTTTATCAAGCCTTATGTTAGTTATAAAAAATAGGGTTTTTTTTGTCAGCCAATAGAAAATGTCTCTTGATGCCTTAATAAAATAATAAAAATTCATTGGAGGTTTTAGGGGCATTGCCCCTCGACGCCGCCCTGTATCGCGACAAGGAGCGCGACAGGGGTGCTTCCCCTAGACCCTGTAAGGGGCACTTCCCCTTGACTCTATCTTGGGGGCACTGTCCCCAAACCCCTGCAAGGGGTACTGCCCCTTAACCTCGTTAAATAATTTGGGGGGAAATTGCACCGATAAAAGTGGAGTAAATTTAACCTCCAAGTCTGATTAGGCTCCATATAACAACACCAACGTCTTCTGTAACAACAAATTCTTCTTCATCAGAACTACTCAAATCTTCATCTTCCTCTTCACCCTCTAATCCATCATTGTGCTCTTCTTGAGGTGCATCTTGCTGCTCTAAGTCAAAGTGCACTCTCTTTACCTTTTCTTTTTCTTTGGCTACTTAGGTTCAGAAATAGCTCTAAGTTCCCTAAAAATAACATCTCTAGAATAGATAATTTTACAAGTTAGTAGATTCCAAAGCTTATAACCTTTTACATTATCACCATATCCAATGAAAGTACACTTTTTAACTTTTGGATCCAACTTAGATTGCTTTTCCTTAGGTACATGAACAAAAGCCTCACAACCAAAAACCCTTAAATGTGAAACAAAAGGTTTCTTACCTGTCCACAGTTCATAAGGAGTCAAATCAAGAGCCTTACAAGGAGATATGTTAATCAAGTAGAAAATAGTACACATAACCTCTGCCCAAAAGCATTTATACAACTGTTAATCACTCAACATACTTCTAGCTCTTTCAATGATTATTTGGTTCATCCTTTTTGCAACACCATTTTGTTATGGTGGAGTTGTCTTTTGTTTGATTATACTTGCATGCTCATAAAACTCATCAAATTCCATAGAGAAATATTCCCCTCCATTGTCAAATCTTAATAATTTTATCTTTAATCCTGATTGGTTTTCAACTAAGACTTTAAAATCCTTAAACTTAGTGAAAACTTTAGATTTGTGTTTCATAAAATAAATCCATGTAAATCTAGATATATCATCAATGAAGGTGACAAAATAATTAGATTTTCTAATAGAGTCATTATCCACAGGTCCAAACACATCTGTATGAATAAACTTCTCTTTTTCTCTATTGCTTCCTAAAGGAAATGATTTTTTATTTTATTTACCAAACACACAATGCTCATAGAAATCAAAGTGCTAATCAAAATAGGAGAAACCATCCAACAAATTTTTATTCTTGATTGTTTTTAAAACATTATTACTTGTGTGGCCCAATCTATGGTGCCACAATATACAAGTGTTTTCAGAAGCCTCAAAAACATAAGAGGAATTACAAACTATAGTGGCATATAGCCTACACAAGGTTCCTAATCTCTTCCCCTTTGCTACCACAAAATTTCCTCTCATCAATCTACAACCATGCTTATCAAATGTTACATGCATTCCCAAATCATTCAACTTCAAAGCTAAAATCAGATTTCTAGCTAATCCAGGAACATGCAAAACACTAGGGAGGGTTTTAATCCTCCCATCATTGAAACACAATAATACCTTGCCTTCCCCAACTATCAGATATGTAGATTTTTCCCCAATGTACACTTTACCTCCATCATACTCTTCGTATGTGGAAAACCATTCCTTATGCGGGGTCATATGAAACAAGCATACTAAGTCAACCAACCAGTGATCATTAGAAACAAAATTACATGCAGAAAGAAAAACATCTTCACCTACATTCGAGGACTTATCAGAAGAACTCTCTCACTATTTCCTTGGGTTTGTGCACTTCTTCTTCGCATGTCCCCTTTTACCGTAGTTCCAACACTTAACTCTATTCTTCTTCTTAGGAGTTTTAGATTGGTCCTTAGACTTGTCCTTATCCCCTTTCTGATCTCCTTTTGGTCCTCTTTCATTAGACCTTCCCCTAATACTAAGAGCATCCCCTGAACTATCTAAACTATTCTTCCTTAATTCTTGTGTTAGTAAAACTGCAACACAAGTATCTAACTTTGGATCTACGAGGTTAACATTGATAGCAAGGATAACATTCTCCCAAGACTCAGGTAAAGAACAAAGAAGTAAGATACATTTATCTTACTCATTAACTTTAACATTTATAGATGCTAGCTAACTCCATAATGAATGAAAAGAATTTAAATGCTTTGCAACCAATTCGCTCTCTTTCATTCATAGAAAATAGTTTATGCTTCATGTAAAGTTTGTTTACATACTCAGGTGGGTGTAAAAAGATGGGGGGCCAAAAAGTGGCCAATTTTTTTTTAACTTTTAAAAAAGAAATAATGCGAGCATGTTATAACTTACTATATATATAAAAAAGCAACATTTCTATCATTCTTTCATCTATGTTTTCCTTCAAACCTGTGGCCTACAAATTAGTCCCCAAAACCTCTTAAAAATAGTCCCAAAACCTATTAAAATCACGTCTCCCCCTATGAAACTAGAGTCTTTGTTGATACATTGTAGCCTGGTTCGATTAGGACACCTGAAGAACAAAATAGGGCCTCCACAGCATTAACCCACCCACCTTGACCTATCAGCACCATCGGTTAGGTCACATAGGGTTAAGAAGGCAAAATATGGCTCTTGGTACCTTTACACTACATGTCACTGAGTCATTTTGCAAGAATGCATCCACCATTGGTATAGTCAACCGATGTTGAGTTGGTCAAAATGTAGAGATGTTATTGTGGAGGGGCCTGACATCTAGCTATAGGTCCAAATGAATCATTCTTAGGTGCCATGAAGTGTGAGAACTATTCCATTAAAGTATGGCAATTTCTGGCTCTTAGGTCTCTTAAGAGTCTTTGTTGGTATACTATAGCTCGATTCGAATGGGACACTTGGGGAATGAAACAGGACCTCCAATAGCATAAACCAACCCACCCCAACCTATCAACACTATTGGTTAGGTACCATGGGGTGAAAAACATAAAATATGGCTCCTGGCACCTTTACACTACATGTCACCAAGGCATTTTTCAAGAATGCATCCGCCTTTGGCACAATCAAACAATGTTGAGTTCATAAAAACTAAGAGAGGTTATTGTGGAGGGGACTGACATCCAGTTGTATGTATAAATAGATCATTCTTAGGTGCCATGAAGTGTGAGAAATGCTCCGTCAAAGTCTAGCATTTTTTGGCTCTTAAGTCTCTTAAGAGACTTTGTCGATACATTGTAGCCCAATTAAATTGGGACACCTAGAGAACTAAAAAGTGCCTCCACTAGTATGAACCCACCTAGCCCAACCTATCAGTATCATCAGTTAGGTCCCATGGGGTGAAGAACGTAAAATATGGCTCCTGGCACCTTTACACTACATGTCACTGAGGCATTTTACAAGAATGCATCTGCCGTTGGCATGGTCAAATGATGTCAAGTTTGTCAAAACTGTGAGAGGTTATTGTGCAGGGGCCTGACATCCAGTTGTAGGTCCAAATGGATCATTTGTAGGTTCCATGGAGTACAAGAACTACTCCATCAAAGTCTAGCAATTTTTTGCTCTTAGGACACTTAAGAGACTTTGCCGGTACACTATAGCTCGATTTGATTGGGACACTTGGGGAATGAAACAAGGCCTCTGCTATTTTAAAACCACCCACATTGACCTGTTGGCACCATCGATTAGGTCCCACAGGGTGAACAATGCAAAATATGGCTCATGGCACCTTTACACTACATGTCACTGAGGCATTTTTCAAGAATGCATTCGCTGTTGGTGCAGTTAAATGATGTTGATTTGGTCAAAAATGAGAGAGTTTATTGTGGAAGGGCTTTACATCTAGTTGTAGGTCCAAATGAATCATTTTTAATGCCATGAAGTGCGAGAACTACTCCATCAAAGTCTGGGAAGTTTTTGCTCTTAGGTCTCTTAATAGACTTTACTGGTACATTGTAGCCCGATTCAATTGGGACACATGGGGACTAAAATAGGGCTTCCATTAGCATAAAACCACCCACCCTGACCTATCAACACCATCAATCAAGTCCCATGGGGTGGAGAACACAAAATATGGCTCATGGCACCTTTACACTACATGTCACAGAGGTATTTTTCAAGAATACATCTGCTTGTGGCACGTTCAAACGATGTTGAGTTGGTCAAAACTGAGAGAGGTTATTTTGGAGGGGCTTAACATCTAGATGTAGGTCCAAATGGATCATTTGTAGGTTCCACGAAGTGCAATAACTAATCTATCAAAGTCTGGCAATTTTTTGTTCTTACATCTCTTAAGAGACTTTGTTGATACACTGTTGCCCGATTCATTTTGGACACATGGGGAATGAAACAGGGCCTTTGCTAGCATAAACCCAACCACCCCGACCTATTGACACCATCGGTTAGGTCCCATGGGGTGAAGAACGCAAAATATGTCTCCTAGCACCTTTACACTACATGTCACTGAGGCATTTTTCAAGAATGCATCCATTGTTGGCACGATCAAACGATGTTGAGTTGGTAAAAAATAAGAGAGGTTATTGTTAATGGGCCTAACATCTAGCTATAGGTCTAAATAGATCATTTGTAGGTGCCATGAAGTGCGAGAACTACTCCATCAAATTCTAGAATTTTTTGCTCTTATTTCTCTTAAGAGACTTTGCTGGTACACTATAGCTCGATTTGATTTGGACACTTGCAGAATGAAACAAGGCCTCCACTAGTATAAACCCACCCACCTCAACCTATTGGCACTGAACAACACAAAATATGGATCTTGGTACGTTTACACTACATGGCACTGAGGCATTTTTCAAGAATGTATCCATCGACATAGTCAAATGATGTTGAGTTGGTCAAAACTGAGAGAGGTTATTGTGGAGGGGCCTGACATCCAACTTTAGGTCCAAATGAATAATTTGTAGGTTCCATGAAGTGTGAGAACTACTTTCTCAAAGTTTGGAAATTTTTTGCTCTTAGGTCTCTTAAGAGACTTTGCCAGTACAGTGTAGCCTAATTCAATTGAGACACATGGGGAACAAAATAGGACCTCCACTAGCATAAACCCACCAACCGTGACCTATCAAAATTGTAGGTTAGGTCCCATGGGGTGAAGAACACAAAATATGGCTCATGCCACCTTTACACTACATGTCATTGAGGCATTTTTTAAGAATGCATCTGTCGTTGGCACGGTCAAACGATGTTAAGTTGATAAAAACTAAGAGAGGTTATTGTGGAGGGGTTTGACGTATAGAAATAGGTCCAAACAGATCATTTGTAGGTGCCATGAAGTGTGAGAACTACTCCATCAAATTCTAGCAATTTTTTGCTCTTAGGTCTCTTAAGAGACTTTACCGGTACACTCTAGTCTGATTCAATTGGGACACTTGGGGAACAAAATAGGGCCTCTAATAGCATAAATCCACCCACCTTGACCTGTTAGCACCATCATTTAGGTCCCACAAGGTGGAGAACACAAAATATGGCTCTTGGTACCTTTACATTACATGTCACTGAGGCATTTTTCAAGAATGCATCTGTCATTGGCACGGTCAAACGATGTTGAGTTGATCAAAACTGAGAGATGTTATTTGAGAGAGGTGTGACATCTAGTTGTAGGTCCAAACAGATCATGTACCACAAAGTGTGAGAACTACTTTGTCAAAGTCTAACAATTTTTTGCTCTTAGGTCTCTTAAGAGACTTTGCTTGTACACTATAGCCTGATTTGATTGGGACACCTGGGGAACGAAACAAGGCCTCCACTAGCATAAACCCACCCACCCTGACCTATCAACAATATTGGTTAGATCCAAATATGAATCATGCAATTTGTATCTCTCTCCTTATGTAGTTATCTTTGTCCTCTGCAAGGGAAAAATGTTGAATCCCCCACAAACATTGGAACACACCGAGGGCACAACTCATTCTGGTCTTTCCATAACTTATGTAGACGCGAGGAAAAAGGAGATATGCAAAGTATGTAGACCATATAGAAGGTGAAATGAGGATTGTAAATCATGCCAAATGTACATATCTCTCCCTATGTCTCTCTCTCTTCCTCTTTACTTGATTCTACTCTTACCATAACCCATATGGAAGGTGAAATGAGGGTATACTAGACCTATAGATGATGAAATAATGATAGGAAAATCATGTTAAAAATATAGAAGGTGAAATGAGATTAAGAAAATAATGTCAAACATATAGAAGTTTAAGTGAGAATACGCTATACATGTAGAAGGTGAAACAAGGATACATTATAGATATAGAAGGTGAAATGAGGATACATTATACATATAGAAGGTAAAATGAGGATAAGCGAATCATGTCAAACATGTGGACCTATGAAATAAGGATATGCAAAGCATGGAGACCATATAGAAGGTGAAATTAGGATAAGTGAATCATGTCAAATATGTGGACCTATGAAATGAGGATATGCAAAGCATGGAGACCATATAGAAGGTGAAAATAGGATAAGTGAATCATGTCAAACATGTGGACCTATGAAATGAGGATACATAAAGCATGGAGACATATAGAAGGTGAAATTAGGATAATTGAATGATGTCAAATATGTGGACCTATGAAATGAGGATATGAAAAGCATGGAGACAATATAGAAGGTAAAATGAGGATATGTGAATCATGCCAAATGTGTCTCTCTCCCTACATGGAGACATATAGACTATGAAATAAGGATATGGTATTAAAACATGGAGTATATATGATATTGAAACATACTTCAATTTAAGATACATACACCTATTTACATTTCCAAATGTAACAACTATTGAACTTGGGTTGTGAATGACATTTCTTTTCATAAACTAGATAACGGAATAGGTAAACACACAAACATGACTTTGCTCATTAATACAAAAATAATTATCTTAGATTGAATGAAAACCATCACAAGTTTTATCATTTTTAACATGTATCTTTGATGAAGGGGGTGAATCATAAAAAGCACAACAATAGAAATTGCACATAGAAAATAGAACTTTCTTTATTGATTTCGACAACTTATTACATTATAGAAGCTCAAATACAATAAAATGAATCAACCCTCCACAGGCTGTAACACATTACAACTTCCTCTCACAAAACCCTAGAATCATCTGTCTTCTATAACCCCAAATCAGCTAGGGTTTCTATTTTACCGCCTATTATTGACTCTACACTTTCCCCCTTAACTCTACTACTGCCTAGGGTTCCAAAAAATGGTTATTAATAGCCTTTTTGGTGGCCAACAACCTAATTTCAAAATTTGCATCTCCCTCCAAAAATAGGTCAACTTCTGGGAGCCATAACTTTTGATCCAGGTGTCTGATTCACAAACCATTTTATGCGTCAGAAAGATCACAAAGTGCTCTACACACTAAGAACCTACTTTGATGGTTCTGACCATTTTGAGCCCATACAGGTCCATTTAGTGCCTCAAACTTGAGTTTGAATAATTTTCAGGCATTTTTTAGGAAACATAAACTTTAATATATTTCAGCTCATAAATGATCTTTGTGTGATTCCTTCACCAAAGGTCTTATTTTTTTAGTTATGAAGCTTCCTATAAATTTTCACTTCATTCCATGCCCAAATGCAAACTTTCAAAAAGTAGTAGGTTGCTATTTTTAGCAGTTTGGAAAAATTGAAAGTTCTACATCATTATTCAAGTGATTATGGAACTAGAACCACAAATTTTGAAAAGAAATGGAAAGAACATCAACAATTTTGAAACACATATTTTTTTTGGGTGATGCAAGATTGCCCTTACACCACTGGATGCTCCTGCATCAGACACCCAGGGTAATTTGAGAAGTGACCCTGTCATGTCTCAGGTGTTTGTTTGAGGAAAACCCAAACGGTCAACCTCTACCTTAGACAGCCAAGAAGAATATTCAACAAGCCTTCCATTCCATTTCACTAGATATTCTTCATATTTCCTGTTTCGAGTACTTCTTCCCACACGGCTATCCAAGATCTCTTTTATCTCCTCTGTTGAAGTAGATGCTAGAATACTCCACTGTTCTTCTGTTGGTCCATCCTCTGTTCCACCTTCATGATATTATGATAAATCAACAATGTTGAAAATAGGAAAAATGTTAATCCCACTTGGTAGCTCTACCTCATATGCATTTCCTAAATCATGTTTCTTCAAAATTCTACATGATCCAAATTTCTTCATTTTTAGCTTATTGTATGTTCCAATTGGGAACCTTTCTTTTCTTAAGTGAACCATGACTTAATCTCCTACCTAGAATTCTTTATATCTCCTCTTTTGATCTACATTAGCCTTGTACTGAATATTCATCTTATTAATATGTTTTTTCACCTCTTCGTACAACTTCTTCATGTGTTCTGCAAAGTCTTCAGCCTCGGCACTTGTCTTTTCTCCTTTGTCTAGATTCCTTAATTCTGAAGTATTTCTTGGACTATTCCCATATACAATATGGAAAGGTGATTTACTAGTACTCCTCTTGATAGAATTATTGTAAGCAAATTCTGCATATGGTAAATTCAAATCCCATCCCTTAGGCTTATCTCCTACTAAGCATCGTAGCAGGGTACCCAAACTCCTATTCACCACTTCTGTCTGTCCATCAATCTGTGGATGGTGTGCAGAACTAAACTTCAAATCTATTTTCAACTTCTTCCACAATGTCCTCTAGAAGTAACCAATAAACTTTGTATCTTGATCTAAAACTATGCTCTTTGGTAGACCATGTAATCTCACCACTTCCCTAAAAAATAATTCTGCAATATGAACACCATTAGTCTTCTTGCAAGGAATAAAATGTGCCATCTTCGAGAATATGTCCACCACCACAAAAATTGAATCATGTCCTCTCTATGTCCTTGGTAAACCAAGAACAAAATCTATACTAATATCATCCCATGGTTCTCTGGTATAGGTAGTGGTTGATATAGACTTGTATTTTGACTTGCTCCTTTCACCATCTGACATACTCTACAACTCTGCACAAATTTCCTCATGTCCTACTGCAACTGTGACCAATAATAATTTTCACCAACAATAGAAATGGTCTTATCTCGACCAAAGTGTCCAGCCAATCCTCCACTATGCTTCTCCTTAATTAGGTTATCTCTCATGGAACTCCTCAAAATGCACAATTGGCTTCCTCTAAATAACATGCCATCTTAGATTATGAAATGCAACCATTTTGTCATGTCCAAAGTAACAAGTTCCAAACAAGCTTTCCAAGCCTCTGCAAAATCTGGATCTTTAGGATACAAACTTTTGAGCTCATCGAACCCAACAACCTCTATCTTCATTTCTATCAACAAATTTTGCCTTTTACTCAAGGCATCTGCAACTTTATTGGACTTCCCACTCCTGTGCTTCAAAACAAAAGTATAGCTTTGCAAAAACTCAACCCATTTTAAGTGCCTTTGATTTAACTTTCCTTGACTATTAAGATACTGCAAAGCCTAATGATTAGTATATAAAACAAACTCCTTTGGCAACAAATAATGTCTCCATTTCTTCAAAGCCTAAACTATTGCATAAAACTCTTGATCATAAATAGAATACTTTTTCTTGGCATCATTAAGCTTCTCACTAAAATAGGCAATGGGCTTACATTATTGGCTCAAAACAACTCCTATACCACTACCACTAGCATCACAATCTACTTGAAATACCTTATTGAAATCTGGAAGTGCCAAAAAAGGTTGTTCTATGACTTTTTGCTTCAATGTATCAAAGCTCTTGTCTGCTCATTTAGTCCATCTAAATTCTTTTATATCCCTTCTCATTGTCTCAGTTAAGGGTGCACAAATGCTACTAAATTTTTTGATAAACTTTCTATAAAAAACTTGCCAAACCATGAAAAGATCTTACCTCAGAAGCACTCCTTGGCATAGGCCATCCAATGATAGCCCTCACCTTCTCTGGGTCCATCTTAAGAGCTTCCTATGAGACAACAAATCCCAAGTATACCAACTCCTTTGCAAAACTACATTTCTTTAGATTAACCAACAATTTCTCCTCCCTCAGCTTCTCTAAAACTCTTCTGATATGCATCAGATGCTCATCCCAAGTCTTACTAAAAATTAAAATATCATCTAAATAAACAATAACAAAACTTCCCAAAAAATTCTTTTAGTACCTCGTTCACGAGCTACATGAATGTGCTCAGTGCATTGGTTAGCCCAAATGACATGACTAACCACACATACAAACCTTCATTTGTCTTGAAGGCTATCTTCCACTCATCTCCTTCTTTGATACAGATCTGGTGATACCCACTCTTCAAGTCAATCTTCGTGAAGTACTTGGCTCCACTCAAACAGTACATTATGTCATCCATTTTGAGCAATGGAAATATATGCTTGAATGTGATCTTATTGATGGATCGAGAGTCTATACACATTCTCCACTCTCCATCTTTCTTTAGTGCTAGTACTGTAGGTACCACACATGGATTTAGGCTCTCTCTTATCAATCCCTTCCTCAACAACTTCTGACCTTGACTGTTCAACTCTTCACTCTCAGTTGGAGTCATTCTATGGGATGCCTTATTCAGAAAACTGGTTCTTGGTATCAAATCTATTTGATGACTTATCTTCCTCAGTGGTGGTAAAACTTTTGGTACATTATCAGAGATAATGTCCTAAAATTCTTCCAACATATCTAAAACTTCTACTGGTACATCTTCACATTTCTCTTGACTAATCTTAGGAATCAATGCAAAGCAATGACGTTCATGCTTCATACCCTCCAAAAAATTTCTACAATCTACTAAGCAAATTCTGGCAGTACTACATAACTTTTCTTCCACCTCTTTCAAGGGCTTCAACTTATGACGAACTCCATCCTTTGTTAGCAAGTATGTGTTTGCACGGTCATCATGGACAGCACTCCTATCATACTGCCACGACCTCCCCAATAACATATGACATGCATCCATTGGTATGATGTCACACAACACCTCATTGTGGTAGTCACCAATCTTGAACTTCACTAAACACTGTTCATTGACCAAAGCTCTACTACAACCATGCAATCCGATATGGATGTGGATGCTTTCTTCTTGTCAACTTCAACTTGTCAACCATCTCTGAAACAAGATTATCAGTGCTTCCACTATTAATAATAATATCACAACACTTACCTTCACATTTGCACCTTGTGTGGAATAAACTCTTCCTCTAATTGGGTTCTTTCTCCTCATTCAATAGAGTACTTCTGACAACTAGGGTTTCTCCCCTTTTAGTATCTTCAAAATGCTCAGACTGTGCATCTTCATCTACATGTGCAACTCGTACATTACCTTTAGGTCTTCTATTTGTCCTTCCTTGATGTTGCAGACAATCGTATGCTTGATTCCCTTATTCTCCACATTGGAAATAAGTTCCTCTGAAACCTCCTCTTCCATGTCCTTGCCCAGGTCGACCTCTTCCTCTTCCTCTTTGATCACCATTGTTCTGGTCACGAGGGCGTTATGCGTTATCTCCTCTTTGATTTTGACTGGTGCTAGCTTCTTCACTTCCCTTTGGATCTTCATTTTGGTCTCCATAGGACCTTCCACCAGTCCTTCCACCTTGACCTCTTCCCCTTTGTTTGTTGTCAAATCTTTTATTCAGCTTCTCTTCCACCTTCAGGGAAAACTGGTATGCATCTTCTATGGTGGTCATTCTGACCAGGCTCAGCTCCTCTTGAATACTTGGCCTTAACCAATTAATGTAACAAGCTACTTTCTCCTTGTTGGCCTCTGCATGACTAGTTCTGATAGTAATCTTATAAAACTCCTTTGTATACTCCTTAACAGACTTGTTACCTTGCTTTAATCCTTGCAGCTTCTTCAACAACTCCATCTCATAGTCCACAGAAATGAACTACTTCTTTAGTTTCTCCACCATCCAATCCCATCTGGTGATCTTTCCTTTTCCTCTTCTATTCCTCTCTAACTAGACCTCCTTCAACCAAATATTTGCATGGCCCTTCAACTTTGTTTTTGTAAACTTGACCCGATCTGGGTCTTCCACATCTTCATACTCGAAATACTCCTCCATGTCATTGATAAAATCAATGAGTTGTTATGGATTCAAATCTCCAGAATATGTAAAAACATTGATCCTAGGTCTCTTTCCAATCTTAGAAATGACCCTCAATAACCTAACTTCTGCAAGATCTCCTGCAACTTCTTGTTCTTCCTCAGCTCTTCTTCTGCTTCATCTTCACTTTCTTCTCTTGTTCTCATATCAAACCCTCTTCATAGCTCCTCTTGCAATGCATCAGTTTGCCTTTGCAAGGCTCTAAAGCCCTCTTCTGTCAAAGCATTCCTCCCAATACAATTTCTTCGTGGAGGCATCTTGATCTCCATAGGAAACCCACAACCTTAGGTCCTAGTGTAAACTGCCTCACGGTCAGTGATCTATCTACACACTCAGGAACCCTTGCTCTGATACCACTTGATGAAGGGGGTAAATCATAAAACACACAACAACAAAAATTGCACATAGAAAATAGAACTTCCTTTAATGATTTGGACAACTTATTACATTACAGAAGCTCAAATACAATAAGAGAAATAAACCCTCCACACATTACAACTTCCTCTCACAAGACCCTAGAATCATCTTCCTTCTGTAACCCCAAATCAGCTAGGGTTTCTATTTTCCCACCTATTCTTGACTCTACACTCTCCTCCTTAACTCTACTATTGCCCAAGGTTCCCAAAAATGGTTATTAATAGCCTTTTTGGTAGCCAACAACCTAATTTTGAAATTTGCATCTCCCTCCAAAAATAGGTCAACTTCTGGGAGCCATAACTTTTGATTCGGGTGTTTGATTGACGAACCGTTTTATGCATCAAAAAACTCGTAGAGTTCTCTATGCGCTAAGAAGCTGCCCTGCCAATTCTGGCCATTTTTGGGCCCATACAGGGCCGTTTAGTGCCTCAAACCTGAGTTTGAATAATTTTTAGGTATTTTTCAGGAAACAAAAAACTTTAATATCTTTCAGCTCGCAAATGATCTTTGCATGATTCCTTCATCCAAAGGTCTTATTTTTCAGTTATGAAGTTTGTTGTAAATTTTCACTTCATTCTGTGCCCAAATGCAAACTTTCTAAAAATAGCATGTTGCTATTTTTAGCAGTTTGGAAAAACTGAAAGTTCTACATCATTATTCAAATGATTATGGAACCAGAACCACAAATTTTGAAAAGAAATGGAAAGAAAATCAACAATTTTGAAACACTTTTTTTGGGGGGGGGTGATGCAAGATTTCCCTTACACCACTGGATGCTCCTGCATCAATCTTGCATGTTTAACATGTAAGATGAGAAATTATCAATGATTATCATAGCAAATCTAGTAGTTTCTAAATCAAATGTAGTGTTCTAAAAAAATCTAACATGTCAAAGCTAGTGTTCTTGAATGAAAAAAATCACATGTCAAATGTTCTAAGAAAATCCTATATCTAACTAAAACTAGAATCACATGGCAATTAAGATCAAGTTATGTATTGAGGTATGAAACTACATATATCATCTTTCTACCAAGAAAAACAATCATATATAACAAGTAATCAATCTATAACATGTTATTGATCATAACTCAACCATTGTAAATTGATTATACATTAAAATTTTATGAGTGTGTTATTAATGTTGTATGGGTATTTCATTATGTTTCTAATCATGGTTGCCAAGGTTCTTCATTCTTCATCATCTATCAAGCTTGTCATTACATTATGACACCATAATGGATCTTATCTAGCAAGTTATCCTATTATGTAGGAGATCACTATGACAACACCATGTAGTTGTCATCAACAATTAATGATCAAGTTGGATGTTTCTAAACCCTTAATTATCACTATTAAAACACGAAAATAGTCAAGGGACTATCATACCAAAAGAGAGCTAAAATTGCCACAAAACTATTAACTGCCATTATATAACTATGAGAAAATTTGGAAGTTGTCTTGGTCAGATTTGAATAGTCATGCTTTGATCCATGACCATATCATCTTTCCCTAAACCCTAGAATAGTCATGGATTGATTCTTGAATCAATATTTACATAATTAGACACTATGCATGTTGAAAATATATCCATGTCATTATGTTGTAAATGATTATATAATTGCCATCTCAAATAGTGTAGCCATGGAGACATGAGGTTGCCATGACATTCATCTTTAGTTAAGATCATTGGGGTATCATATACATCATAAGTTTATGCATTGGGATGAATACACTAAATATGTAAGGAGATTTCCATTATGTGCTTTAGAAACCATGTAAACATTGTTTGAAAAAGATTGTTATAGTCAAAAGGGATTGTACAGTCATGATTAGGTGGGTTTAAATCATTGGAACTTGTGTCATAAACCTTACATCTTAGTGGAGTGAGGAGAGTGGGTTTAGATTCAATGAAGGATAGTCAATAGGAGTTTAATATATTTGTTAAAGGAAACATAAAAGTTGTAGACAGGATGTTAGGACTATCATGTCTCTAGGGATTTTGTCATGCAACTAGAGGAGATCATTCAACAACTACAAAATGCATGTGGACGGGACAAGGGACTATCATCTAGTCAATCAACACTCCAAGTTAACTATACTGTCATGATCCTCACCACCTTTGGACTACCACATAATACATGGAGGGGATTGTTTGGACAATATAAGACTACCATCATATCTTATCATCAAGGATCAACTAAAAAGTCTAATACACTACTATTATATGCAAGAGAACTATTGTAAATGAGATAAAGTGGACGATCACCATGTTTCTCTTCTATTACCACACCTAGTTATGGAATTTGGCAATCAATAGGGTCTTGGGATAGTTTTTAGAAGAATTAATCATTTTGTCATGGTCTTGACAGAGAGAAAGAATTCATTTAAAAAATAAAACTCTTATAATCATATGATCTCATCACAATACACTCACCAAACATAGATTTTTGTTGTCTCATATCATAGAACAATAAATCCTTAGATTGTATGCAACACTTTGAAAGGGTTTGGATCTTGTGAATGCTTTTGTGTCCTTATAGGACAGTCATAAAGAGTTTTATACTACTACCACAATCCATAAAGCTACTTGCAATCCTTTGAGAAAGTCACCTATAGCCTTGGATCCCCATCTTATGCCTCATAAAGTTGGTCATAATAACAAGACACTATCATAAGGTTTGAAGGTGAATGTATGAGGTCCTAACATAGTCAAAAGGTTGAAGGAATGATTGTCATATCAATGAAGTGTTGTCATAAATGATGGACATCCATGACTATGAAGGTGTGTTACACTATGGTAGGGGTTATTAAAGGGAGAGATGAAATGATTTTTTGTGAACCTTAGTGGAATTTCACATAAAACATTGAATCTACTTGATTAATTGTTCTAAATTAGAATGGAGTGAGCTGAGTTATCAAAAGACTTCTAGGATTGTCACAATGGTCCATAAGTATGCAAATAGACTATCAAAACAATAAAGGATACCATAATACCTCATAAATAGCTCAAGAGAAATCATTTATAGTCAAAGGTAGGTTATACAAGTTAAGATTGGTCATGCATAAATGGTACCAAATTGTTGTTCTAGGTTGCAGAAGTCCTGATTAAGACTAAAAATGGAGAAAACATAAAGAAATGAGGCTAGAAATGAAGTAAATGATGGTGAAATTAGTCATCTACAACTGTTTTTTGATGTATGTACTTGAAAAATGAAGAGATACAACTACAAATGGAACTACAATCATGTGGTAATTAAGATCAATTTATGTATTGAGGTATGAAATTACATATATCATCTTTCTACCAAAAAAGAATCTTATATAAAAAGAAATCAATCTATAACATGTTATTGATCATAACTCAACCATTGTAAACTGATTATATATTAAAATTTTAAGTTTCAAAGTAACAATACATGCACAGAAGGAATTTAAAATATATTGTATATCAAGGTGTATATATATATTAAAATCTAGTCTATAATGGTACACATATACAAAAATTGGCAAATATGCCAACTTAAAACATTTTTACAAAATGTGGCATATGCCATCTCTCAAAATCTATGTACAATCTACATGTTGAATAGCTACATCAAATACTAAATGTACACTTGACACAATGTCTCTGGTGAATCCTCAATCTGTGATGGACCCTAAAAAAGTGTCCTCTTCGTACCATGATGTCTAGTAGTTGATGGAGGCAAAGTTGACTGCATTAACAAGTCAAACCACATATTCGATTAATTTGTTCAATGGTAAATATAAATAAGTTAGAGTTAGTAAATAGAATCCTATCTACTACAATTTAGAATTTTCATTTATTAACATACATCTAAATCACTACAATCAACTATAAGACCTCTATAAACTATCAATTATTTAGAAAAATTCAATTCAATTACCTCGACTCTTTCTTTTCATTTAGACATTCATTCTGCAAATGATTTTCTCTTAATACAACTAGGTGTTCTACTAAAGCGTGATGGAAAAGGTGGCACATCATTCACTTTCTCAAGAGACTATAAAACTAAAATAACATTGAAATAACTTAATATATAATTATTAAACAAAAAGGAAATGCATACATTAAAAAAGGTTAGATGAGTTACACATAAACAATCTAGACGACAATACACAAAAAATTATCTACTAGAAACAAGCACATACCACCATCGAGGCCTCCTGGATCGATTGAGAAGGATTCATCATGGATGAACCAACTAATATCTCCTCTATGAAAAATGCCAAGAATGTAAGACTCTATGTATATAAATAATCATAATAATTTTTAAATTAATAGATCAATTTATCTATTCTTTATTTTATTATTTATCTAAATGACTATAATAAAAAATTTAAGTTTTCTAAATTATCAATTAAAGTACAGCTCAATCGAATTACCTCCACCCTTTGTTGGCATTCATAAAGTCATTCCACAAACGATGGTCCCTTGGGTCAATCTGAAGTTTGACTAAAGGCCATTAGTAAAGATGCCACCTCATTCACATTTTGGATTGACTATAAAGGTAAATTAACATCCAGATAAAAATTAATATATATTTATTCACAAAGAATTAAATGCACACAATAAAAAAGTTGATGTGTAGAAAAAATTATACCGACAAGTCCAAGCCAAATTGGATTGTAGAGAGAGTTTGATGGTGAACTTCTATCAACTCCTCCTCTGTCATCAACTATTATCACCCTTATATACATTAGTACTAATCTTTGTTTATATTATTTGAATGGAATACACCATGAAATTTAATTTTAATTTTTACCTCCATAAAAGATTGGCCATGCTCCTCTCTTTCTCTACCCACTAATGCTTGTGCTTCTGCTCTTGTCCATGTCCCCTTACCTTGAGTTCTAGACACCACTGCCTCATCTTGTGAAAGAGATGTATGGGGGACATCATACTCTGAAGTGTTTAGTGGTGGCTCACTATGGACCTAAGTACAACTAATTGCAAAAAATACAATGATGAGGCACACAAACATGTGTGGATGAGGATGATCTAGTAATATCAGGTGATCTAATATCTTGCCATTGCCTAAATGATTCATGTTGGCTTGTGAGGGTTCGAACATGAGAAATAATCCCCTCTAAACTTGATGTCATTGAAGACAATTGATGGTGGTGGCGATAAATTTCTACAATCCTACTTATTTGATCAATATTTCTTTCAATTTTCTCTTTGATTGTTGGAGGGGGAGGGTTTGGTAAGGGAGGGTTTGGGTTTTCATGTTGTTCATCCATTTTACCAATCTAAAATACATAACATACCCATTTAGGATAAAAGGCAAACAAAAATTACTTGAATTTAGAAAAAAAACAAAAAAAAATTCTCATACCTAGATTAGATATTCATTCTCCCTACTTCTAATATTTATTTTTAGCACCTGTTCACATTTTGTAAGCCGTGGGTTTGCAAAACGTAGACCCATCTTGTGTTTTTTATGTCTCCAAAATGAATATCTATTTTGGAAAATGGATATCCATTTTAGAAAATGGATATCCATTTTGGGACCCTCAAAATGGATATCAATTTTGGAACAAATATCTGTTCCAAATAAATATCTATTCCAAGAGAATATTTGTTATAAAAAAATATTTTATCCATGCCTGGGAAAGTCAAACTTCCCCTTTTCACGATTTTGGCTAGGTAAAAATGTGAATTTTTTCCTATTGCCACTATTTGGTCCACAATGATCTTGCACTCACCCCAAGGTGAGTGAGAAAAATGTTGTAGGAGAGATGTTGCAAGTAGATACAACAAGTAATGAAGAGCCTTTAGGCATGGAGGAAAGAAAGGAGAGAATGCATGATTTTGCAAGTAGCAACAATATATGATAGTAGAGGAGTGTAGCAAATAAGGTAGAATGTGACACCAATATGATGATGCAAGTAGACATGACATGTGATAGTAGCAATAAACCTTCCCATGTGAAGGATTTGATAGAGACATGTGTAAAAGAGAACTTGGAGAAGGCTAACATAGATATGGAGGCTGTTGTTTTAACAAAGGTGGTGAGTACAGGATCATTACAGGCCAAATAGTGGTAATAGGAAGAAAAAACATGTCTTTACCAAAATTGTGAAATCTAAAAGTTTGACTTTTTTGGGTTGGAGAGAATATCTTTTTTGGTTTGGAATACCAAACCAAAATGGATATCCATTTGGAACGAATATCCATTCCAAAATGGATATTAGTTTTGTGTGACCCAAAATAGATATTTGTTTTACAAAATAGACATCTGTTTTACAAAGTGGATATCCATTTTTGAAAACATAAAAAGGGAAAAAAGGGCTTGTGTTTTATAAACCCATGGCTTGAAAAATGTAGAGATTTCAAAAATGGATATTAGAGCTCTCCAAAAATAGATATCTGATTCAAGGAGGACGCCAAATCAAAGAGGTAAGGTGTGATTCTTCTCTTTTTTGATTTTTTTGTAAATGAAATAATTTTCTTCTATTTTACATCTTAAAATGGTATGTTTTATATTTTAAATAGGTATAATGACTGAAGAAGATGAAAACCCAAACCCTCCCCCTCCAACAATCCAAGAGAAAATTGAAATAAATATTGATCAAATAAGTAGGATTATAGAAATTTATCGCCGCCATCCTTGATTGTCTTCAATGACATTGAATTTAGAGGGGATTATTACTCATGTTCAAACCCTCACAATCCAACATGAATCATTTAGGAAATGACAAGAAACCAAGAAGTCAGAATATGCTAATGGTTTATCATACGATCAAGTGAAAGAGTTAGACATTACCATAGCTATGTTAGCCCAAGATTTTTTCAATTTTAAAACTAGATTACATGTTGATTTTTGTAAGCCTAAGTATTCAATGAAAAGGTGTACACATGAGGGTATTATTCAAAAAAATTTGGATCATTGGAGGATAGTTTTTGATAATCCTCCCAACAACAATTTAGATGTACCTTTGTATTTCCTTCCTAAACTATATGCAGAGTTTGTAATGGGTCACCATGTGAATTATTTTGATTTTTGAGACTTCTAGGGAGTAGGTAAGGGAATACCTCAAGATAGACCTAGGGCAATGTGACATGTGCAAACTCCTTTTATTCCCCCTCCTACTATTCCTTCCCCACCTCTAATTCAACACTCAGATGTTGTTGCAAATGTAACACAAAGGGCCTCATTGCCATACACTCTTTCACTGAGCACTTGATTACACAAACCTCTCAATTTACACATCCACATGATATTGTAAATAATTTTGGATCACCTAATATTACTAGACCCTCCTCGTCCACACATGTTTATGTGCCTCATCATTGCATTTTTTACAACCAGTTGTGCTTAGGTCCTCTTGCAGAGAGTAGTGAGCCACCCCTAAACACTTAAGAGTACGATGTCCCTCATACATCATCTTCACAAGATGAGGCAATGAGGTCTAGAACTCAAGTTGAGGGGTTGGGGATAAGAGCATAAGCATAGGCATCAGGGGTAGAAAAGGAGAGGAGCATGGCAAATATTTTATAGAGGTAAAACTTAAAGTCAAATTTCATAGTGTATTACATTTGAATAATATAAACAAACATTAGTAATAATGTATCTAAGGGGGATAACAGTTGATGAAAAAGGAGTTGACATGATTTATCATGGAACTCTTTTTACCATCCAATTTGGCTTGGACTTGTTGGTATAATTTTTCTACACATCAAATTTATTTATTGTATGTATTTAATTCTTTGTGAGTAATTATATATTAATTTATATCTTGATGTTATTTTACTTTTATAGTCAATCCAAAATGTGAATGATGTGGCATCTTTGCCAATATTCTTTAGTCAAACTCCTGATCGACCCAAGGGACCATCATTCATGGAATGACTTTCTAAATGACAACAAAGGGTGAAGGTAATTTGATTGAGATATACTTTAATTGATAATTTAGAAAACTTAAATATTTGATTATAGTCATTTAGATAAATAATAAAATAGAAAATCATGGTGTTTGTTACATGTTTGGTCATATAAAATAATGGTTAAAAGAATGAAAATGAGCAAGAAAGAAACATGTATTATCCATTATTCATAATATAGATTTGAGCTTTACTAACACATCAACTATTCATTTAAATATTCATACAGATTTTGAAATTGATTTAAAACTAATGATTATATGATCCATTTTAGTGCATTGATTGATTCATCTTATGAGGATTTCATTATGGCATACGATGTTCATTGATTGCCAAGATAATTATGTGTATTGATAAATTGATGCTATATAATTTACATACACACATCAACATATACAAAACACATAAACATACAAGGAAACTAAAATTCCATAAAAAAATATAGACCATATAGATGCCCATGCCATAAACCAATAAATATGAAGACCAACCATACATATCATAATGTCCAATACCAAATGTCATCAACATGACAAAAATCATAATATGATCAGGCACATATAATAACGGGGACACATCTTCTAATCCTCCTAATTTGGATCCTCTTGAACCCACTCCTCTACCTACATCTAATGGATATAATAGTGGGGACACATCTACCAATAATCTCTATGCATTTGTGACCCTGCATCATCCTCAACTACAACTTCAATTGTCTCATCTCCATCATCATCAATAGTACATTCGTGAGTGGATAGTGGTGGTCTATCTATCTCCCAAGGCCTAAGTGGTGAGTTTTGGTGCCTCCTATATATTTCAGGTTTTAGGAGAACATCCTACTAGATAAAAAACTATTTGAGGATCCACTTATAATGAAAACACTCCAAATATGTAGGCAAATACTATTACTATTTGTAGAACTACTGAGGTGGCAATATACATGCATTGGAATACTTCATATTATATGTTTATTGTATGACAAATGTAAAAGGTGAGTACAATAAATACCTTGTATATTCTCATGAAATGTAAGAGGATAGCTCGTTTTCATTGAATCTTTAAAAATTCCTTTTAAGGACACTTCTCACTAGATATGCTAATGTGGAGAGTTGCATGATGAGTCACACCTCTAAACCTTAGTTGTAGATAGATAAGAGTCCATATCACATTTCTAAAAACATAGAGGTCCTACAATATTCCATGTAACTTCTACATGGTCGTATAGTTATCCCTAATGACTAATAGATCCTCTCCCCTAATGCTAGTGAGCAATTTTTTTTTGTTTTTTTAAAATTAATCTATTAATTTAAAAGTTATTGTGATTATTTATATACATAGAGTCTTATATTCTTGTCATTTTTCATACAGGAGATATTAGTTGGTTCATCCTATAGAGCAGGAAGAATTGGGTTAACAAGATCAAGCCTTACAACAAAAACCCAATCCTACCACCTTCAAGAAATATATCTAAATGACACAAAATGAAACCAAATCAAAGGACAATGTCACCTAGATTGTATGGATTCCTTGTTTGAATGTGGATTGCTTCTCAAAATTGAACAACCATAGTTTCCAAAGCTGCCATGATCATAGATGATATGCTCAAAGTGCTTAATGGATGCTCAATGGATGTGATATGCATAAGACAATAATGTGGATGCTAAAGAGAGTGGGATGTTTGAAATGAAATGAGAGGGTGTATATATAGCTCTATACTAAGATTGATCAACGGTGGAGAAAAAGTGGTGGAATGAACGGTTGAGATAATTCAAGAGGCATGGATGAATGTGTACAAGATATGTGTCCATAGAAAAATCTTTTATTAAATGATTTAGTTGATTTTGTTGATGAAGATAAGATTGATTTTCTTAAAAATAGAATGCTTTTCTATTTTAAGAGTTGGATGACAAGGATAATTGATTTATAAACCAATTAAATCATTTTTTGTATTTAATTTTTGACATACTAAGGACAAGGCTGACTTGTACACATAGAAGAAAGTGATAAAAGAGGAAAATGATAAGATAAAAATAAATTAAACAAATAAATTCATTTAATTTATTTTTTAAATGATGGAGGAAAAAGATAAATTTAGAAAATTGGAAGAATAAATATAAATTAAATAAATAAATTTATTTAATTTATATGCATGATGAGAAGATAAATAAATAAAATATTAATTTTATTTATTTAAAAAGGTCAAATTAAATAAATTTAGAAAATTTATATAATTTTAGAAGAATAATAGGATAATTAAATAATCAAAAATTATCTAATTATAGATAGTAAATAGAAGAATAAAGATAATAAAAATAGATGGAATTAATTAAATAAATATAATTTATTTAATTAATGATAGAAGTGGATGATTTAGAGGAAAATAGATAATTGATACAAGAGTGCTAGACAAAATTGACATGCAGTGGTGAATAATGCGACAAATCGATAAATGGTACGAAGGGTCAATTTTGGGTGTCTAGATTTTGCCCCTCTTTGAGACAATGTACTTTAGAACATTATTTCAAAGAAGATATGACTGATACGTGAGTTAAATAAGTTATGCCCTAGTAAAACTGGTGGGTGATGCCCCCTCGAGAGGAAAACTAGGCTACTAGTAAAATACTAGGTTGACTTGCGATTAGATGACAAAACAAGGATAGACTAGATTGACATCGAAGAATGTGGGGATTGGGTGGGATAAATTAGGGTTTTTAGCTCTATAAATAGAGGTCCAAGGGTCCATTTCTATTCATTTACATCATTTGTGATTAGAATTCTAGAGCTCTTGTGAGTTTAGAGTGCTTCAGAGCTTTTCTAGAGCATCATGGTGGTGATTCCACGAGTAGATCATCGAGCGGAGAAAGTGAGGACACATGGGCAACCAACAAGAGCTCCAGCACCAGTATGTAGCTAAAACTTGCTTTGTAGGCATCGTGAATAGGTCCATAGGCATCATAAATACAAGCATGTGACCAAAGGCGTAGTAGGATAGGTAGTGCACATATGGTCGATACAAAGTCATATTTGGTAGTTTTAGGTTGCATATGCACGCAAGTTCATTGCATTTGGTTTTAGGCATCACATATGGTTATGTTGCTAGGTTTTTAGGATTTTAGAGTCCGTGTGGTTTAAAATGTCGCATATGGTTGACATAAATGTGTGTTTGGTTCTAGGTGTCACATATGATTAACAGATAGTCACCTATAGTTTATGAAATCACATATGAGCAACCATAAGTCACCTATGTAAAATGATGTCACTTTTGGCTAAACATAGGTGAAATTTAGGGTTTTTTTAGCAAAGTAGGATCAATTTATTAACACTCAATTTGATTGATGACTATAGGTTATGTTACCAACATTCTTATCGAGGGAGATACACCCAGCGGATCTAACATTGTCAGAGGATTTGGATATGAAGGCAAACCTATTTTTGGAGATTGTTGGTCTATGGTTTGCAACATGTATTAAACCTGTATGAGTACATAGTGCATTGATGATAGCATCAGTAGAGTGTTGGTATAGTGAGCATAGTTCATTCTTGCTACCAATTGGAGAGGCCACCATCACACTAGAAGATGTGTGGCATATACTAAGGATACAGATTCATGGTGAGCGAGTGGATTATGATCCAGAGCGGGGCCCTGATGTATTTTAGAGATTATTCATGGCACCTGACATAGGGGTGGAGGACCATGAGATCGAGATACGGAGGATGAGAGAGCTTTCTAACCAATTATAGAGACTAGTGGTGGCGGTGATTCAATTTCTAGTTCCAGATAGACAAGCTCATGGATTTCCTGTAGGATGGGGTATAGTGATGGAGGGTTTGTTCACATATGGCATCATATATGCATGGGGTCCTTGTGTACTAGGACAACTTTACCACTATCTTCATGACTATGCATATATGTTCAGCTCGAGTATGTCTACTAGGGTTACACTTTTGCATGTGTGGGCATATGAGCATATTGTAGTGACTAGGCCTGTTGCGACATGACAAAGAGTTGTAGAAGTTTCATTCATGCACATGCATGGTGAAGCTATGACCTATAGACAACTTAATGCACCTGTATATTGGAGGAGGACACAAGATAAGCTCGACACTTTCATTTGGAGACCTTGGCATGATTGTGAGAGTTGGGATGATGATGCAGAGTAGCTAGTGTATGCTTGCTAGCCTAGATATCTTTTCAAAAAATGGGTTTATATCATAGAGTACCATCTACTTGAGAGTGTGCTTTGACAATTTGGTTTGCCCCAGCTTGAGCTAGTAGGGGATGCTTTCTTTGGGAGGACACGGTGAGAGATTCCTGATTGGGGTCCAAAGATCATGGTGGAGATGGCATTAGCAGAGCTACGAGGATTACAACTAGTTTCTTGGGATTGGATACTTGGGCCAATAGATGCAGGCACTACCCCAAAGTATTATCCATACTGGATACAACACCGACTGACTTGGTTGATGATACTTGGGGAGGTGTGATAGTGGTGTAGTCATGGTTAGGAGGGTCCTCAAAGAGAACTATCTAGGCTGTGCAACTACAATAAACACAATAGAAACAACTCAAAGATATAAAGCAAATGCAAATTCATCATTCAATTATCATAGAATTCAAATACAAATAGGCCGGTAATATGCAGGCTTACAATTAGGGCTCACATGCCTAATTACAGAATATCTGAATATGCACAAGATGTATCTTTGAAGCTCCTTCGCAAAGAATCCAAACTACGAACTTATGCTAATGATCATCACTACTTTCCTAGGCATCTATTACATCCATATATATCATCTTCAATACAAAAGATTCCTCCACGTCGGCCAAGGAAGATCACAAACTTCAATGAAGAGATGTAACGTGTGTACACAAATAGGTTAGACCTGAATGTATAGAACTCCTCTACAAATGAATGGAATGATGTGCAAATCTTGGGGAAGGTTGGCCATGAACCACTAAACATTGAATGATATGTCATTAGGCTCCACAAGTTAAGAAATGCTCTACAAGTCTTCTCCTTTAGCTAATTGTTCTAGACTATCAGGATTCTTTGTTCTGAGAAAACAATTGATCTTTTGATAGCGATAACTTTCTAGTAACTGATCCAAATGCTCTAAAAATTGGATATGATGTATATGAACATGTCTAGATGTTAATTCCAGCTCCACAAGGTCTGAAATGAAACTATGGAAAAATATAGACCAAAATAAAGAAACTACTTATGACTGAATTGACTAAACTGAACATAAAAATGAAAGAAAACAAACTGAAATGCAAATATTTTTGGCTGATGCAAGATTGCTCTTGAACTAGGGATGCTCCTACATCAGACATTTGAGGTTATTGAAAAAGTAAGTCTCTCACTTTGCTGGAGCTAGAGGAAAACCAAGACGGTCCACCTTAGCCTAAGAAATCCATGATGAATCTTCTTCTAGTCTGCTTTTCCACTTCACAAGATATTCTTTGTATTGTCTTCCTCTGGTGCTGCATCTAACTTTTCTATCCAAAATGTCCTCAATTTGCTCTGATGTTTATTGTGGTAACTGCTTCTTCAAGTCTTCTTCAATGTTGTCGCTGAACTCTACTTCATGATATTGATATAAGTCTGCAATGTTGAAAATAGGTGATATACCTAATGTCTCTAGTAACTCCACTTCATATGCATTTCTTGAGTCAAACTTCCTAAGTATCCTACAAGGTCCAAACTTCTTCATCTTTAACTTGTTATGTGTCCCAACTAGAAATCTTTCTTTTCTCAAGTATACCATCACTTCATCTCCCACTGCAAATTCCTTATGTCTCCTTTTCTCATCTTCCTTCTCCTTATACTTGTTCATCTCCTCCAAATGCTTCCTCACCTAGTTATGCACTGTCTCCAGATGTCCTACAAATTCTTCTACTTCTACACTTCTCTCTTCTCCCAAACTGAGATCTCTTAACTTTGTAACTCCTCTAGGGTTTACTTTGGTAACAATCTCAAATGGTGTTCTTCTAATACTCATATTCACTAAATTATTGTAGGCAAACTCTTCTTGTGAAAGAATTAAATCCCAACTTCCTACCTTCTCTCCAACCAAACATCTCAACAAGTTCCCCAAACTCCTATTTACTACATCTATCTGTCCATCAGTCTATGGATGAAATGTTGAACTGAACTTCAAATCTATCTTCATCTTCTTCCAAAGTATCTTCCAAAAGTATCCAACAAAATTTGTATCTCTGTCTGAAATTATGCTCTTAGGTAATCCATTCAATCTCTCAATCTCCTTGAAAAATAGGTTAGCTACATGTACTGCATCAATTGTCTTCTTACAAGGTATGAAATGTGCCATCTTTGAAAATCTATCCACCACTACAAATATTGAATCATGTCATCTCTATGTCTAAGGCAATCCCATTACAAAATCCATATTTATGTCTTCCCAAGGTCTCTCCGGTACTGTCAAAGGTTTATACAATCTAGTATTCTAACTACTCCCTTTTGCAACTTGACAAACTCTGTAACTCTACATAAATTTCCTAACATCCTTATGTATCTAAGGCCAAAAGTAGTTTTCACTCACCAAAGCCACTATCTTATCAATTCCAAAGTGTCATGCTAATCCACCACTATGCTTCTCCTTCGTCAAATTATCTCTCATATAACTTTTAGGTATGCACATCTGATTTCCTTTGAACAACATATCTTCTTGAATGAAATAGTCCAACAATTTACTCCTATCTATCACAACAGGTTCCTTACATGCTTTCCAAGGTTCTACAAAATTAGGATCTTCCTCATACATGTTCTTTAATTCATCAAATCCCAACACTTCAACTCTCATCTCTATCAACAAGTTCCTTCTCCTACTTAATGCATTTGCAACTTTGATTTTTCACTCCTATGCTTCAATACAAAAGTATAACCCTACATGAACTCTACCCATCTCATGTGTTTCTAATTTAACTTACCTTGACTATTCAAATATTGCAAAGCTTGATGATCTGTATACAACACAAACTATTTAGGCAACAAGTAATGTCTCCACTTCTTCAAGGCTTGAGTTATGACATAGAACTTTTAATCATAAACTAAATATCTTCTCCTTGCATCATTCAACTTCTCACTAAAATGTGCTACAAGTCTACCTTGTTGACTTAACACTACTATTGCATTCCCACTTGCATCACAATCTACTTGAAATACCTTATTGAATTTCGGCAATGCCAAAATAGGTTGATCTATCAGTTTCCACTTCAACAACTCAAATCTTTTATCTGCTCATGATGTCCACTTGAAATCTTTAATGTCACCTCTCATTGTCTCTATCATAGGGTTACAAACTGAGCTAAAATTTCTGATGAATTTTTGGTAGAAACTAGCCAATCCATGAAATGATCTAACTTCTCCAATGCTCTCTGGTGTAGGCCATTCAACAGTTGCTCTAACTTTCTCAGGGTCCATCTTTAGTTCTTCTGCGGAAATCACAAATCCCAAGTATACCAATTCTTCCTTCATGAAAATACACTTCTTAAGGTTTATCAACAATTTCTCCTCTCTTAGTCTTTGCAATACTTGTCTAAGGTGCTGCAAATGTTCTTCTTTTGTCTTACTAAAAATAAGAATGTCATCCAAGTACACAATAACAAACTTACCCAAGAATTTCTTCAGAACTTCATTCATCAATCTCATGAAAGTACTAGGTACATTTGTCAATCCAAAAGGCATCACTAACCACTCATACAATCCTTCATTTATCTGAAAAGTAGTCTTCCATTCATCTCCTTCTCTGATTTTGATCTGGTGGTATCTACTCTTCAAATCTATCTTTGTAAAATATTTTTCTCTACTCAAACAATCCATGATATCATCCATCCTAAGTAAAGGAAATCTATAATTAACTGTGATCTTGTTTATTTCTATAGAGCCTGTGCACATTCTCCATTCTCCATCCTTCTTAGGTGCTAGAACTATAGGTATTGTGCAAAGACTCAATCTTTCTCTGATCAAACCCTTCCTCAACAACTCTTGTATCTATCTATTCAATTCTTCATTCTTTGTTGGTGTCATTGTATGTGCTACTTTGTTAAGCAAACTAGCTCTAGGTAGAAGATCCATGTGATGACTGATACTCCTGATCGGTAGCAATCCTTTAGGTACATTGTATAATATCATGTCTTCATACTCTGTCAACAATTCAGTTATCTCCTCTAGTTGTAATTCTTCAATTCCTGTCTTCAATATTTTAGGCTTCTTAGGAATCAAGGCATAACACATATTCTCATGTCTCAAACCATCCAAGAATTTTCTTCCATCTACCAAACAAATTCTAGCATTCCCACATACTTCACCCTTAGAATCATCTTCCAAAGGAATCAAAGTAATTATCTTACCATTTGATGTTATAGTGTATGTATTCTTTCTCCCATCATGTATAGCTTTTCTATCATATTGCCAAGGTCTACCCAACAAAATATGACATACATCCATAGACATAATATCACACAATACTTCATCATGATAAGATCTAATATGAAATTTCACCAAACATTGTTCACTCACCAGTACCTTATGATCATCTTGAATCCATGCTATCTAATAGGGCTTAGGGTGTTTCAATCTTTCCAACTTTAGCTTAGTCACCATTGTTGGAATTAGGCTGGACAACTAAGAGGGGGGGTGAATTAGTTGTGCCACAATTTTAACCTTTTCTAATTTTAATATTTTTTCACAACTTACAAATAGATTAATGATGTAAACATTAAAGCATGAATCAATAACACATGAGCATAAACACAATTAACATAGTTGACACCAAGATTTTTAATGTGGAAACCCAATTAAGGGAAAACCATGGTGGGGGTTAATCCATAAGATTCATACCCTATTAAAAGTACTTAAAAGAAATGGGAAGGTACTTGCCTTTGGATGCACTGCCCAGAGCTCACTGCTCATAGAGGCTTACTGCCTACAAGAATTTATGTTTAATACAGAAAGAATGAACTGAGAAATAGCATCTTCTTCATGCCTAGTTCAGTCCGATTGAAGGCTCCCACAACTTCTACTCTGCCCTAAAAAATTTCTTCGTTATCTCTTCATCCTTTACTGCTCTTGTTTTTATGCTCCTCTTCTCTGTTCTGCCTCTGTACCTTTCTTAGGATTTTATCATTTTTGCACAAGGACACCTTTCCACAACTCATCCACAAGTATTTATATGCTTCATCAATCTTGGAATGAACATCAAGGTTGGCTTGACTTAATGCAAATCACTATAATGTTGGCCAAACATAGCTGAGACTTGAATCTTCTTCTATCAACATGCTACACTCTAGAGAATTGGTATTTGATTATCCACAACACTCTTGAATCATCCGGTTGACCAAGACTGGGAAGAACAACAAAACCAAGGAAGAAATCTTTAACAATGAGCTCAAACTTCAACGTGGACCTCTAACATAGCAGGCACACGATCCAAAGACCTCTAAAAGTACATTGAATTCAACAATAACATTTGCACTAGTCCAAATCATCAGAATCACTTGCATCTTCATCTAGTACCTCAAGAACAATGTCTGCCATGACTGTCACACTAGAAAGATTTCTTATGGACCTCCAAACCATGAACCACTTGAGTTGAAGATACACACTGACTTCCCAAACATGCCTCTAGATCCACAGATCATAATTTTGTTGTCATTGATGGAAACTAAGTCTACCTTACACATCTGCATTACATAATTTGTTCATACTGGAAGTCAGGGTGAAGATTTGTTTAAGTCCAGGTTGTCAGAAACAAAGCATGTGATAGGGTCCGGTATCTTAGTCCAAATCTCTTCGGTGATAAATCACAGTGTGCTATGGATCTGAGGGAATGATAAGGATTGTTAGGACTATCTAAATCTAGAATCTTAGCCTCTGGTGATGAAGGATTCAAAAGTTATAAGCATATGAGTATCAGGTTCCAATTAGTTAGTATAGTCATAAGAAGAACAGGCCGACCTAGTATTTGATCTTGGTCCAGATTCAGAAAAGTTGTTGGATAAGCAATTAGTGATAATTAGTGGTATTGACCAACATGATTGATGATCTGGGAACACAATTTTTTGGTTCATGTATTTATATGTGCATGTATTCAGTCAACAGAGCAAAGTGTTTAATAAATGTTCTAAGTTTTCTTGAAGCTGACTACAATTGATTGAATTTCTTGATGCAGATATATATAGCTGATGGATTTGAGTGTTTTGGTGTGTGATTATGATGTGATGATGGAGTAAGTGTGACAAAGGTAGAAAGAAGTGTGAAAGAGAAGAGATCTAAGGTCTGGATCATGGCAGAATAGTAAACAGGACAGAGTAAGGATGAAATGTGTAAGATCAGTATTTTGTGCTTAACTGAAACTAAATTCTTGCATTGACAGATGCTATTCATTAGTTCAAACATTCTATAATCTTCTTGTAATCATTCCTATAGGTAGTGAGCCTCTTTGAGTAGTGAGCTCTGGGCAGTGGGCCTGAAGGCATGTGCCTTCCCCATTTGTAATACTTTTAACAGAGTGTAATTCTTGTGGGTTAACCCCCACCATGGTTTCCCCTTAACTGAGTTTCCACATTAAAAATCTTGGTGTCAAGTGTGTTATCTATGTTTCTACTCATGTGTTATTAATTCATGATTTTATGGTTATATCATTAATTTGTTAATAAGTGGTAAAGAAGAATTAATTGCAGAAAGTGTTAAAGTTTTAAGACAACTGATTCACCCCCCTCTCAATTGTCTGCCCTAATTCCAATAATTGGTATCAGAGCAAGGTTCCTTGGAAGAAGCTTAATATCTTGAGGAAGATCTAGGAAGGAGTTTCAATGGGTTCACTCAAAGAACAAATTCAACTAGATTTAGAAGATCTTGATCAGTTTAAAGCAGAAATAACTAATCTGAAAGAGAACCTGAAGGATGATGATGATTACATTGAGATGTTAAAAGAAAAACTAAAGAAATCTATGGAAAAGAGGAAGGAGCTACTTCAGCAGCTAGCCAATTTTATTGAAGAAAATGGCATGAATGAGGCTTTGGAAGAAAAGACAAAGGAATGTGAGAAGCTAACAAAAGAAGTTTATGTTCTAAAACATGAGATGGAATCTGAGGTGATGAGGCTAACCGAAGAAATTGAGTAAAGGAAGAAGACGGAAGAAGACCTGAATCAAACTCTAAAGGAAAGAATAGAAGAATGTTGTAGAATAAATAGAACAATTGGCCACTTAATATTTGATCTACAAGAATGCAAATATAGTGAGGAGGAACTTGAAAGGCAAATTGTCATCCTCAGACATGACTTAGAAGTTGCAAATGAATACAAGGAGAAGTTCAAGACAAGATCAGCTAAACTTGAAGTGTTGCTTGAGAGTCAAAAGAAGGTTGATGATAATCATGGTCATGGGTATGAGAAAGGTGAAAGCTCTAGATCCAAAAAAAGAGTTTCTCAATCAAGGAATGAGAGAAACAAATCTAGAAGAACTCCGGTAAGACTGCCTAATGCTCAAAGTTATCCATCTTTCAATGGTAATTGTTTCAAATGTAATAGATATGGTCATAGAGCTAATCAATGTAGAAGTCAAGTGAATCAAAATGCATCATCCTTCTCTGGTCAATACTTTAATTGCAAAAGGATAGGTCATAAGGCTAAGGAATGTAGAAATGGATCAATGAATCCTCCTAAGAACAAGCAAGTGTTCAATGGAAGATGTTTTACTTGCAATAAGTTTGGGCATGTTGCAATGCAATGCAGACCTAAACCTGCTCCAACATGTGATTGATAGAAAAATAAGATTGTATGTTTCAACTGCAACAAATCCAGTCATATGGAAAGATTCTGCAAAAGCAAGAATAATGAAAGAAGAGGTCTAGTAAATAGAAAAATAGATGAACAGAAACAACATAAAGGCAAGGGTAAAGTTGATGTCAATGAAATCTAGAATGAAATGAACAAGACATGGGTAAAGAAAGGTACAATGAACAATGGTGATGGTTCTGCACCGGAATCCAGTGTTGGTAATTCCTCCAAGAATTGAATTGGGAGCTTTGGCTCATGGGGAATTGCATTGAAAATCAAATTCCCCCAGTCAACAAGTGGGTACCTAAATCTAACATGATGAGAGAAGATAATTTGGGTTATTACATATCATTTGAAAGGATTTCTGAAAGAAAATAAGTGGATATGGTGATTTGCAGAGTGATTCATGAGAAACTAGATCAAGAAATAGAGTAACCAAAAGAAGTTAGGGCAACACATTTTTTACAATGGAGAATTAGGTTTTGTGGAGCATAAAAGGTCATTCTTTAATCATTTGGATCACTTTGCATTTGAAGAGAGCAAGCAAAAGAGCACCTAAGCTAAGATTTCAAGGATCTAAAGTGTGATCAGTGAATTCATCAGCTAACCCTAATTCTGTGGAAGAAAAAGGTATTTTTCTGTGAATCTTTGAGCCTGTAATCTTTTGAGATGGTTACACCCCTTGTTGTTGATATTACTAAAAGGCCTTGGCCAAAGTTCAAGAATCATCCATACAAATCACTCGAAGTCAAACCATTAGGAGCATTTTCTGGTGTCCCTTATAGAGTGCTACATGTCAAGGATATTAGGGCATACATCCACTGTAGTATAAATGAATTTGGGAGCCTGAAATTGCTAGATTTGTTTGAGAACTACCTAAAGGATGATAATTATGATTTGAAACCAGAATATAAAGCCCTAGAAAGCAAACATTTTCTACAAGTCATTGAATTTATAACATTTGATGAGAGTGAGTGGGTTCGATATGTTTTGACCCAAATGCATAATGAGTTTATGTGGCTATTGAAACCATTCAAGATTACAAAGGATGCTATCAGGATTGTAACTAGGTTAAATTCAACCGATGGTTTACCCATGCTAAAATCTATAAAGAACTAAACTGTAACTGATGCAACCAGTGCCAAATTTGACAAGAGGGTAATGACTATCAATGAAATTCTTGATCCAGATGTTAAGTTTGCTTCAATGGTAATCAGTTACAAGATTTATCACTCTAGTAGGGAGAATTTTGTGTCTAGAACAACCGTATATCTTGCATACCAAATGTTAAAGGAAAATGTAGATTATGACCTGTGTGAACTTTTATAGAACCAACTAGTTGAGAACCTGAACAAAACCAAGAAAGACAAGCAAAACACAGTTAAATATGGTTCTTTGGTTCTATGCTTATTTTTCTACTTCATGAATGAGGTGCCTAGGGTAAAGGGTGTGCGCTGGGCTAGTGACAGGCCAGTTGCTATTCAGATAAGAGATCATCTACACAACATTGGTGACTCTAATGCATAGAAAATTGCAATATGGAGATGCTTCAAGACTTTTTGGAGTATGATGTATTCTAGGGAAAGAATCCCTAAATCAGTAGTTGAGAAATACAAGAATGAAATCTGTTTCATGGTGGACACTAATTAGTGTTTAAT
Organism: Cunninghamia lanceolata; assembly: GCA_027924645.1. Classification (NCBI taxonomy): domain Eukaryota; kingdom Viridiplantae; phylum Streptophyta; class Pinopsida; order Cupressales; family Cupressaceae; genus Cunninghamia; species Cunninghamia lanceolata. The sequence goes on from BSBN01000768.1 coordinate 6,798,977, forward strand.
GGAACTAGTAGAACTCAAAACTATTTGGATCATGCCCATGGGGTATGAGGTAGATGAGAAAATTTTGGATAAGTATGCTCAACATCTCTTGAGCAAACCCAAGGATGACTTAGTTGAGAGATTTGGGACTTATAAAGATCTTGGTGAGAAGCTACATGTTGAGCTCCAGAAGCTAGAGATTAAGAGGAAAGTTCAGAAGCAAGTAGAAATGTATGCTGAAAGCATCGACATAACCAATGAAACTGTGAACCATAATAGAGAAAGAGTAGAAAAAGATGAGAAGGAAAAGTAGGGTAAGAAATATGGAAATGCTCTAGTAGAATCCTCATCCACATCAAGGACTACTAGGAGCTCTGCTACTGCCCCTGTCCCTGCCAAACCTGAGAAATTGGAAGACAAATCATCTGGTAAGGAAAAGAAAAGAACAAAAGTAATGGGAAAAGGCCCTATGGTAGTTTGGAAAAGGAGGATGAAGAAAAGACAGATTCAAATGATGAGCTTAAAGAGATAAAGGCCATAGGCACCAAAGCAGTCAAGGTGTCTAAAGAAAATCCTTTCGGAAGTAAGATTGCAAGTAAGAAGCAGAAATCAGAGACTGACGTTGAAAAGCCAACTCCTGTTGTGGAAGGCATTGTCAAAAAAATCACTGTTGATGGTAATCTCAAACCAATAACTAAGTTTTATGATCTTTACAATGATGCTGACAAAAGACTTTTGAAAGAAGCCACTATCAAATACTTGAATGTATTCAATCAAGCACTGGTAGAAACTTTGTCAGAAGTTCCAAAAGGTTTGAGAGATATTTTGCAAATTAGGAAAGAAGCTGCCAAAACAAAAGATAAGGAACTGAGGAAACATGTGTTAACCACTCTATGTCTAGTGATCTCTAGTAGAGAAGCAGATAAAATATTTCAAGAGGTCAAAAATGAATTCAGGAGTAAGAAAAGAATGAACAAACTGATAATTGGAGAGATAGAAGAAGTTGTCCAAGAAACTAAACAAATTCTGAGGAAAGCATTGGACAAGAAAAAGTTCTTTGTGGTTTCAGATGAACCTGATGATGACACACCAGTTCCAGATGATGAAAAGTAGTAGAAGAATGAGCAACAAATTGGATTAGATGACTCCTCTATTCTAGAAGAGGAAGCAATAAACAAGGAAGATGAAAAGATGACAGATGAAACTGATGATGCAGGAGATATTCAAACTCCTTCGAATCAATCTTGCAAAAAAGATACAGAGATGAATGTTGAAGCAGATGATCAAACTGAGGATGATTCATTGAAGAATAAAGAGCATGAATTAGAAGAAGCTGAGGACCAAGAAGCAGAAAAGGCCAAGGAGAAAAATGAAAATGAAGAAGAGATTGCAAAGGTTGATGGAGAGCCCAAGCAGGACAATTCAGTTGATAGTACCGGTAAGGATCAGATAGATACACCATAATTTTGGGCAAGAGACACTGAAGAAGTAGTGAAGGAAATTCTAGAAAGAGACAAACAAATTGAAGAAGATCAGGACATAATTCAAGGTCCAATAAATTTTGATACCTTATCTTCGGTGTAGAAGATAAAGTTGGCTTCTATAGCTCAAACCAATGCAAGAGAAGAAATACTGAGGTCTCACATAGAATACATTGAGCTACTTGGTCTAGCATCAAGGATTTTGGAGAAGATCATGCCTAGTTTTAGAAGGATTGTTTAGCATCCCCCTTCGGATAGTTAAAGAACTTGATAAACTCTATAAGTACCCATTTTGAATCTCTTGAAAAGTCTATAGATGTCAAAGTTCAAAAGGAATTCAATGATAAAAGATTTGATGCTCTAAAAGGGTTGATTGGAGTAGAAAGAATGGTGCTTGATGCTAGTGTAAAGAGTATTCAAAATGCTCTTATAGGAGGAAATGTATATAAATTTCTCTTATCTTGTCCTAAAGTTATAGAGGATATTGAAGATAAAATAAAAGTGTCTAAGCAAAATCTATCAAGTGTATCCAAATATTTTGATCCTGTGACATCATTAGTGGTAAGCAAGAAGTGTCAGATAATTAGCATGATTGAAGAAATAAATAAGTTGACAAAAGAAAAGGAAAGTATTGAGGCAAGGATGAGTGAGCTCCGCAAACTAATTTCCCCCAAAATGGAAGCAATGTTCAATGCCTTGACCAAAGCCCAAGCTACAGCTCAGTCAAGTGATCCCATTGATCTGCAGACGGTAGAGTCACAATAATTTCTTTTCAGTGGCCACATCTCAATTTTGAACACTATAAAGAAGAGCTAGGATAGTGAGCTGGCACAATTAAAGAACATTTTTGGTGATGTACTTAAGTTTATTTAAATAAGACTTAAGGATTGTTTGTACATATGCGATCTGGTATATAGAATTTTTGTGTAAATTTTGATTTGCAGACCCCACCCTTTGCCATTGATGTCAAAGGGGGAGTGAAGAGTAGTGAAAAATGAGGAATCTAGCAAAGGGGTAGCATTGGAGAACAATGAAAAGCATAAGTGTACTTAGTAAGGGGGAGTTGTTCTGACACTTAGTCATTTTTCACTAAATGTTGCCATTAATGCCAAAGGGGGAGATTGTTGGCAAGAGACACTGCTATGCATGATGGGTGTTGTCATTAATGGAAACTAAGTCTACCTTACACATCTGCATTACATAATTTGTTCATATCAGAAGTCAGGGTGAAGATTTGTCTAAGTCTGGGTACTCAGAAATAGAGCATGTGATAGGGTCCGGTATCTTAGTTCATATTTCTCCGGTGGTAAATCACAGTGTGCTGTAGATTTGAGGGAGTGATAAGGATTGTTAGGACTATCTAAATCCATAATATTATCCTCTAGTGATGAAGGATTCAAAAGTTATAAGAATCTGAGTATTAGGTTCCAATTAGATAGTACATTCATAAGAAGAACAGGCTGACCTAGTATTTGATCTTGGTCCAGATGCATAAAAGTTATTGGATAAGCAATTAGTCATAATTAATGGTATTGGATGACATGATAGATGATCTAGGAACACAATTTTTTGGTTTTCATTGTTATTTGTCCATGGATTCAATCGACAGAGCATAGTGCTTAATAAATGTTCTAAGTTTTCTTGAAGCCAACTACAGTTGATTGAATTTCTTAATGCAGATATATATAGCTGATGGATTCGAGTGTTTTGGTGTGTGATTGTGATGTGATGATGGAGTAAGTACAAAAAAGGTAGAAAGAAGTACTAAAGAGAAGAGATCTAAGGTCTGGATCATGGAAGAATAGTAAACAGGGCAAAGTAAGGATGAAGTGTGTAAGATCAGTATTATGTGCTTAACTGGAACTGAATTCTTGCATTGGCAAATGCTATTCATCAGTTCAAACATTCTATAATCTTATTGTAATCATTCCTATAGGTAGTGAGACTCTTTGAGCAGTGAACTCTGGGCAATGTGCCCAAAGGCATGTGCCTTCCCCATTTGTAATACTTTTAACAGAGTATAATTCTTGTGGGTTAACCCCCACCATGGTTTTCCCTTAACCAGGTTTCCACATTAAAAATCTTCGTTTCAAGTGTGTTATGGTTTGGACAACTAAGAAGGGGGGGTGAATCAATTGTCCCTAAATTTTAACCTTTTCTGAACCTTTAAAATCTTCTTTATAATCAGATTAATGATGAAGACATTTAAGCATAAATCAACACATGAGAAGAAATAACATGAACACATAACACCAAAATTTTGACATCGAAAACTCAGTTAAGGGAAAAACCATGGTGAGGGTTAACCCACAAAAATGCGTACCCTATTAAAAGCATTTAAGAAAATAGAAGGCACATGCCTTCGATCACACTGCCTAGAGCTCACTGCTCAACAAGAGGCTCACTACCTATAAGAAATTATGATTTATACAAAAATAATGAACTCAGAAATAGCATCTACATTCATGCTTGAATCAGTCCCTTTGAAGGCTCAAAAACTTCTGCTCTTATCTTGAAATTCCTCTTCACTAACTCTTCACTCTATACTCCCTTTGCTCCTCTTCTTCTCTGCTCTACTTTTGATCCTTTCTTCAGATTTAATTCATTGTATACAAGGATGCTTTTCATCAACTCTTCAACAAGTATTTATATGCTCCATTAGCCTTGGAATGATCAACAAGGTCAGATAAACTAGACACGGATCATCAGATTGTCAGCCAAACACAACTAAGACTTGAATCTTCTTCTACAACCACACCATGCTTCATAAAAATGCTCTTAGATCATCTGCAACATGCTAGGATCATCCGATCAGCCAAGACTGGGAAGAACATCAACCTTAAAGAAGAAATCTTCAATAAACAAGCCCAAACTTCAATGTGGACCTCCAACATAGTAGCCACATGATCTAGAGACCTCCACAAGCACATTGAAATCACCAATAACATTCACTCTAAACCAAATTACCAAAAACATTTGTATCTTCCTCTAGAACCTCAAGAACACTATCTGCCATGACTGTCAAACTAGAAAGATAGCTTGTGGACCTCCAAACCATGAACCACTGGAGTTCATGATACACACTGACTTCCCAAACATGCCTTCATATCTGTAGACCAAAATATTTCACTATGGAGCAATCTAGACCAACTTACTGTCACACTGTCTCTTCTGAATACTGCAAAACCTAGTTCTACTCAGATGGCCATAACTTCTTCAAATCTTCATGTGGACTTCTCAATTCTTAACTGGAGAAACCTTTGACAATCCTCTACATAGCCATATGGTCCACATGTATTGATTTTCATTAATTTTCTCAATATCCTCAACAATCCAGTCTTCTATATAGACAACAAAATAGGATACAGTTGACAACAATGGCAACAAGGATATGTTGACATCAATGACAACACCACTTAGGCACATATTTGCAACAATCTCCCCCTTTGCCATTGATGGCAACATATGATGTGAAAAATTGAATTCAACCATCAAGACAAGAACTTTTCCCCTTTTCTCTTCTCACTTCTGCAACTGCTCCTCCTTACATCAGCAACTAGTTTTTCACATGACTTCTCTCTCCCTTTGACATCAATGGAAAAGGGCACATATTTGCCATCTTTTCTATTTTTACTTTAGATTGATCCAAAATTAGCATATTGACTACTCCCCCTTTGAGTAGTACTCCTTAACATCAATCCGGATCACAAGATATGAATGTGAATTCCACCAGACTGATGCACCTTAGTGCATCTTAGTTCTAATTAGGAGTGGTTATAACCCCTAACTTTTCTCTGAGATACTCAAAAGTTTCTTTGGGAAGAGGCTTAGTGAAGATATCTATAATCTGATCTTTAGAAGACACAAACTTCAACTTGACTTCATTCTCATTAAATTTCTCTCCCAAGAAGTGAAACTTGATAGATATATGCTTTGTCTTTCAGTGCAATACTGGATTCTTGGAAATGCTTATAGCACTTGAATTATCACAGAAATTGTGACTAGCTCCTCAAACACAATTTTGATGTCCTTTAGCATTTGCTTCATCCACAGAACTTGAGAACAATTATTTGCTACTACTATATACTCTGCCTCTGGAGCAGACAAAGAAATTGCTTCTTACTTTTTGCTCATCCAAGAGACCAATCTTCTTCCCAAGAAGAATGCACCACCACTAGTACTTTTTATGTCATCTACATCTCCTACCCAATCAACATCTATATATGCATGACGAGTGAAATCATTGTCCTTTGGATACCACAGTCCATAATCAATTGTCCCCTTGAGATATTTGAAAATTCTTTTGACTGCCACAACATGGGATTCTTTTGGATTAGCTTGAAATCTAGCAACAAGTCCAACTGCATTCATGATGTCAGGTCTAGTCTAAGTTAGATAGAGCAATCCTCCAATCATTGATCTATACCTTTTCTGATTTGCCTTTGGGGAGTCATCATCTTTGCTTAGATTGCATCCGGTTACCATAGGAGTACCTACTGGCTTTGAATCTTCCATTCCAAACTTCTTCAACAATTCTTTCACATACTTGGACTGAGCTATGAAGTTACCTTTATCTAACTAAACAATTTCTAGACCTAGGAAGAAATTCATCATCTCAAACTCACTTTTCATCTTATTAGAAAATACTTTGCACATGCATTCATTTCCACCAAAACTGATATCATCAACAAAGACCTCAACAATTAGAATGTCCTCATGATTTATCTTGAAGTATAGATTACTATCAGCAGTACCTTTACTAAATTCTAACTTAAGAAAATGCTTATCCAATCTGGCATACCAGGCTCTTGGAGCTTGCTTGAGTCCATACAAGGCTTTTCTTAGTCTACAAACCATATCTCCCTGATCAGAAAACTGAAATCCTTTGAGTTGTTCAATGTAGACTTCTTCCTCCAAATCTCTATTTAGAAATGCTGATTTGACATCCATCTGATAAACTTTAAAATCTTTGAAAGCAACAAAAGCAAGAAATAATCTAACTACCTCTATCCTTTACACTAGAGCAAAAGTTTCTTCAAAATCAATTCCTTCCACTTGAGAATAACCCTTACATACCAACCTTGCCTTGTTTCTTACAACCTCACCATCTTCATTCAGTTTATTCTAGAAGACCCATTTGGTTCCAATCACATTTTTGTCCTCAAGTTTGGGAACAAGATCCCAAGTGTGATTCTTTTCAATTTGCATCAATTCTTCTTCCATTGCCTTAATCCATTTTTCATCATTGCAAGATTCACTTACTAATTTAGGTTCAATCTTTGAAATCAAACAACTCTCTTCTTGATCTTCAACAACTCTTCTCCTAGTTTGAACACCTTTATTTTTATCTCCTATGATTTGATCTTCAAGATGATTCATTCTTACATACTTGGGGGTTTGGGGAATAGTTTGAACTTCTGTTTCTTGAACTGGTTCCTCATCTTCTGCACTAATATCTTGAGTTACTGGAGTTACCAGATTAATTTGGATCTAAGTTTGAATTTGATCTTGCCTTCCTTGACTTTGACTTTCATCTTGATCATCTGAATCATATCCTTAATACTTGGAATGACCTTCTTTTCTTTCATCAAATTTAACATTAGAACTTTCAACAATCTTTTTCAACCTCTTGTTGAAACATCGGTAAGCCTTACTTTAAGTAGAGTATCCCAAGAATATTCCTTCATCACTTCTTGCATCAAACTTGCCTAAATGCTCATCTCTTTTGATATAGCATTTACTACCAAAAACTCTGAAATATCTCATAGTAGGAGGATGACCAAACTATAGTTCATAAGGAATTTTACCAGAATTTCCTTTGATTTGCACTCGGTTAAGAGTGTAGACAACAGTACTCACAGCTTCCCTCCAATAAACTTGAGTAACATTTGTTTCCATCATCATGGTCCTAGCAGCTTCTTAAATGGTCTGGTTCTTCCTTTCCACAACTCCATTTTGCTGAGGAGTCCTAGGAGCAGATAATTGTCTTTTTATTCCACGTTTTTCACAAAAAAACATCAAACTCACCGAAAGTGAATTCTCCACCTCTGTCAGATCTTAGACATTTCAATTTCCCACCAATCTCATTTTCAACCATCATCTTGAACACCTTAAACATATCAAGAGCTTCTAATTTTTCTTTTAGGAAAGTTACCCACATCATCCAGGAGTAATCATTAATCAGCAACATGAAATATGTGTCTCCTTGCACACTCCTAATTCTAGTAGGACCACATAGATCAGTATGTACCTATTCCAATCTCCCACTTGAACCTTGTTCCTTACTTTTGAATGAAATTTTGTTTTGTTTACCCAATTGACATTCTCTACATATATTATCAGGTTTCACAAGTCTTGGAAGATCTCTTACAGCTTCAGTGGAACTTATTTTGACAATGTTATCAAAATTCACATGACACATCCTCCTATGCCATAACCAACTTTGATCTATTTGAGCAATCAAATAGATTTTGCCTAAACTACTTAAGTGAAAGATGTTACCTTTATTCTGAGTACCAGATGCTATTTTAGTTCTAGAGCTTTCCAAAATTCTGTATTTTCCATCCTTAAAATGAAGGTCATAACCCTTGTCAACCAACTGTCCAATACTAAGAAGATTATGCTTCAGTCCTTCCACTTATAGAACATTATTGGTCCTGTTCTTACCATCAAAAGAGGTGGATCCTCTGCCATGGATTCTACCAGCTCAGTTATCTCCAAATTTCACAAGTCCTCCTTCATAATTTTCAAAAATCACAAACTTACTCTTGTCACCAGTCATATGATGAGAACATCCACTATTAGTCACCCATTCATCCTTTTCAACAACCTAAGCAACCAAGGCACTTCCCACATTTGCATAGCTAGAAGATTTGGTAGACATTGGATCTTCTTATTTAATAGTAATGAACACCCAATCACCTTCTCCATGATCAGATTCATCATCTGTGACTCCTTCTTCTCTAGCTTCTTGGACATAATAACAATTCTTCTTACCCTTGTACTTGTTAGGGTTTGGTTTTGAAAACCTCTCCAGACACCTTGAGGTAAAATGACCAATCTCATTACAAGCAAAGCATTTGAGTGGTAACTTTCCTTCATACTTACTGGATCCTCTTGGGATCTGTTTGGCAATGAGAGCTTCAAGATTTGTAGTTTCAATTTCAATATCTTTAAGAGTGATCCTTGTCTTCACAAATCTATTTGATCTTGTAGTAGAGCTTTCGCCCATATCATATCTTTGCTTTCTATACACACTGGCCTTGAATGCAGATTCAGACTTAGGAAGAGAATCACCAAACTCACTCATTTCAAATGTTGAAATCTTGCCAACTAACTGATCCCTTGTGACTGTTGTTACTGTCCTAATTTCTTCAATGGCTACAACCTTGTGCTTATAAGTTGCAAGTAAGGATTTGAGCACCTTGGCAACAATTTTTTATTCATCCAATACTCCACCCGCATTTATGATACCAGTCACAAGTTTATTTACTTTCTACATGTAAGAAGTAATGTTTTCATCTTCACTCATTACCAATTTTTCATATTTACCCTTTAGGCTTTGTAGCTTGGCACATTTAACACATTTGTCACCTTCATTCAGATTTTCCAATTTACTCTAGATTTCATGAGTAGTTTGCAAATCCATGACATTTGTCAATTCGGTATCAGACAGGGCACTCAACAATGCTTCTTTAGCTTGAGTGTTGCATTCAACATCCCCGAGTTCATCTATATCTAAAGGTCCATTCTTTAGAATCTTACACACATTCTTGGTTATTGTCCAAAAGCCATCACCCATACATTCCAGATGACACTACATGCGTACCTTCCAAAGGGAGTAATTTGTTCCATCAAATCTCAGACTTTCCTTTTTATAGATCAATATCTTGGATCTCCTCAAGCATTCAGGCTTCTTTTAGAGGAACATGGCTCTGATACCAATTGTTGAAAATAGTTTAGACAACTGAGAGGGGGGGTGAATCAGTTATCCCTAAATTTTAACATTTTCTGAACCTTTTTAATCTTCTTTATAATTAGATTAATGATGAACACATTTAAGCATAAATCAACACATGAGCAGAAACAACATGAACACATAACACCAAAATTTTGACATGGAAAACCTGGTTAAGGGAAAAACCCTGGTGGGGGTTAACCCACAAAAATGCATACCCTATTAAAAGTACTTAAGAAAATAGAAGGCACATGCCTTCGGGCACACTGCCTAGAGCTCACTGCTCAAGAAGAGGCTCACTGCCTATAAGAAATTATGATTTATACAGAAATAATGAACTAAGAAATAGTATCTACATTCATGTCTGAATCAGTCCCTTTGAAGGCTCAAAAACTTTTGCTCTTATCTTGAAATTCTTCTTCACTGACTCTTCACTCTATACTCCCTTTGATCCTCTTCTTCTCTGCTCTGCTTTTGATCCTTTCTTTAGATTTAATTCATTGTATACAAGGATGCTTTTCAACAACTCTTCAACAAGTATTTATATGCTTCATCAACCTTGGAATTATCAACAAGGTTGGATAAACTAGATGCGGATCATCACACTGTCAGTCAAACACAACTGAGACTTGAATCTTCTTCTACAACCATACCATGCTTCATAAAAATGCTCTTAGATCATCTGCAACATGCTAGGATCATCCGGTTGGCCAAGACTAGGAAGAACATCAACTTCAAAGAAGAAATCTTCAATCAACAAGCTCAAACTTCAATGTGGAACTCCAACATAGTAGACACATGATCCAGAGACCTTAATAAGCACAATGAAATCACCAATAACATTCACTCTAAACCAAATTACCAAAAACATTTGTATCTTCCTCTGGAACCTCAAGAACCATGGGAGATCCAAATCTCTTGGAAAGTCCAAGGCTCTCTGTGGGAACTGTGGAAAAACTGGGCATTTCCAAAAGGAATGCAAAGAGGAAAAGAAAAAGAAGAAGAAGAATGTCCCAGATTCATATTCTGACAAGTCACAAGATGATGGTGATGCCTTCATCGCAGCCCTGGCCACCCATGCATCTGATGATGTGTGGTTGACTGATTCTAGTGCATCATTCCACATGACCTCGCATCGAAGCTGGTTCACAAAGTATGAAGATTTTGATGGTGGAAGAGTGTACCTAGGTGACGATTCTCATCTCAAGATTATTGGTCGTCGAAGAGTCTCAATCTAATTCCCTGATGGATGAGTAAAGGGGATCACTGGGGTCATGCACATCCAAGGCTTGGCACAAAACCTACCTTCTGCAAGTAAGTTGAATGATGTAGGTGTGCAGGTTGTCTTTTCAAAGGACCAGTGCAAGATGACTAGAGGATCTATGGTGCTTGCAAAGGGTACTCGGAGAGGTACTTTGTTTCAACTAGAGGCATGCACTTCATAGTGCAATAGTTCTTTTGACTCAAAGAAAAGAGCTGTAGTCACCTTGTCCCTACCATCTGAACTAGCAGTGAAGAAATTTGTTGTATCTAATTCTGATGGTAGTGCATTTTGGGTACCCAAGGGTGCTCATGCTTTAGAAGTTAAGCTTCCTGCTGAAAAGATAATGTTATGGCATAAGAGATTTGGCCACATTGGTGAGAAGGATCTTAGAACCCTAAAAAATAAAAACATCATTGAGCGGTTAAATGATTGTAATCTCGAGTTTGACTTTTGCAAAAATTGTCTATACAAAAAGCAAAATCATGTTTAGTTTTACTCTAGTTCTCAGAAGTCTTCTAGTGTGTTGGACCTTATTCATTCTGATGTGTTTGGTCCTGTTAGTGTTCCTTTGATTTCCAAATCTATATATATTTTGTATCTTTTATAGATCATTACAGTAGAAGGACATGGATTTATTTTCTTAGAAGCAAGGCTAAAGTCTTTAGTCAGTTCAAAGAGTTCAAAACTTTTGTTGAGAATCAGACTAGTAAAAGGATTAAGTGTTTGAGAACTGACAATGGTGGTGAGTTTTGTTCAGTAGAGTTTGATAAGTTCTATAAAGAGAAAGGTATTGAAAGATATAAGACAACTCCATACACCCCGCAGAAAAATGGAGTTGCAAAGAGGATGAATAGGACACTGATGGAGAAGGCTAGGAGTATGCTTAGTGGAGCAAGCCTCGAATAAAAGTTTTGGGCTAAAGCTATAGCCATTGCTTGCTACCTGGTAAACGGGTCTCCTACATCAGCTCTTGTTGGTAAGACACCTATGGAGGTGTGGTTTGGTAAGAAGCCTTCAGTTAGACATCTTCATGTTTTTGGTTGTGAGGCATATGCACATGTGCCTAGGGAGAAATGGTCTAAATTGGAGAACAATGTTGTTAAGTGTATTTTCATTGGCTATGGTGTCAATGTGAAAGGATACAAGCTTTGGGATCTTGTGGCTTAAAAAGTGTTGTATAGTAGAAGTGTTATCTTTAGAGAGCTAACACCTTCTCATGTTGTTCTACAGCCAAAAGAAACAGAAAAGAAGAGGATGTGGTTAAGTTTCCTTCTACCCCTAAGAAGACTGAACCGACAAACCCTGTGAGACCTAATGATGAGGAGAGCTCTAGTAGCTCTGAAAGCTCAGAAGAATAAGCAGAACCTTAACCTCAACCCTTGAGGAGGTCTACACGAATGAGAAAGCAACCTGATAGGTTTTGTTATTCATTGATTGATTCTAGTTGTGCTTTTACCTTGCTTACTAACACTGATGAGCCTAGAACTGTGGTAGAGGCCATGGGCATGAAAGATGTAGGTTCCTGGAAGGAGGCCATGGAAGATGAGGTGGCTTCTTTAGAGAAGAATAAAACATGGGACTTGGTGCCTTTGCCTGAAGGAAGGAAACCTGTTGGATGTAAATGGGTGTTCAAGAAGAAATTCGGTGAAGATGGCAGTGTTGAAAAGTACAAGGCCAGATTGGTTGCGAAGGGGTATTTACAAGTGGAGGGAATTGATTATGGTGAAATTTTCTCTCCCGTTGCAATGCTGACATCTATTTGGTCCTGTTATCTCTTGCATCATCTTATGACTTAGAGGTGGAATAGATGGATGTGAAGATAGCATTCCTTCATGGTGATTTTGAGGAAAAGATTTACATGTCACACCCAGAGGATTACATAGAGAAAGGTAAAGAAAATTTGGTTTCCAAGTTCAAAAAGTCTTTGTATGTTTGAAGCAGTCTCCTAGGATGTGGTACTTGAAGTTTGATGCCTTTGTGTTGTCAGTTGGATTTCTAAGATTGAAATCAGATCATTGTGTATATTATAAATTTGACAATGATCGCATTCTCATTATTACATTTTATGTTGATGATATGTTGTTGATTGGGAATGGTAAGAATATGTTGATTTGAAGTCTTAGTTGTCAGCATAGTTTGAGATGAAAAATCTAGGGGTAGCCAGGTACATTCTAGGAATGGAAATTAGAAGAGACAGAGCTAACAAAAAACTTTGGTTAATCTAGAGTAAGTATGTGAAGACCATGTTGGATAGGTTCAGCATGGCAGATTGTAGACCATTGTGTGTTCCTATTTCTTTGGGGACAAAGTTGTCTATTAATGATTGTCCAAAATCTACTAGTGAGGTGGAGGACATGAGTAGGGTACCTTATGCTAGTGTTGTTGGCAGTTTGATGTATGCTATGGTCTGCACAAGACCAGACATTTCCCAAGTAGTGGGAGTTCTTAGTCGATTTATGGCTAATCCTGGATAGGTAAATTGGGATGAAGTAAAGAGAGTGTTCATATATTTGAGGGGTACTTCTAAGTATTCCATATGCTATCATGGTAATCATACAAGACCTCCGCATTCAGTTTGTATTCGTGGATTCATGGATTTTGATTGGGCGGGTGACATTGACAGCATGAGATCCACCAGTGCTTACATGTTTACTATGTTCTATGGTGCAATTAGTTGGATGAGTAAGCGGCAACCTGTGGTCACTTTGTCCATGACAGAAGCTAAGTATATGGTAGCAACTCATGCTTGTAAGGAAGCCATTTGGCTTAAGAGATTGTGTTCAAATATTAGTGTTGATGTAGGACAGATTACGATTTGTTGTGATAGTCAGAGTGTGATTTGCCTAGCAAAGAATCCAACTTTCCATGCCAAAACAAAGCATATTGATGTATAGTTTCATTTCATGTGAGACATGGTAGAAGATAGGAAGGTAAATTTGGAGAAGGTAGACACTTTGAAGAATATTGCAAATGCATTGACGAAACCAGTGGGCACAGAGAAGTTTAGATGGTGTTCGGAGTCTATGGGCCTCTCGACCTATAGCAGTTAAATCCTGTTATTTCTATTGGCTCTTACAAGGTGTTCAACAAGTGGGAGAATGTTGGGAATTAAGGTGTCTCAATGTTGGTAATTCCTTGCATTTATTTATTGTAATGTATTCATTTATTTAGCCTATGTTGTAATTTTATTGCACATCCTATTTTGTCATTTAGTGTGAAGTGGTACGATGAGTTGTCACTCCACTTGTAAGCTGACTAGGATGGTCAACTCACTCCATGTGGAGATAGGCATCCCCTTTGTGTGGTAGATATTTTCTGCCGTGTGTCGACATCTTGACTAGTGTGTAAGTGAATCTTGACCGAAACAGTTATGACAGATTCCTATGACAGAATCTATGACGCGTAAGAGTCAGAAATGAAGATCCTATGATAGGTGAAGATATGTGTCACAAGGCATCTTGCAAGAAGGTATCTTTGGGTGCCCCAAGGAGAGTTATGACATGTTGTAAGAGAATATGCTATTTTTAGTTACTGTATGACAGATTCTCTTACAACTTAAGTACTATCAGTATGACGGATTCTATGACAGTCGTAAGATGCATAAGAGCATCTATCATTGCCCAACTTGGGAATAGGCAACCATATTTGGATGGGGTGATATGACAAGTGTCATGACCATGCTGCAGTGTTGGAAAAGTGTCCCTAGGCATGAGTTTTGGGCCATGAGGCCAAGTTGGACGCCCATCTCAAGGAAAGTTCATTTTTGCCTTGTAAACTTCTATTTAAGCAAGTGCTTTGAGAGGAGATGTAGTATGTGATAAATAGGTACTGTTATGCTACCAGTTTGTCTCCAGATATGAGTGTCAAAGACTCTTGTAAAGACTTGCATTGCAAGTGTGTTTTAAACCTTGTTGTTTTGATAATACATTGTGCAGGTTTTGGAGTGTGGGGTTTTTCACCTGTAAGGGTTTTCCACACGTTATATCTTCTCTCTCTTTCTTTTGTCTTACATTCTTGTGTTGTGTATTGCTGCAATATCTCCATTATTGTGTTTAACATTCTGTAATTGTAAAGATTAAAAAAAATTTGTACTCATCTCTACTTTTTAGATTAGTGTAGGAAGTGATTTCTGCACACCTAGCTTCCGTTCAATTAGTATCAAAGCTTGGCCATTTTTTGTTCTAGTTGTTGGGTAGGGGTTTTTTGATCTAATCTTAGGTTGAGTGGGAGTCTGTGCAAAGTATTATGTAATCTTGTCTCATGAAGGAGATGGCAGGCACATCCAGAATATTAGAGGTGGAGAAATTCAATGGAACAAATTTTGAGTTATGGAAACTTAAGATGCAAAACATGCTTGTTGATCAAGACCTATGGGAAACTATTTCTGGTGTAAAACCAACTGCAATGGCACAAGCTAATTGGGATCTCAAAGATCAGAAAGCTAAGGGTCTGATAAGACTTTGTCTAGCTGACTCTGTCATGTTAAATGTCCATGAGGAGAAGACCATGAAAGATCTTTGGACGAAGTTGGGAGATGTTTATCAGGCCAAATACCTGGTGAATAAGTTTTTTTTTGAGAAAGAAGCTATATTCTCTTAGGATGGAGGATGGAGGATCTGTTGCAGATCACCTGAATGCTTTCAACATGTTAGTTGCATAATTAACTTCCATTGGTGTGAAGATGGAGGAGGAGGATCATTGTATGACCTTGTTTTGTTCTTTGTTGGACTCGTGGGATCATCTTATTATGGCTATTGGGAGCACCACATCCACTTTTCAAAATGGATGAAGTGGTATCTTCGTTGTTATCTAAAGAGATATGAAGAAAGTCTTATGAAGTAGCCAAAGAGGCTCTTGCAGTTTGTGGAAGACCCAAGGAGAAAGGGAAAAAGAAGGACAAGAAAGCTAATAAGAGTAGATCCAAATCCCAGGGAGATCCAAATCTCTTGGAAAGTCCAAGACTCTCTATTGGAAGTATGGAAAAACTAGGCATTTCTGAAAGGAATGCAAAGAGGAAAAAAAAATAAGAAGAATGTCCCATATTTAGATTTTGACAAGTCACAAGATGATGGTGATGCCTTCATCGCAGCCCTAGCCACCCATGTATCTGATGATGTGTGGTTGATTGATTCTAGTGCATCATTCCACATGACCTCTCATCGAAGCTGGTTCATGAAGTATGAAGAGTTTGATGGTGGAAGAGTGGACCTGGGTGATGATTCTCATCTGAAGATTGTTGGTCATGGAAGAATCTCAATCTGATTCCCTGATGGATGAGTAAAGGGGATCACTAAGGTCATGCACATCCCAAGCTTGGCACGGAACCTGCTTTCTGTAAGTTGAATGATGCGAGTGTGCAGGTTGTCTTTTCGAAGGACCAATGCAAGATGACTAGAGGATCTATGGTGCTTGCAAAGGGTACTCGAAGAGGTACTTTTTTTCAGCTAGAGGCATGCACTTCATAGTGCAATAGTTCTTCTGACTCGAAGAAAAGAGTTGTAGTCACCTTATCCCTACCATCTGAACCATCAGTGAAGAAATCGATTGTATCTAATTCTGATGGTAGTGCATTTTGAGTACCCAAGTGTGCTCATGCTTTGGAAGTTAAGATTCCTGTTGAAAAGACAATGTTATGGCATAGGAGATTTGGCCACATTGGTGAGAAGGGCCTTAGAACTCTAAAAAATAAAAACCTCGTTGAGGGGTTAAATGATTGTAATCTTGAGTTTAACTTTTGTGAACATTGTATATATGGAAAGAAAAACCATGTTCAGTTTTACTCTAGTTCTCACAAGTCTTCTGGTGTGTTGGACCTTATTCATTCTAATGTGTTTGGTCCTGTTAGTGTTCCTTCGATTTCCAAATCTATATATATTTTGTATCTTTTATAGATGATTACAGTAGGACATGAATTTATTTTCTCAAAAGAAAGACTAAAGTCTTTAGTCGGTTCAAAGAGTTTAAATCTTTTGTTGAGAATTAGACTAGTAAAAGGATTAAGTGTTTGAGAACTGACAACGGTGGTGAGTTTTGTTCGGCAGAGTTTGATAAGTTCTATAAAGAGCAAGAGATTGAAAGACATAAGCCAACTCCATACACCCTGCAGAAAAATGGAGTTACAGAGAGGATGAGCATGACACTAATGGAGAAGGCTAGGAGTATGCTTAGTGGAGCAAGCTTTGTACAAAAATTTTGGGCTGAAGTTGTGGCCACTGCTTGCTACCTGGTAAACAAGTCTCCGACATCAGCTCTTGTTGGTAAGACACCTATGGAGGTGTGGTCTGGTAAGAAGCCTTCAATTAGACATCTTCATGTTTTTGGTTGTGAAGCATATGCACATGTGCCTAGGGAGAAACAGTCTAAATTGGAGAACAAGGATGTTAAGTGTATTTTCATTAGCTATGGTGTCAGTGTGAAAGGATACAAGCTTTGGGATCTTGTGGCTGAAAAAGTGGTGTATAGAGGAAGTGTTATCTTCAGAGAGCTAACACCTTCTCCCGTTGTTCTATAGCTAGAAGAAACAAAAAATAAAGAGGATGTGGTTAAGTTTCCTTCTACCCCTAAGAAGACTGAACTGATAGACCCTGTGAGACTTGATCATGAAGAGAGCTCTAGCAGCTCTGAAAGCTCAGAAGAAGAAGCAGAACCTCAACCTCAGCCCTTTAGGAGGTCTACATGAATGAGAAAGCAACCTGATAGGTTTGGTTATTCATTGCTTGATTCTAACTTTTTTCTTTTGCCTTTCTTACTAACACTGATGAGCCTAGAACTGTGACAGAGTGGTGTAAGAGCACCTTCTCTATGGTGCAGGAGTCATGTTTTGTTTTTGTTTTCAATAAGGCTTCTTAAGCCACTTCATGTTTGTAATAAGGTTTTGTGTCAATTTGGTCACTAGACCTATGTAGACCATGTTTTGGTCGAGTTTGATGTAATAACACAAGGAAAACATGTAGTTTTCTTGTGATAGGAGACAACCAATGGTTAAGTGATTTTCAAATCAGTTTGTATGGTTGGAGGGATGTAAACTACTATCTCAAGCCTTTTATAGGTGAGAAGTATGATGTAACGAAGCATGCATGAAGAGAAGAATGAATGAATGAAGATCTGGACTTTTGGGTGTTGAACATTATTCTTTTTGAGTATTTCTCTATGATTGTCTAAAACTGACTAGAAGTGTTCATGTATTGAAGTAGCTTTCATTTGGAATTGATCTAGTTTCTTAAAGTGTTGTAGTTTGTGAGAAATTGTTCCTTGTACAGAGACTGGTCTGAAAACCTAGAAACTAGGGTTTGGTGAACAAATGGAGTGTTATTCCTCTGTCCACTGAAAGTAAGATTCTCATGTTCAGTGTGATGGAGGAATATAGTGTGCATTTTGTGTTTTCTATTGTTTTGGATTAGACACCCAAAAGATCCAAGGAGTTTGGCATAAGTCAACTAGGCATCTCTATGTGACTAGTCGTAGGAGTGATAGGAAAAGTGTTGTTATGTGAACAGTGAGTGGAGTGGCCAAATTGATTGTGGTTGAGTGTCTATAGAAGAGTATAGACCCCTATCCGTCCTATTGAGTTTTGTTTTTGTGCATTTATTTGGTGTTGGTGTAGTCATAGAGTAACCGAAGTGCCATCCGTGTAAGTTTCATATTGTTTCACCGAATATACATTTTGTGTGTATCTCACAATTGTATGTCAATATTGTATGTAGAGAATATACATTTTGCATGATACAAAGGGTGACTGGTAGCAACGGTAAAGAGAACCGGCAGTAAATAGTCAAGTCTTACATATACAAATTGGTTGTATCGTCGTATCAGGACATACAAGGAGTTCATCGACGGTTGAAGTCATGCTGAGGAAAGGAGGTCCCACCAAATGTATATCGGCAATGTATATTGAGATTGTATGTGGCGAAACATACAATTGGTGACCGGGTGTAATGGTGAATCGGTGCATATGAACTGTAGTCCACCGACGATAACAAGTTAAGCATTGTATATGAGTTAACAATGTATCGGCATATCGGCCAAGATCCTTAACTATTTGCCGATGAGAAAAACTTTGTCGACAGATGTGTGTGAAGTTGACATCAGCGTGATCGGTGTATCGGTGGAAGGTCTTTCAAGTTTACCGACAGTGTTAAGTATGGCCGAAAAGGTTAGGACTAATCGCCACGGTTAAGGCGAGTGTAAAGCTAACCACCATTGGAGTATCGGCAAGAGATAAGAAGACACCGCCCAATAAGAGAAGTCTTTCTGATAACAAAGCAGCGTAGGCTGTCGAGGAGAGTTAAGAGGTTGGACTGAGAGTTTGCAAAGTGGCCGAGGGGATATGTTTGGCCAACAAGGTTTGGTCACCAAGACATAAACCACCTCACACCGATCAGTTAATTGATCAATTTGAATTCTTCTACTGAGCACTCTGCATCATATTGGTATCAAAGCCAATATTTGAATTGGAGCAGTGTATGTCAGACACGGAGATAGAAACTGAGGCTAGCACAATGCCTCCCAAGTCGATGAGCAAAGAATCCATCAAGAAGATGGTAGAGGAGATGCTTGAAGCAAGGCTGAAAGAAGAGAGGCCTAAGGGTAAGTAAAAAGAGGATGGAAGTGCTTCTGATACAAAAGAAGAAGAGGCAGAGGAAAGCCCTCAAGAACAAGGTATGTCTACAGACCAAAAGGCATTCTTGAAAGCACTCAAAGGTGCTCATGGAGATAGTGGCGATCCAAAGATGGATGTTCCTACATTCAATGGGAAACTCGATGGAGATGCCCTCATGGATTGGATTGAAGCCATGAGTAATTATTTTGACTTCAAGGAGTATAGTGACAGTAAGAAAGTCAAGTTTGCTAAGACCAGATTGAGAGGTTCTGCCCTAGTCTGATGGAACTATATGCAAGGTGAAAGAGAGAAGGTTGGAAAGAACCCTATCACCAAATGGAGTAGAATGGTGGCCATGCTAAGAGACAAGTTCATGCCATGTGATTATGAGTTGCAGACCATTAGAAAGTTTAATCATTTTAGACAAAAGGATATGGATGTGGCTACATATACTGAAGAATTCCATAGATTGAGCATGAGAGCCAATCACAAGGAGGAAGAGAAAGAGATGGTGGCTAGATATCTCAATGGTTTGAGGTATAACATACAAGATGAATTCAGTATGGTGGTTCCCAAAATAGTGGATGAGTGTTTTCTATTAGCCTCTAGGGCTGAAGAAAAGTTGAAAAGAAAGGATGATCAAAACACCAAAGGAAGAGATGGCAGAAATAATAGGGGAAGAGGTAGTTTTGGTAGAGGATAGTCAAGTAGAAATGAGAACTCAAGTCAACAAGAGTCTCATTCTGATGTAGAACATATAGGTGGTTTTAAAGGTTGGAGAAGACCTAATGGTAGAGGTAGAAGTGGTGGTGCAGGCAGAGGACCTAGAGTTTTCACTGGAAGATGCTATGGCTGCAATCAAGTAGGCCATACTACGAGCAAATTCCCTGAGAAGTACAGCAATTGTTGGATAAGTATCAAGATCTTGTGGTAGAGGATACTCCTAACTCCTTACCACCCATGAGAGATATAAGTCATCAGATTGACTTGATTCCAGGTACCACATTGCCCAATAAGGCTTCCTATAAATTGACACCACAACAAAATGAAGAGGTGAGTAGACAAATTCAAGATCTCTTAGAGAAAGGATTGATTAGAAAGAGTCTTAGTCCATGTACAGTCCCTAGTGTACTTGCTCCAAAGAAAGATGGAAAGTGGAGACTATGTACGGACTCAAGGGCCATAAATAAGATCACAATAAGGTATAGAATCCCTATGCCAAGGATTGAGGATCTTTTGGACTATCTTGGAGGGTCATGTTATTATTCCAAGATTGATTTGAAATCTGGTTATCATCAAATTAGAATTAGGCAAGGAGATGAATGGAAGACTGCCTTTAAGACAAATGAAGGTCTCTATGAGTGGCTTGTCATGTCATTCAGCCTTAGCAATGCACCAAGCACATTCATGTGTTTGATGAATGAGGTACTTGTTGAATTCATTGGCAAATTTGTAATTATTTATCTTGATGACATACTTGTTTTCAGTAGGACAAAAGAAGAACATCTAAAGCATCTTGGATAGGTGATGAAGAAGTTGCATGAGAATACATTGATGATCAACTTGGATAAGTGTGAGTTCATGAAAACTAAACTTGTGTACCTAGGTTTTGTGATTTCTAATTGTTGTTTGAAGATGGACCCCACAAAGGTTGAGGCTATTCTCAATTGGCCTACTCCTAAGACAGTGGGAGATGTTAGAAGTTTCCATGGCTTGGAAACTTTTTATAGGAAGTTCATTACAGGATTCAGTCACATAAGTGCTCCTATTCTCAATACCATCAAGGGTGGCATAAAGTGCAAATTTCAATGCACAAAGCAAGCAAATGATAGTTTTGAATTGTTGAAGAAGAAAGTGGTCGAATTACCTACATTGGTGCTCCTTGATTTTGACAAAGTTTTTGTCATGGAATGTGATACAAGTCAGCAAGCAATAGGTGTTGTTCTTAGTCAGGATGGACATCCAGTGGCATTTTTTTCAGAGAAGTTGAATGAGGCTAAACAAAGGTATTCTACCTATGACCTAGAACTTTATGCAATGGTGCAAGCTCGCAAAAAGTGGAAACACTATTTGCTGCCCAAAGAATTCATTATTTTTACTGATAACCATGCTCTTAGTTTTTTGAATAGTCAGGAAAAGTTGAATCATAGGCATGTTAGGTGGATGGAACAATTGTAGGCGTATACCTTCACTATTAAACATAAAAAGGGTGTTGCCAACAAAGTGGCTAATGCTTTAAGTAGAAGGATGCTGGTCATATAGGAAGTGTAGATGGAAAGCATGGGGATAGATTGTTTGAAGGAGTTATACAAGGAGGATGCAGATTTCAAGGCTGCTTATGAAGTTTGTGCTAGTTTGGCTAACACTTTTCATGGTGAATATTCAGATTTTGTGTTACAAGAAGGTCTCCTATTCAAAGGCAATTTGCTATGTGTTCCTAAATGTTCACTGAGGGATAACATCATCAAAGAAAAGCACAATGGAACCTTAGGAGGACATTTTGGGTTGGACAAGACTTTGGAACAAGTCACCAGGTTCTATTATTGGCCAAAAGTGCAATTAGATGTGAGGAGATATGTTGCAAGTTTTACCATATGTCAGAAGGCCAAAGGTATGTCTTCTAATGCTGGTTTATACCGACCCCTTCCTATTCCCAATAGACCTTGGGAAAGCATTAGTATGGATTTTGTACTTGGTCTTCCTAAGACAGCAAGGGGTGTGGACAGTGTTTTTGTCATTGTGGACAGATTCAGTAAGATGGCTCATTTTGTACCATGCAAATGCACAAATGATGCATCTCACATTGTTGGTCTCTTTTTCAGAGAAGTGGTCAAAATCCATGGTTTGCCCCTTTCAATTATCACTGATAGAGACTCCAAGTTTGTTGGTCATTTTTGGAGAACCTTATGGAGAAAATTGGGAACACAATTGTCTTTCTCATCAGCCTACCATCCCCAAACTGATGGTCAAATTGAGGTTGTTAATAGGTCCTTAGGAAACCTTCTCATATGCCTTACCAAATAGCATGGGTTGGCATGGGACTTGATTATCAGTCAAGCTGAGTATGCTTACAATGATTCAAGGAATAGAAGTACTGGGAAGAGTCCATTTGAAATTATTTATGGTTTCCATCCGAGAGGACCACTTGAACTCAAGGATCTACAAGGCTGGGATAAGAGGAGTGCTCTAGGAGAAGATTTTTCTACCACCATGAAGTCAGTTCATGATCAAGTCAAAGTTCAGTTGGAAAAGACAGTCTCCAAATACAAGGATAGGGCAGATCTTAAAAGAAGAGATGTACAGTTCAAGGTGGGAGATTTGGTGATGGCCTATCTAAGGAAGGAAAGGTTGCCTAAAGGACAGCCAACCAAGCTTCTGATGAAGAAAACAGGACCATGCAAGGTAGTGCATAAGTTTGATCCAAATGCTTATGAAATAGAATTACCATCCGATCTTGGTATTTCTCCCATATTCAATGTTTCAGACCTCCATTGAATGCTAAAGATGGATCAGATGTTGTGATTGAAGATGAAGATTGGGTCAGAGATCTACCTCCAAGTAAGCCTTTATAGTTGGAATGCATCTTTGATTCCAATATTATCAAAAAGACAAGGAAGGGTGTGTGCAAGGAGTACTTGGTCAAGTGGCAGGATCTTCCTGATTCAAAAGCTACATGGATGAGTGAGGTAGACATTTTGAAGCATGGGAAGACACTCCAACAGTTAGCAACTCAAGGGACTTGAGTTTTTTCCTGCAGGGGAAGTATGGTGCAGGAGCACATTCTCTATGGTGCAGGAGTCATGTTTTGTTTTTGTTTTCAATAAGGCTTCTTAAGCCACTTCATGTTTGTAATAAGGTTTTGTGTCAATTTGGTCACTAGACCTATGTAGACCATGTTTTGGTCGAGTTTGATGTAATAACACAAGGAAAACATGTAGTTTTCTTGTGATAGGAGACAACCAACAGTTAAGTGATTTTCAAATTAGTTTGTATGGTTGGAGGGATGTAAACTGTTGTCTCAAGCCTTTTATAGGTGAGAAGTATGATGTAACAAAGCATGCATGAAGAGAAGAATGGATGAATGAAGATCTGGACTTTTGGGTGTTGAACATTGTTCTTTCTAAGTATTTCTCTGTGATTGTCTAAAACTGACTGGAAGTGTTCATGTATTGAAGTAGCTTTCATTTGGAATTGATCTGGTGTCTTAAAGTGTTGTAGTTTGTGAGAAATTGTTCCTTGTACAGAGACTGGTCTGAAAAACTAGAAACTAGGGTTTGGTGAACAAATGGAGTGTTATTCCTCTGTCCACTGAAAGTAAAATTCTCATGTTCAGTGTGATGGAGGAATACAGTGTGCATTTTGTGTTTTTTGTTGTTTTGGATCAGACACCCAAAAGATCCAAGGAGTTTGGCATAAGTCGACTAGGAATCTCTATGTGACTAGTCATAGGAGTGATAGGAAAACTGTTGTTATGTGAACAATGAGTGGAGTGGCCAAATTGATGGTGGTCGAGTGTCTGTAGAAGAGTATAGACCCCTTTCCATCCTGTTGAGTTTTGTTTCTGTGCATTTATTTGGTGTCAGTGTAGTCACAGAGTAATTGAAGTGCCATCGGTGTAAGTTTCATATTGTTTCACCGAATATACATTTCGTGTGTATCTCACAATTGTATGTTGAGATTGTATGTAGAGAATATACATTTTGCATGATACAAATGGTGACTAATAGCAATGGTAAAGAGAATCAGCAGTAGATAGTCAAGTCTTACATATGCAAATTGGTTGTATCAGCATATCAGAAGGACATATAAGGAGCTCACCGACGGTTGAAGTCATGCCGAGGAAAGGAGGTCCCACCAAATGTATATCGGCAATGTATATTGAGATTGTATGTGGTGAAACATACAACTGGTGACCGGGTGTAATGGTGAATCAGCACATATGAACTACAGTCCACCGGCGATAACAAGTTAAGGGTTGTATATGAGTTAACAACATATCGGCATATCAGCCAAGATCCTTAAGTGTTTACCGATGAGCAAAGCTTTGTCGACAGATGTGTGTGAAGTTGACATTGGCGTGATCAGCGTATCGGTGGAAGGTCTTCCAAGTTTGTCGACAATGTTAAGTCTGGCTGACAGGGTCAGGACTAATCGCCACGGTTAAGGCTAGTGTAAAGCTAACTGCCATTGGAGTATCGGTAGGAGATAAGAAGACACTGCTGATAAGAGAAGTCTTTCCGATAACAAAGAAGCGTAGGCTATCGGTGAGAGTTAAGAGGTCAGACTGAGAGTTTGCAAAGTGGCAGACGGGATATGTTTGGCCGACAAGGTTTGGTCACCAAGACATAAACCACCTCACATCGATCAGTTAATTGATCAATTTGAACGCTTCTACTGAGCACTCTGCATCACAGAGGCTATGGGCATGAAAGATGCAGATTCCTAGAAGGAGGGCATGGAAGATGAGATGGCTTCTTTGGAGAAGAATAAAACATGGGACTTGATGCCTTTGCCTGAAGGACAGAAACCTGTTGGATGCAAATGGGTGTTCAAGAAGAAATTCAGTGCAGATGGCAGTGTTGAAAAATACAAGCCCAGATTGTTGCGAATGGGTATTCACAAGTGGAGGGAATTGATTATGGTGAAAGGCTTCAAAATTACCAAGCAAAGCAACTTGTAGATTAGATATGCAAATAAGGAAGAAATACTAAACAAAATGCAATAAACACAAAGTTATACCTTACAAGCAAACCCAATCCCATCAAGGGAGGAAGAAGCCTTTGCACCCAAAACAAGCTCCTAGACAAAGATAATCCCTAGACAATGAATTGAAATGTGAAATGCTACTCTAGTTTGCAACTCACTATTCTAGCTCAAGAGTGATTTTGACATGGTAACTTTGCCTAAACTTGGATGATGAAAATGGCTTGGGAGAGGTTCTATTTATAGATTTTTGGAAGGGATTTTGATCCAATGGTGGAGAATGATTTGGAAGATCAATGGTGGAGGATAAAAGTGATGTGGAGGGCCTAGATTCAATCTTGAATGAATGGAGGGCTAGGAATAAAAGTGATTCTTTTATTCATTTTGGGAAAAGAGGTTATTTAATGAGCATGGGGGTGAAGGATTATTTTAGAATTAAAGATTCATATGGGGGAATGTAAATGAATTAAAAATTCATTTGGGGAAGAGAGGAAATAAAAGAGTATGGGTTTGTAAGGAGAAATAAATGTGATGTGGGATGTTTTTAAATAAAAAATTGACTTATGTGGATTTAATTTAATTTTTTATTTGGAGGATGTGGGGAAGGGTGTTAAACAAGGTTTGACCACCCAAATGAAGGGGTTAGGATTAATTAAACAGAGGTTTTATTTAATTAATCGTAGGGCTATGATGAGGTAGGCAAGGGTAGGCAATTAAATAATAGCTATTTAATTATCTAGGGTAGGGATAGGTTAATTATAGGCTGAATTAATTAGTTAACATGGTTTTAACTATTTAATTGGATTTAGTGAAAAAAGGGGAAATTGATTTAATAAATATTGCATATTTATTAAATTAATTGGCTAAGGTTTGGACTATTGAATTAATGAAATTAATTCAATTTTGGGGATAAAATGGTGTGGATTTGGAAAATAAAAGGGGTAATTAATTAAATAAAAATTTAATTAATTGTTTAGAAGGGAAATTGGTGTGTTTAGGGTTGTCGAGAGTCAGTTTGATGGTAAAAGATATTTTTAGGTGTCTACATTTGCCCCTCTTTGACGTGGCATCCGGACCCAGGAGGGAAGTGGTGTCAAGTTGAAGAAAAATATGCCCCAGCTGTCGGGCAGGTATGAGATGGATAAGGGATGCCCCCTCGAGAGGTCGGCGGGAAAATAAAATTTTTCTGAGCGAGTTCTCGAAAAGGATACGACGGAAGTGAAAGTTGGATAGGGGATGGGAAAAGAGGATGACGGGAAGACAAATGGAGGAAAAAGGCTAAGATCTGCACCCTGGAGGGAAAAGGAGGAGATGGAAGGATGACATGGCCCACTATATTAGGCAAAGTGGGCCCTTATAGTGCCACATTTGCACACTTTTGACTTTAGAGAAGAAAGGATGACGAAGAGATGGCTGACCATAACCCCCAATTCCTGCGACTTCGACACATCTCCGAGTGGTTCCGAGAGTTTGGCCGAGCACCAGGCGCTGGACCCTCGATAGGTCCTAACCCTGACTTTGTAATTTTTTTGTTTTACATGCCTTTTTTGGGGTTTGGGATTAGGGATTGGAGCGTGTAGCGCCAACGGCAAGGCGGATTAGCACCATCCTCTGGATTGGCGCTATCCGCCAGGGTAGAATAGGGCAGTTTGTCGCCATTAGGTAGGTTTTTTAGCGCTATCATCCGGATTAGTGCAATTTGCAGAAGAATAGAATTTTGGTATTTTAGCGCCAAATTGAGGTGGAAGTGGCACTATTCTCTGGAATAACGCCATCCTGGGGAATAGCGCTATGGTTAATTTTAGCGCAATTTAGGGGATTATCGCTATTTTCTAGATTAGCGCAATAGGGGTAATCAGCGCTATTGAGCTAATTAACGCCAAAAGGTATAGTGACACCATTTGTGAAAATGGCACCATCTATAGCGCATAGTAGCGCTATTGTTTGGATTGGCGCAAAGAGTTATGCGCAGTGGCGCTATTTTCTATATTAGTGCCATTTAGAGGAAATTTTAGCACCATTTTTAAAAATGGCACTAGGAGTTGTCTATTTTCATGCCACATGATGCTGGCTTGTTAGACATTTAGAAGAAAAAGGTTGGTTTAGAAATAGATAGGTTGACATCTAACCATAATGTTGTGTATGCAAGATACAGAGCGATTTATATTGCAGTCACGTGAGCGACGAGTTCCATCCGTGATGGAATTATTTGATGGTTTTGATGATACGACGCGGGTGTGGTTGGCGAGATTGGGGCTTCTGACGATGTCTTCGATGCCAATTCTGTGAGCTCATAGAGCTCTGATGACAGCGATGGTGGAGCGGTATTGCTCTGAGACCTGCAGTTTTCTATTGCCAACTGGTGAGCTAACCATTACACTTGAGGATGTCTATCGCATCCTCAAGCTACCTATTCAAGGTCGGCGGGTTCGATATGACACAAGGATGGGGCAGAATGCCCTGACCAGAGTGTTTGGAGCAGACCACCTGGTTCTCTCTGCGGACGGGAGAGAGATGGACTATGAGGGGACGCTAGCTACGGGTGCAGATCCCTTTGCCTTATTTTTGTGTGCGTTGATTAGAGGGGTTGTGATGCCTGACAGGCGAGGCAGGGTTTTTTGGTTGGCTAGGGCGGGATGATAGAGGGGATGGTGGGGCATGAGACTATCTATGCCTGGGGACCAGCGATGCTGGGGCAGTTATATCATGAGATGCACACAGTCACCTACCTGCATGATAGAGCGTTGTCAGCTGGAGTCACTCTGCTTCATGTATGGATTTGGGAGCACATCCTAGTTACCAAGCCGACATGTGGGTATTATTGGCGGCCATTGGATGCTTTTGTATTTTTATATCGGGATGCAGAGTACATGTATACTGGGCAAGTGTGGCATTGGAGGAGGATGCTAGATGATGTGATTAGTGTGACCCTGTGACCATATATCGGTGTAGAGTCATGGCCAGATGATGACATGCATCTCCTGTTTGTGTTTCAGCAGCGATACCTTATGGGTCAAGGAGGCCATACCATAGATATGTATCTACCCTCGTGGGTCATGCAACAGTTTGGTTTGGTACAAGACACTCCGCAGCAGATGGTGATATTCGCACGGACACCTCAAGATGCAGCCTATTGGCCTACAGCCATACAACCATAGGTTGCCTTAGCTGATTTTGCAGCTCTACGGCCAGTGCGGTGGGATTGGAGGAGCACCATGAGAGATGCAGGGACTACGGTTGCGTATGATATATGGTGGCATATGCATCAGCCTACTCGATTGACAGATCCGGCAGAGGAGGCGGTAGGTTCAGGGGGGATGATTCAAGTGATGATGGAGATGACTCTGATGGGGATGACCGTTTGGAGGAGGGGAGGAGATCATTGAGGATGTCCTCATGGAGATTGGGGATGATGGAGAGGAGAGGTTGGTTGGCAGGGATGGCTAACCGATAGATGTACTGGCGACAGTGGCAGTAGGACAGGGGCAGGTGGGGCAGCAGGTTCCTGTTGAGCAGGTGCAGGTTGGGTTAGGGCGGCAACCTAGGGGACTTCAGTGGCATGGGGGACAGCCGAGGGTGGATAGGGGTGATCTACCCCCACCACAGGTAGCATAGCAGTAGGCGGTTGGGGGAGGGCAGTAGGCAGGTCCCTCAGGGATAGCTGGAGAGGTCGAGGGTGAGAGGCTTACACCTCGTTGGAGGTGACAAGATGAGGAAGACGAGATGGAGACCTTGAGAGCACAGGAGGCATTGGAGGGCCAGGATGCAGAGTTGGTGCAGTTGCGGGGGGCACTGGCCTTATTAGATGGGGCAGATGGACAGGTGGCTGCGTTACAGGCATAGTTAGCCCAGGCTCAGGGTGAGGTAGAGGTGTTGACTAGAGAGCGGGATACAACACTTGGCAGGGCACAGTAGGCAGAGACTGCATTAGGTAGTCTACAGGCTTCCGGTGGTGGACTTGCCCCATTTTTGACAGGGATGCAGGCTCAGTTGTCTCAGGCATAGACACAAACCTATTAGCTGCAAGCATAGTTGAGTCAGGCATAGGGGCAGCTGATGTAGGTACAAGGGGATTTGATAGAGGCCAGAGCACGGGTGGAGTACTATCGGGGCCTGTACTACGCGGCCATGCTAGCAGCGTAGCGTGCTCTGAGCTATAGTCAAGTCAGTAGATTGGGAGCATCGAGATCTATTTAGTCAGTTCAGCAGATGATGCCTCATCCCTCATACGTGCCCCAGTAGGTTCCTCAGGTGCAGGTACAGCCACAGCCGCGGCTGCTGACAGGGTCACAGGCTCGACCAGGGTCAGAGCCTCCCACTCCATCAGAGAGGGGATCCTCTATGTGATAGCCATATCATGATAGCCCTTGGAGGCATTTTGTATCAGGACACTTTATTTTTTGATGTATATATGAGCGATGTACATTTTTTGTGGTGATTTTATATGATACGATGCATTCTGGTGGTTTATGATGCTATGATTATGATGCTCTATTATGATGATGCCTATGTGATAGATGCAATATTTCATTGTGGATTTATATGTTATGGATGTGTTATGTTTATGTGATGATGTTTTTGATTTTATGGATGCATTTATGATGGATATATGATATCTAATGTAAATGAATGTTTTAGAAACATTTATTATGGAAATGTATGTTCATGTATGAAAATATGTATATGCAGCTAGATGTTTATTAAATGCATTTATATGATGATGTAATGTGACTAAGTGGTTTATGAGATGATATGAAATGTGATGTATAATGTGCAACTAAATGATTCTAGAATGAACTTAATTATTATGCAAACTTAAATGGATTAAAATAGACCTAATTGATATGCAAATTAAATGAATCTAAATGACATGCAATTTAAATGAATCTAATTGATATGCAATTAAAATGGATTAAAGTGGACCTAAGTGGCATGCAATTTAAATGGATAAATGAATCTAAATGACATGCAATGAATCTAATTGATATGCAAAAAATGGACCTAAGTGATATGCAATTTAAATGGATAAATTAACCTAAATGACATGCAATGAATCTAATTGATATGCAAAAAATGGACCTAAGTGATATGCAATTTAAACTGATCTAAATGAATCTAATTGATATGCAATTAAAATGGTCTAAAGGAATCTAATTGATATGCAAAGTGATTTATAATGAGTCTAAATGAGATTAACTGATTATGATATGTAGTGAGGCGATATGCAGGATGCATGCTAGGTGATAGGTGGGATGATCAGGTCCTGATACACATGACGTTCTTTGTTTGACCCTGAGTGGTAAGGCTGTGGGAGAGGCGATTTGGAAGGACGAGAGGATTGTTTAGATCATAAGACACCGCGTCATTGAGGGGGGATTTTCTTTGGTTCAGGATTAGTTGAGTAGAAGTATGGTGGGGGAATGGGATTAGTGAGGGGATTAGATTAGGGGGGGAGTGGGGGGAAAGTGATTATCAAATCTAGGCCGAGATGTGATGATTGAATGAGTGATTAGGATGATGATTTTGAGCTAGTAATAGTAGTTGCAAAAGATTAATTGAGAGCATTTCCTAGTTTACTATAGCAATGTAGGAAATAGTTCACAAAGGTATGAAATGACCTAGGTGCTGATGTATATCCTACGATTGCATGGACTAGACCCACAAACAATAGGTTGATTTCATGCATGCCCAAGGTAGTATAATCTTGTCTAGCCAAGGAAGGGGACTCATAGTGATGAGTGCGAATAATGCATATAAGGTTTTGATGCCTGTATATGCAAATAGGACACATCATGCTAGAACTGACCTGGACTTCAAGATATGAATACTCTTCTTGGAGTAATGAAACCAACCCACAAGCACAACATATAGAAACAATGACTATGTCTACTCTAGGTGCTATCTGCTACTTACCATGATATAATGAGATCAAGGTAGCTTTGGAGATGACTTAGAGTGAGACAAAAAGATAAAAATTAATAATCAAAAAGTGCAATGAAAAGATACAAATAACCTTTGTGTGCTCTTGCCAAGAGACGTGATGATAGAATGATAGATTTTTGTCCATTGTAGGAAAGATATATCCTAGGACGCAGATCAGTTGGTGTTTGATTGGAAAATTTTTGGAAGATGGGCAAAAGAACAATCTGGCCATATGTAGGATTATAGTTGGTATGTTGATTGATGATTTTTGCGCTAGGGAGCATGTTTCAAGCGTATACGTGGTGTGTGTATCATTTATGAAATCCAGAAAGCTCAGTGAATGGGGACCATACAAACGGGTTGGATGGGTGCATCTTATATACCCGAGTACTGGAAACATCCTTCGTATTCCAGACTGCCTACATACCCTGTGCCCACAGGATCAAGGTACTTTTTAAGATGCGGGTGAGATGAATATGTAGTTCTGGCAAGACTTGATGATGTGGGAATGGTTTGGGATGGGTGTGATGTGATGAAGATTGATGTGTGTTTGATGATTGCAATGAGATGTGTTGTTTTTTGGATTTTATGCATTTTCTAGTGTTTTTGTATTTTATGATTTTGTGATTTTTTTTGGGGGGATTTTTTGATTTTACGATTGTTTTTGGATTTTCTATTTTTTGCGACTATACAAAGGGGAGCTTACAAGGATCCTCGTTCCATGGGTTAGCCTTGGGATGGGATATTGTGAGATGGACGACAGGACTTGATGTTTCGAAATTCCAAGCCATGGGATGTGTGAGATATGGAGTGATGTGACACAAAGAGGACTTATTAGATGGTAGAACCGACCATTATGCATGGCGCATGAAATAGGTTTTCACCATGGTACTTATCCAAGGCGTCACCGATGTGATTTTCACCATTGGAAGTTTTTATTGCACTTAGGTTTTTCTTGATTTTCTAATTTTTTTGGTGTTTTTGATTTTTTGATTTTTTTTATTTTTTTGACTTGGGGTACCAGATGGGTTATGCATAGAATTTCTTGAGATGCAGGATGTTCATCGGCTCATCTAGAGGCTGCCCCTGAGGTGTTGCAAGCTGATATGCTCCTGACCCATAATCAGTTGTGATGACATAAGGTCCTAGCTAATTGGGTTCAAACTTTCCTTGCTTAGGGTGCTCTTGCAGGTTCTTCTGATTTTCCATTAGGACAAGGTCACCTACCTCAAATTTTTAGTTTCTGATCCTTTTGTTGTAGCTTCTTCTGAGGTGGTTTTGATATGCCTGTAGGTGATTCAACGCATTCAGGCATTTCTCATCCAGTAGTTCTAGTTGATGCAATCTTGCGATGTGATAGTCCTCATTAGAGATAATGTTTTGCAAGGACACTTGGAGAGATGGGAGCTCAACCTCGATAGGTAAAATGGCTTCAGATCCGAATACTAGTGAGAATGGAGTGGCTCCTGTAGGAGTGCGGATGCTTGTGCAGTAGGCCCATAGGGCGGGGTTGAGTTGGAGGTGCCAGTCACAGCCAGCTTCATTGACTGTCTTCTTGAGAATGCGGAGGATGGTTTTATTAGAAGCCTCTGCTTGACCATTTCCTTGAGGGTAATACGGTGTGGAGAAGTGGTGTTTGATGTCAAAATTTTTGCACAAGGTGTGAACTTCTTGGTATTTGAAGGGCTTTCCATTGTCGGTGACAATGGAATGGGGGATACCATATCGGCAGATGATATAGTGGAGGATGAATTTTGAGATTTGGATACCTGTGGTGAAGGAGAGTGGTATTGCTTCCACCCACTTTATGAAGTATTCAGTAGCAGTGATAATGAACTTATGGCCATTGGAGGATGGAGGATGTATTTTCCCTATGAGGTCAAGTCCCCACTATGAGAAAGGCCATGGCATTGTGACCGGTTGCAGTTCCTGTGCTGGTGCGTGGATGAGATCGCCATGTTGTTGACATGGGAGGCATTTCTTGATAAACCTGTGGGAATCTTGTTCCATTGTGGGCCAATACTATCCAGTCCTGAGGATCTTTTTAGAAAGAGTGGGTCCACTGAATGCACCCCATAGATGCCTGCGTGTACCTCTTCCAAGGCTACTTCAGCTTCCCTAGAGTCTAAACATCGTAGAAGTGTGCCATCAAGACTCCTTTTGTACAGGGTGTCGCCTACAAGGATGAAACGGGATGCTCGACAGATGAATGATTTTCTTTGTGAGGTGGACAAATTAGGGGGAGAATGTTGTCGTGGAGGTATAAGTATGTTTCTTGGTACCATGGGGATAAGGGACCAACGACTTCGCACACTAGTTTGGATTGAGGAACATCGTATGCTGGGATGGGGAGTTCTTCGATTAGGAACTCACATTTCTTGCTATCCTTCTTCATGTCTACCAGAGATCTGATAGTTACCATGGCATCTGCTGCTTTGTTATTGAGTCTTGGGATTTGCTCAAAATGGATGTCTTCAAAGTAGTCTTTGAAATCATCAACCATCTTCTTATAGGGAAGGAGCTTGTCATCCTTGGTTTTGTATTCATTATTGACCTGCCTGATGACCAGTTAAGAGTCGCCATAAACAATTAGCTTTTCAATTTTCCATTGGATGCCCATTTGGAGACCTATGATAAGGGCCTCATACTCTGCTACGTTGTTGGTGCATGGAAATGTGATCTTGAAGGATTTAGGAATTGTGTCGCCTTGAGGGGTAACAAACAGGATGCCTGCCCCCAAGCCTCTGTGAGTGTATGATCCATCAAAATACATCTTCCATGTGTCTGTGGCTAGTGTGATTGTCAAGATAGCTTTGTCAGGAAACTCCGCTATTGTAGGATGTTCTGCTGGGATAGGTGCTTCAGCCAGCTGATCTGCTATAACTTGCCCTTTGATGGCCTTTCTCTCAGTGTATTCTATATCAAAGTCCATGAGAATCATGACCCATTTAGCCATTCTCCCAGTAAGAGTACCTCTATTTAACAGGTACTTCATTGGGTCGATCTTGGCGATGAGCTTGGTTTTGGGATTGAGCATATAGTGTCTTAACTTTTGTGACGTAAAGACAAGGGCTAGACATGCTCATTCAATTTGTGTGTAGTTGAGCTCATATGAGATCAAGGTGCGGCTGATATAGTAGATGGCTCTTTCTTTCCCCTACTCATCGAGTTGTGCTAGCAAGGCTCCGATAGCTGTCTCTGTTGCGGAGATGTAAAGCAAGAGGGGTTTGCCTTGCCTTGGTGGAGTTAGCACAGGAGGATTAGCCAGGTATTCTTTTAGTTGGTCAAAGGCATCCTGACACTGAGTGTTCTAGATGAAAGCTATGTCTTTTCGAAGCAGATGCTGGAATGGTTGGCACTTATCAGCAAGTTGGGCAATGAATCGTCGGATAGACTAGAGTTTTCCCTGCAGACTTCGTAGTTGTTTCAGTGTTTTTGGAGGTGGCATTTCAGTGATAGCCTTGACCTTTACAGGATCAACTTTGATTCCTCTTCTTGAGACTATGTATCCCAGAAGTTTGCCTAAGGTGACACCAAAGATGCATTTCTTTGGATTCAAACAGACATTGTATTGCTCTAACCTATCGAAGATTTTAGCCAACACATCGAGGTGTTCTTCTCTGGTCTTTGATTTTCCTAGCAAATCATCCACATAGTCTTCCATGATGTGGTGGAAGAGGTCATGGAAGATGACGGTCATAGCTCTTTGATAGGTAGCTCCTGCATTTTTCAAGCCAAATGGCATTACCACCTAGCAGTATGTTCCCCATGGACATATGAAGGCTGTTTTGTGCTGATCCTCTTCAGCAATTTTTATTTGGTTATATCCTGAGAAACCATCCATGAGGGATAACATTTCATGTCCTGCCATGAGATCCATTATCATGTCGATGTTTGGTAGTGGGAAGTCATCTTTCGAGCAGGCCTTGTTGAGATCCCTGAAATTGGTACAACAACAGATTCGGCCATCCGGTTTAGCAACTGGTACCAAGTTTGAAACCCATTCAGGATAATTGATTGGGTGAATGAACCCAACATCCAGTAATTTCTTTAGCTCTTCTTTGACAAGGAAAGCTACCTGAGGATTCATTTTTCTGAGCTTCTATTTGACTGGTTTCACATCGGGGCGTACTGCAAGGTGATGAACCACCAAGCAGGATCTAGCCCTGGCATGTCCGCATAGGTCCATGCAAAATTGCAATTTTAGCATGTGAAGAAGGATAAGAAGTTCTCCTATTCTGGTATGCTGAGAGATTCTGCTATGTATGTGATTTTCAGCTCTTCCTCTGTCCCAAGATTCATTTCCTGAGCTGGTTCTAACAAGATGGGTGATCTATCTGGATAGACTTTGTCTACCTCAGGGAGGCCCATGCTTCCATCTCCTAGCGCCTCATGGAGGTTTTCACCAGAAGATACCTCTTTTATTTTTACTATTTTGGGATCTGATACTACCGTAGAACAGTTTTCACCATCAGATCCATTTTTTCTTTTTGTGTTTTTGTGACTGGAAGCAGGGGTTGTCTCCCCAAAATAGGCATCTGGATTGAGTTCCATTATGTATCCTGCTCGATGATCTCCCAAAGGGAAGTGATCTCTTACCCCCATCATTTCAGCAATGGGCTCATCTAGGTACGATGTCGAAGACAGGAGGTCCCCGTTGGTCCCAATCAATGAGGTCGGGATAAACTAGTGGCAAGTCATTGGAGGGTGAAGCGAGAGTGGTGATTGAGTAGATGGTACAAATGGATGAGTTGAAAAAGTTGGTGAAGTCACTAAAGGAGTCTTGAAGGCCCGTTTCGTTAACATTGTCAATGTCTAAGGAGACCATAGCAACCTCGGCTAAGATACACTCGCCAGTAGTGAGGATGCATTGTAGTTGACTGTACCCTAACCCTTGAGTATAGGGATTCTTTGTTGCGTGCAATGGTTCCACAATTCCCTGTTCATGAAGGCCAATACCGCCTTGTCCTTTATAGCCCATGCTTTTGACAATTTCAGAACCTTTGCCGTAGATTTCTGTTGGGATTGTGGGGGCTTTATGCTTAGGCTCTTCATCTTTGTAAAGCCAAGATGAAATATCTTCGAGTACATCCTGATCTAGGAGGTGCTTCTTCTTGAAGATGGGCGAGGGTTTGCACTTGATGATGACTGTATTGGTTGCCTCTATTTTTGGGATGCCGAATGTCTTAGGATTGGGTAATGTGCCCACACAAAAGGTGCCGTGTAGGTCATATTCCCCACATCCCATGTCAGATAGCTTGATCTGGACCTCGGGTGGTGGAGTTGCTTGGGATGAAGTGGAGGCAATGTTTGTGGGGTCGACATACGAATTTGATGTTGTTCGATTAGCTTCAGCAGTGGCTTTATTATATGGGGAGAATGTTTGGTTGTGGCCTTCTAGAAAATTGTAGTATTGGAAGGGGCGAGGGTCGGCATAGATTGTGACTTCTATGCCGTTGTGAGGGAATTTGATGCATTGATGGAAGGTGGATAGGACGGCATCAGGAAAGTACTATACAAAATTTTTTTAGGGCCGACATAAAAATTCCTATTTTTATGACCGACATAAGAAAACCCTAATATTTGTAACCGACAAAAAGGCTTGATAAAAGTGACTAAGGGTTAGGGTTTTGATATATTCTATTGTAGCATTTGCAGCGGTATTGAGTTGCAGGCATTGCTGATTGTAATTGATTTACTGGATAATAATATTGGACTCTTTGTTTGGTGGATGTAGCCCGAGTTTGGGTGAACCACGTTAAAACTTGTCTCTCGTTGTTATTATTTCTGTGTATTTCCATTCCTCTGTTTAATCTTTATTTGCATTTAATTGATATCTTCTATTGGCTAACCCTAACAAGTGGTATCAGAGAGGGTTGTGTTTGATTATCATCTGCAGAAAGGTCTCATGGTTGAGTGGGAGCAATAGCGGACAAGGGTAGATTGAAGGTTGATAAATTCAATGGGCAGAACTATCAGTTATGGAAGATGCAGATGGAGGATTACCTCTATCAAAAGGATTTATGGATGCCGTTGGAAGGAGTAGCCAAGAAACTGGTAACAATGTCTGATGAGGATTAGAATCTTCTTGATAGAAAGGCACTGGGAACCATTCGGTTGTGCTTGGCACCATCAGTGGCATTTAATATAACAAAAGTGAAGAAACAGATGGTCTAATGAAAGCTTTGGCAAAATTGTATTAAAAACCCTCAGCCTCAAATAAGGTATTTCTCATCAAGCATTTGTTTAATTTGAAAATGGTTGAAGGTGGATCTGTGACAGGTCATTTAAATGAATTTAATACGATTGTCAGTCAATTAACTTCTTTAAATGTAAAATTTGATGAAGTTAGATCTCTCTTGATATTATGTTCATTGCCTGAAAGCTGGGATATTTTAGTAATGGCAGTTAGTAATTCTGTTTCTGGTTCAAATACCCTAAAATTTGATGATGTTATTGGTGTTATTCTGAGTGAGGAAATTCATAAGAAAAGCT
The DNA here is from genome assembly GCA_027924645.1 of Cunninghamia lanceolata. Lineage (NCBI taxonomy): Eukaryota > Viridiplantae > Streptophyta > Pinopsida > Cupressales > Cupressaceae > Cunninghamia > Cunninghamia lanceolata. Next base: position 6,836,377 of record BSBN01000768.1, read on the forward strand.
CAGGTGGATCCACATCAAGCAATGTTTTGAATGCAGAAAGCAAGGGCAGATCAAAGGAGAGAGGAAAAGATTTTGGAGGTCATGGGAAGTCACGAGGAAAATCAAAGGACAAAAGATCCCAAACCAGAGGACAAAAGGATTGCTGGTACTATGGGAAACCAGGTCATCTAAAGAAAGATTGTTGGTCTCAGAAAAATAAAGGAGACAAACAGGAAGGCAATAAGGAAGCAAATGTGGTAAGTAATAAATATGAAGATGATGCTTTGATTCTTTCCCTAGATAATGTTGATGATTCATAGGTTTTAGATTCAGGGGCCTCATTTCATGCTACGCCCCATAGAAGTTATTTTCTTGATTATGTCCAAGGGGATTTTAGGCTGGTTTATTTGGGAGATAACGAACCCTATCAGATTGTTGGAAAGGGAAGAATCAAGATTAAGTTGCAGAATGGGAATCATTGGCTACTACAAGAGGTAAGGCATGTTCCAAGGCTCAGTAGGAATTTAATTTTAGCAGGGCAGCTAACTAAACAAGGTTGCACTGTTACATTTGCTAATAAAAATTGGAAGGTTTCAAAAGGTGCCTTAGTAGTAGCAAAAGGTGTGAAAGTAGGCATCTTATATCTTTGTACAGGTCATACTGTTCCTTCTACTTTAGATGTTACAGAGGAAAAACAAACAGGTTCAGGAATAGTTCCTGCAGGTTTGCAGGAAGAGACTGGAAAAGTTGCTGCAGGTTCTGAAACAACACTATGGCATAATAGACTTGGGCATATGAGTGAAAAAGGTATGAAGGTACTTCATTCTAAGAAAGTTTTAACAGGTTTGAAATGTATTAATATGGATTTCTATGAAATTTGTGTGTATGGTAAACAAAAGAGAGTCAGTTTTCTCAAGGATGGGAAGCAAAAGAAAAATGAAAAGTTAGAGCTTATGCATACAGATATATGGGGACTAGCTCAGGTATCTTCTCTTGGTGGCTCTCGGTATTATATTACATTCATAGATGATGCAACTAGGAAGGTCTGGATTTATTTCCTTAGATAGAAATTTGATGTATTTGAAACATTTAAGAAATGGAGAAGCTTGCTTGAGAATGAGACGAGTAAAAGATTAAAATGTCTCAGATCTGATAATGGCGGTGAATATTGCAGTAAAGAATTTGAAGCTTATTGTTCCTTTAATGGAATTCATAGGCAAAAAATAGTTCCAGGGACTCCACAGGAAAATGGAGTGGTTGAACACATGAATAGGACAATAATGGAGCATGCAAGGACCATGAGATTGCATGTTGGGCTGCCTTTAAACATGTGGGCAGAGGCTGTCAACACTACTGTATATTTAATTAACAGAGGTCCTTCAGTTCCTTTGGGTTGTGGTATTCTAGAGGAAGCATGGACAAGTAAGAAGGTGAGTTATTCTTTTCTGAAAACCTTCGGCTATGAAGCATTTGCACATATAGATTCTGAAAATAGAACTAAGCTGATGCAAAATCAAAAAAGTGTACCTTTGTTGGATATGGCATTGATGAATTTGGTTATAGGCTTTGGGATTTTGAAATTCAGAAAATTGTGAGAAGCAGGGATGTTATATTCAATGAGAAGGCGTTGTACAAAGATCAGTTGCAGCAGCATGAGAAGAAAGAAAAAGATTTGTGGTGCTAGATGATACTCCAAATAGTGATGTTCCAGTGGTTCCTCATGCTCCGCAATAGCAACAAGAAATACCACAAACTCCAGTGAATGTTAGACTATCAACAAGGATAAGTAGACCTCCTGAAAAGTTTTCTCCCTCTTTGTATTCTATTTTGTTAACAGATGCTGGTGAACCAGAAGGGTATGATGAAGCTATGCAGGTGAATACACAGGTTCAGTGGGAGCTTGCCATGAAAGAAGAAATGGACTCCTTGCTGAAAAATTAGACTTGGGAATTATGTAAGTTACCTGTAGGTAAAAAGGCTTTACCAAACAAATGGGTTTACAGGCTGAAAGAGGAAGATGGAGTTAAGAAAAGATTTAAGGCCAGGTTAATTGTAAAGGATTTGCACAGAAATAGGGCGTTGATTTTGATGAGATATTTTCTCCGGTTGTCAAGATGACTTCTATTCATACTATTTTAAGTATTGTGGCTGCTGAAGATTTACATTTGGAACAGCTAGATGTGAAAACTACCTTTCTCCATGGTGATTTGGGGGAGGAGATATACATGGCACAACCACAGGGATTTGAGGTCAAAGGTAAGGAGAAACAAGTGTGCAGATTGAAGAAGAGTTTGTATGGCCTGAAATAAGCACCTCGGCAATGGTATTTGAAATTTGATAGTTTTATGGCTAAGCAAGGCTACAGCAGGTGTAATTCTGACCATTGTGTTTATTTTCAGAGGTTGGATAATGATAGCTACATTATTTTATGTTTATATGTTGATGACATGCTTGTAGCTGGGTCTAACATGGATCACATCAGAGAGTTAAAACATCAGTTAGCACAGTCATTTGATATGAAGGATTTGGGCGCAGCAAAACAAATCCTTGGTATGAAAATTTGCAGAGATAGGAAGAACAGAAAATTGACTCTATCTCAGGTTGCTTATGTTGAAAAGGTGTTGCAGAGATTCCATATGGAGAATGCAAAAGCTGTCAGCACACCTTTGCCTAGTCATTTGAAATTGACTAAGGAGATGTGTCCAAAGACACAAGAGGAGGAAGAAAAAATGTCGAAGGTACCATATGCTTCAGTTGTAGGAAGTTTAATGTATGCCATGGTATGCACGAGACCAGATATTGCACATGTTGTTGGAGTCGTTAGCAGGTATATGAGTCATCCCAGATTTGAGCATTGGAATGCAGTCAAATGGATTCTTAGATATTTGAAAGGTACATCTAATAAACACTTATGTTTTGGGGGCTCTAATACTGATTTAGCAGGTTATGTAGACTCAGATTTGGCAGGGGATATTGATACCAGGCAGAGTACTACAGGTTATGTCTTTACTGTAGGTGGAACACTGGTGACTTGGATTTCCAGGTTGCAAAAGGTGGTTGCTTTATCCACCACAAAGGCAGAATATGTAGCTGCAACAGAGGCAAGCAAGGAGATGATATGGCTGCGATCTTTCATGGAAGAATTGGGTAAACAACAGGCTAACAGTTCTTTGTATACAGACAGTCAGAGTGCCATACATCTTGCAAAGAATTTTGTCTTGCATTCAAAGACCAAACACATACAGTTGAGGTATCACTTTATTTGGTTGGTGTTGGATAATGGACAGTTAAGACTAGAAAAGATACATACAGATGAAAATCAAGTGGATATGTTTACAAAGGTAGTGACAAGGGAGAAGCTGGGCTCCTCTTCAGCTTCGATTGGTCTTCTAGACTAAAAACAATAAAAACAGAATAGTATAGTCCAGGGTGCTTATTTCCAGTGGGAGCTGCATGCACAGCGGTGTCGTCCAAGCTCAGTCTCCAAGTGGGAGATTGTTTGGTGTGGAGCCTGATCAGTCTCCAAGTGGGAGATTGTTGGTAGGTGGCGACTGATCAGGAAAGTACTATACACTAGCCATGTATCCTTGCCAGGGTTCATGAAGGCCAATGCTTGCAATGCTTCCATGATTCCCTGTTCATGAAGGCCAATACCGCCTTGTCCTTTATAGCCCATGCTTTTGACAATTTCAAAACCTTTACCGTAGATTTCTGTTGGGATTGTGGGGGCTTCTTGCTCAGGCTCTTCATCTTTGTAAAGCCAAGATGAAATATCTTCGAGTACATCCTGATCTAGGAGGTGCTTCTTCTCAAAGATGGGCGAGGGTTTGTACTTGATGATGACTATATTGGCTGCCTCTATTTTTGGGATGCCAAATGTCTTAGGATTGGGTAATGTGCCCACACAAAAGGTGCCGTGTAGGTCATATTCCCCACATCCCATGTCGGATAACTTGATCTGGACCTTAGGTGGTGGAGTTGCTTGGGATGAAGTGGAGGCAATGTTTGCGGGGTTGACATACGAGTTTGATGTTGTTGGATTGGCTTCAGTGGTGGCTTTATTATATGGGCAGAATGTTTGGTTGTGGCCTTCCAGAAAACTGCAGTATTGGAAGGGGTGAGGGTCGGCATAGACTATGACTTCTGTGCCGTTGTGAGGGAATTTGATGCATTGATGGAAGGTGGATGGGACGGCATCAAGAAAGTACTCTACAAAATTTTTTTAGGGCCGACATAAAAAATCCTATTTTTATGACCGACATAAGAAAACCCTAATTTTTGTAACCGACAAAAAGGCTTGATAAAAGTGGCTAAGGGTTAGGGTTTTGATATATTCTATTGTAGCATTTGCAGTGGTACTGAGTTGCAGGGATTGCTGATTGTAATTGGTTTGATTTACTGGATAATAATATTGGACTCTCTGTTTGGTGGATGTAGCCCGAGTTTGGGTGAACCACGTTAAAACTTGTCTCTTGTTGTTATTATTTTTGTGTATTTCCATTCCTCTGTTTAATCTTTATTTGCATTTAATTGATATCTTCTGCCGGCTAACCCTAACAGGAAGGGGCAAGGGTCGGCATAGACTGTGACTTATGTGCCATTGTGAGGGAATTTGATGCATTGAGGGAAGGTGGATGGGATGGCTTTCATGGCATGAATCCATGGTCTACCAAGAAGGATGTTGTAGGGGAGGTTGAGATCAAGAACCTAACATTTAGTTTCCAATATTTTATGTCCCACTTGTATGGGAAGCTTGATAGTGCCTTCAGAGAGCTGTTCAGTGTCATCATAGCCTTTGATCTTGATGCACTCGCTGGTGTCGACAACCACATCAGAGTACCCCAAGTGTTTTAGCAGTTTTAGAGTGCATATGTTGAGGCTGGAGCCACCATCTATTAAGACTCTTTTAATGGTGTGCTTGTGGATGCGGACTTTGATGTGTAGGGCATCGTTATGTATGTGATCGGAGGCAGGTAGGTCCTTTTCTAAGAAGGTGAGATGGTGGGGTGTGGCAATGTGTCCTACCATGGCTTGGAATTGAGTTACATTCAAGTTGGCGGGGACTTGTGTTTGCAAGCGCGCTTTATCGAGGACGTCCTTATGGAGAGGAGATGTGCAGAGCAACTCAAGGATGGAGATTTGTGCAGGTATCTTTCCTAGGTGTTCTAGGAGGTTATACTGGTGGGTAGGTGATGGATGTGTGGTTGGACGAGAAGGTAGGGGATCTAATGTGGATACAAGCGTTTGTTCAGTGGGAGGGGCTGTACGGATGGATACACGACCACGGCGAGTTGTAACAACACAATCAGGTGCTTGTGCCTAAATGGTGACTGTGTTGACATGATGGGATGATGCTTCTATATGTCCTACGATAGAGTCATAGGACACGGGTGGTGGGGTGACATTGTATGCTTGGTTGAACGAGGAGGCTTTGTTATGATTAGGTAGGGGATCCTTGTAAGCTCCTAGGTTGGCGTTTGGTGATGGTTGGGTGCTGTGATCGAGACTGACTAGATTTTGTTTGATAAGGTCTTGGATGCAATGTTTTAGTTGCATGCAGCTAGCTATTTTATGACCCACAACGCGGTGGTATTCACAGTAGTCGTTCTCATTGTACCACGTGGCTTTTAGTTCATTCTCTTAACGGGGTCTAACGGGTGGGAGCGTGATCAAATTTTTCTTGAGACATCTGTCAAGGATGTCTTCGACGGGTTCCCCTAAGGGTGTGAATTGTCTGCGAGGTTTGCGTGGTTTAGTTGGGCCCCTCTAGTTATTTACATTTGTTGCATATGTATGCACAGGTGTTTGGTTTTGTATATGTTGGACGGCTTTCGCATCCGTGACACCGTCATTCAAATTGTTCTTGTTCTTCCCCCAATAACGTGATTTGTCATTTGATTGTGTGTTGGCGTTGTTTGTATTCGAGGTGTTGTTATTGGATTTGTAGTTGTTGTTGTTGTTGTTGTTGTTGGATTTGTGGTCGTACAGTTTGATGGAGCCCTTGGCAATGAGGGCTCATTCGATAGTGGTGCCTTTGTCGATGACCTCTTCAAAGGTAGATACGCAAAGGATTTGTAAATGAAACCCTAATTCCTGATTGAGGTTGGCTACGAATATGGTGACGAGTTGTTTTTCAGGAATGGGCCATGGGAGTTTGCTTGCTAAGCCTCTCCACCTTTGCAAGAAGGAAGCGAAGGCTTCTCCATTCTTTTGTTTGGTGTTGCAAAGGTTTGTCATAGACATTTCGTGCTTGAAATTATAGAAGTGGTTTACAAATTTCTCCACAAGCTCAGGGAAAGTCCTAATGCCTGGGGGAAGATGTGCGAACCATTCAGCGGCTTGACCGCTAAGGCTTCTTGGGAACAGTCTCATTAGATAGGTGTCATTATTAGAGACTTCTAAGCAAGTGATGTAGAACTCCCTAAGGTGGTCCCTAGGGTCTCCCTTTCCCTTGTATTTGTCAAATTTAGGTGTCTCGAAGTTCTTGGGGAAAGGGGGCATATACAATGTGCGATCGAATGGGTAGGGGCAAATGTCCTCAAAGGAATAGTACTTTCTCTTGCCCCCAATTTGTAGGTCATCTACCTTTTGGATCAAGGTCTATACAACAGTTGTGATATCCTGTGGTTGTTGTGGTTGTTGTATGTACGCCTATTGGTTCGTGAGAAGTTGGAGATGGGGTGGGATTTGATGTTGGGGATGTGTTTGAATCAGGTGTTGGTATTGCAGGTTGGTGTTTGGGTTGATTGGTGCCTGATGTTGTTGATGCATGTAGAGTTGTTGGAGAACATGTGGTGGTATTTGGGGATTAGGATTATGTTGATTTATGGGATTATGTGGGTAGGTGACATTAGATGAATTGATGTTGGGTATGTGGACGTTGGATTGGTTAGATGTGTTGCGAGATGTTTGTGAGAATAATTGTCATAGGTATGCAATGGTTTGAGAGTTGGGTGGGGGTACACTCGTGGAGGTACTTGCTTGCGTGATGTTGCCTTGTATGCCCATGGTGATTTGTGAAGTGGAAGGGTTTATGGTAGTTGTGGTAGTAGAAGTGATGATGGGTTGGGAGATGGTAGGGATGGTGGTGCATGTGAGAATTGTAGATGTGGTAGCGGTTGAGCTTGTAGATGTAGTAGATACAGTAGGTGTTGACGTTTGAGAGATGGTAGGTTGGGTATGTGATGTAGATGCTTGGGTATTTGATGGGGTAGGGATGATTGTAGAGGTGGATGGTTTTGATGATGTCGTGATGGGGGGAGTTGAGCACCAATTTTGAGAAGATGATCAAGATATCTACTTGGGTCCAACCTTAGGATTTTACCAAGTAGGTCCATGTTATCGGCATCTTGCGTGAAGCTCAAGACATCTAGGTCATCTTGGGAGATGGTGGGGACATTTTGTGTTGGTGGTGGTGGTGGTGGTGGTGTTGGTTGTATTTTTTGTAAGCAATGAAAAGGATTTTCGTTGGGACCATATGGGGGGATTGGTAGAGAGGCTAGAGTTGTCTAGAGTCTTGAATTGATTCAAGATAGGTAGAATTGACATTCTAGAGTCCCTCCCTATCAAATTGGTATCAGAGCAGTAAGATTTGGGTTATTCCTAGATTGGAATAGAAGAGTTATATGTCATCAACCAATGAATCTGTGAATTCAGAAAAAAAAATGGTGACCAATGCAGAGTTGGCCAAGAAGGTTGACGAACAGGAAGAAGAAAATAGACTTCTGAAAGAAAGACTAGCTGAAATGGAGAGTAAGTTAGGTGCAATGTTGTAAAAGACCGAAGAAGTCAGCCAGAGAGTTAAAGAATCTGAGGATAAGGAGAAAGGTGTGTCTATTGAAGATGAACAACCCACACCAGATCCTGTAATGCAGGAAGAACCTTTCTTGAAGGCCTTGAAAGCCATGAGTGGCAAGTCATTGGAAGGAGTTCCTCTTTTTAGTGGAAAGATGGAACCTGATTTGGTTATGGAATGGATAGAAGGTTTAGAAAATCACTTTGAATGTGATGGAGTGAGTGAAGCACAGAAAGTAAAGGTGGCCAAATCCAAACTCAGGGGAGCTACCTTAACCTGGTGGAAATTTGTGCAGACTGAAAGAGCAAAAGAAGATAAGAAGCCCATAGCTACTTGGAAGAGGATGGTAGCTAAAATCAAAGAAGCATATATGCCAGAAGATTATGAAATACAGCTACACAGGAAGAGACAGAATATGAGATAGAAGGAATTAGATGTCAGTGCATACACTGAAGAATTCCAAAAGCTATGCTTGAGGTCCAAAGTGATGGAGGATGAAAGCATAAAGGTAGCAAGGTACCTTAATAGTCTAAAGTGGAATATATAAGAAGAGATCAGGTTGTTGTGTCCTACAACAGTGCACAAATGCTATCAGCTAGCACTGAAAGTGGAGGAAAAGAGCAAGAGGAAACAAGACTCAAATAGCAAAGGAAGAAGAAGAGGCAGAGATAACAGAGGACACAGAGGAAGTTTTGGTGGAAGGAATGCTGACAATAGATCCCAAGCAGAATCCAAACTCACAGAGCAGAGTGGGGAGTTGAGTGGTAGAGGAAACCATAGAGGAAGAGGATCTAACAGAGGAAGGTTAGGAGGATCAGGCAGAGGATCCTATTTCACCACCATGAAGTGTTACAACTATGGTAATCTAGGTCATCCAGCATATAGGTGTCCAGAAAAGGCCACATCCTCTTCTCAAGGAGGTGATAAGAGAAATCACTATGTCCAAGATAATGCATCCAGCAGCCAGTCACCTGAGGTCAGTCTGAACTCAGAAGAGGGAGAGAACCTGATGATAAGGAGAACCTTGATGAAGGAACTAGTAAAGTCTGAACCAAGCCAGAGGAAAGCACTATTCAGAATCAAATGCAAGATTTTGAATAAGGTATGTAAAATTATCATAGACTCAGGATCTACTGATAATATTATTTCTGATGAAGCAGTTAAGAAACTGAATTTGAAAAGAATAACTAATGCAAACCCATATAGAGTCACATGGTTGAACAAGGGTCAACATGTGGTAGTAAATGAACAAAGTTGGGTAGAGTTTAGTATAGGTGGCTATAAGGATAAGATGTTATGTGACATACTACCCATGGATGCATGCCATCTCCTATTGGGCAGACCATGGCAGTATGACCGAAAGGCAATACATGATGGTGAGAAGAATGCCTATTCTTTTCAGAAGGATGGTGTCACCTATAAGATTCAGTCATTGGAGGATGAGGATGTAGTTCAGACAAAGAGTCCCAATATCTTGGTTGTGAGTGGAAAAGAGTTTTTGAATACTCTTAATGAGGATGGTATTGGTTATGCCATCGTAGTAAAACCAAAAGAAGAGCAGCAGGATAAGAAGACAGTGATTCCCAAGGAGATGTAGCCTATACTGGAGAAGTATAAGGGCATAATCAGTGATGGTACACCAACCACATTGCCTCCACAAAGAGAAATAAGTCATCAGATAGACCTGATTCCAGGAGCATCTTTGCCAAACAAGGCTCCTTACAAGATGACTCCAGACCAACACAAAGAAATTGCCAGACAAGTGCAAGAGTTGCTCGATCAGGGATTGATCAGGAAGAGTATTAGTCCTTGTGCAGTGCCCACAGTGTTGGTACCAAAGAAAGGAGGATCATGGAGATTATGCACAGATGCCAAAGCCATAAACAAGATAACTATAAGGTATAGATTTCTAATTCCCAGAATTGAAGATCTCATGGACTGTATTGGAAAAGTAAAGTACTTTACTAAGATAGACCTGAAGAGTGGTTACCACCAAATAAGAATCAAGGAAGGTGATGAGTGGAAGACAGCCTTCAAGACCATAGAAGGACTGTATGAATGGCTTGTTATGCCATTTGGTCTATCAAATGCGCCCAACACCTTTATGAGACTCATGAATGAAGTCCTAAAGGATTATATTGGTAAATTCATAGTTGTTTTTCTAGATGATATTCTAATTTTTAGTCAGACTAAGGAAGAACATCTAGAACATGTAAATACTGTTTTGCAAAAATTACATGATGAACAACTAACCATCAATCTAGAGAAGTGTGAATTCATGAAGTAGGAATTGGTATACCTTGGTTTTGTGGTGTCCCAGGGAGAATTGAAGATGGACAAGTCAAAGGTAGAGACAATCTTGAGCTGGCCTACTCCCAGAGTAGCCACAGAGGTGAGAAGTTTTCATGGCTTAGCTTAGTTTTACAGAAAGTTTATCAGAAATTTTAGTGGGATATGTGCACCCATGTTGAATACAATTAAGGGTGGAATGAAAGCAAAATTCAGATGGACACCAGCTGCATATAGAAGTTTTGAACGGTTGAAGAAAGAGGTAGCAACACAACCTGTACTATTGCTGCCTAGTTTTGATAAGCTATTTACTATTGAATGTGATGCAAGTAACATAGCTGTAGGAGCAGTGTTAAATCAGGAGAACAAACTTGTAGCCTTTTTCAGTGAGAGGCTAAATGAAGCAAAGAGTAAGTACTCTTCGTATGACTTAGAGTTGTATGCTCTAGTCCAAGCACTTAGGAGTGGAGACATTATCTCATACCTAAGGAATTTGTTGTCTACACAGATAACCAAGCCCTGAGTTTTCTAAACTCACAGGATAAGTTGAGCAGCAGACATATCAAGTGGATGGAGTACCTGCAATCCTACACTTTTATAATTAAGCATAAGAAGGGGCAGCTCAACAAAGTTGCAGATGCTTTGAGCAGGAGGTTTCTCATAGTGCAGGAAGTGCAGTTGAAGAGCATTGGAGTTGAAGACTTCAAGGATCTCTATAGAGATGATGAAGACTTTACTAAGGCATACAAGGTATGTCAAGATTTTGAGAATCACTTTCACAGTGAGTTTGTAGATTTCAACTTGCAGCAGGGATTGCTATTCAAAGATGGACAATTATGTGTGCCAAGGGGATCTATGAGAGAAAATCTCATATAGGAGAAGCACAATGGCAGTCTGAGTGGCCATTTTGGTCTGAACAAAACACTGGAGCTAGTCCAAAGGTTCTATTATTGGCTGAGGATGCACAGAGACATCAGAAGGTATGTAGAGCAGTGTATCGTATGTCAGAAGGCCAAGGGAACCACTTCAAATGCAAGACTGTACCAACCTTTGCCCATTCCTTCCAGGCCATGGGAATGTGTAAGTATGGTTGGTTTGCCTAAGACTAAGACTGGTTATGATAGCATATATGTAGTTGTGGATAGGTTTAGCAAGATGAGTCATTTCATTCCCTATAAAGTGACTCATGATGCCAGTCATATAGCACAATTGTTTTTCAGAGAAGTGATAAGGATTCATGGACTTCTAGCAAGCATTGTGTCTGATAGAGATGCTAAGTTCATGGGGCATTTCTGGAAAACTTTGTGGCAGAGATTAGGGACAAATTTATCTTTCAGCTCAGCATACTATCCACAAACAGATGGTTAGACAGAGGTGGTAAACAGGACACTAGGTAACCTGTTAAGATGTATAACCAAGGAATATGGGCAGAGTTGGGATCAAGTCATTCATCAGGCAGAATTTGCCTATAATGACAGTGTGAACAGGACTACTGGCAAGAGTCCTTTTGAAATCGTCTATGGAATGCACCCTAGAGGTGTATGTGAACTCAGAAATCTTAGAGATCTGGAGAACAGAAGTGGTCATGCAGAGGATTTTGCACAATCCATGAAAGAAGTACATGAACAGGTGAAGAAAACCTTGACAAAAAACACACAGAAGATCAAGGACAGAGTAGATGCCCACAGGAAGGACATCCAGTTTGAAGTTGGTGATCTGGTTATGGTGCACTTGAACAAAGCTAGACTGCAGAAAGGAATACCAACCAAATTACAAATGCGAAGAAATGGTCCTTGCAAAATCCTGAACAAGTATGGTAACAATGAATACAGGATTGAATTGCCAGAAGACCTGGCAATCTCACCAGTGTTTAATGTTCAAGACCTGGTGCAATACAAGGGTCCTTAGTCAGCAGCAAATGGATCCATTTCAGAGAAGGAACAGACAGTCAAAAATGTGACTTTGCCACCAAAACCCAAACTACAGGCAGAGAGAATACTAGATTCTAGGGTACAAAAGCAGACCAGACATGGCGTCTACATGGAGCATTTGGTCAAATGGAAGCAGTTGCCTAAGGCAGAAGCTACCTAGGTTACAGAGTCTGAATTCAAGAAACGGGGCATTGATTTTGCCTTGTTGTCACCAGAGGTGACTTGATTTTTTCCGCGCAGGGGGAGTATGGTGCAGGAGCACCACGGGCTTGGAGCCCATGTATATAGTTGCATTTTGGTGTGATGTTGTGAATTTTCAAATAGGACAGAGCGGGAACATGCATTCAATTCTAATAGCGTGGTGACCGACAGTGGCAATGAGAGGAACCGGTAGTAAGGAGTTAACCAATGCAAATCGGTGTGAGAAAGCCTATCGGGTAACCAAAATTGTGTTGGGCTGATAGCATATCGTCTCGCCGATGGGATAGAGTGGTCGGCAAGAGTATTGATATTGGCAGGAGAATGGAAGGAGTTGCCGATGGAAGGAGTCTCATCATGGAAGGAGTCTCATCGATGGGGAAGTCTTTTGCATATCGCTAGGAGAAAACGGAAGGTCATACTGATAGAAGGCTTATCGGTATAAAGAGTGCCATTGGTGGAGCCTTAAGAAGTCATGTCGATCAATGGAGTCACACCGATAGAAGGTGTATGTGGATATCGGCATGAGATACATTATCAGAGAGAGTCTTCAAAAGTTATAGCAATTATCAGAGTCACAGCGATAAAAAGTGAAGTGCATGTTGTAACATCAGAGTATCGGCCAGAGATCTAGAGACGGTGCCGATAGCGGCAGTCTTACTGATGAAGACTATTCAAAGGTCATCGGGGAGAGATGACACATAGGCCAGAGATCTGGAGACGGTGTCGATAGCGGTAGTCTTACCGATGAAGACTATTCAATGGTCATCGGGGAGAGATGACACATCGGTGGGAGGACTTCAGGACAGACCGATAGATGTTTGTCACACCGATAAGGAAAGTAACACTAATGTTGGACTCATCGGCAGGAAGCTTGGATATCGGGGAGAACAAAGGTGGAAAAAGAGACCGCAATGGTGACCATTTCCAGTCACGGAGAAGGAAAGCTAATATTGGACTATTGCCCAGACTAAAGATAGAGTTCCCACGATGGAATGATAGCATAGAGTTGAACCGGGGCAGTTAGAATACGAACCGGTCTGAGAACTAAAACGTCCTATAACAGACATGAGATAACTATAAGATGTAGAATTTTCTCTGTAAGGGGTCCAGGAAGATTTTGATTTGAGAAGCATTTTGATGTAAGAACAATTTTGAATAAAAATCCAATTCAGCAGTTCGACCAATATTGTATTTTTGTACAGTTTTCAGTTTGTTATTCTGAGGTAGGTTAGTCATTTGCTTTTTTGCAATTTTGTTCTCTTTTGCAAACCATGACTCTGTCTTGAAGTTCCTCAAGTTCCTCTGTACAGTATGGAGGCCATCAAGCAGAGCCATGCCTTTTGTTTGTTTTTCTTTTGTGGGGTGGTCAGATTGTTGACTAGAGGCAATGCATGCTTGTTCTAGGTGAGCTCAGTAAGGAGTCCGGCTAGATAGACAAGTAGGAGAATAGACTTGCAGGGGTGGAAAACAGAGAGGAAGAAAGTGAGCACCAAGCAGTCAAGACCCTTGAACAGAGAGAGAAGGGTGGACAACGGCTCAAAATAGTTATGTGCCCTTGAGGCAGTATCTTGGAAGCAGTGAGGACAAGGAATGTGTCCCACACCAAGTAGTGTGATAGAATTTTCCATCTCTACAAAGAATGGAGGAATTTAGCAGACATTTTTGTGTAGAAAGATGTCATGAGCACTTGAATTGGTAGAGAGGCTAGAGTTGTCCAGAGTCTTGAATTGATTCAAGATAGGTAGAATTGACATTCTAGAGTCCCTCCCTATCAGGGATGTAAGAGTATGTAGGTGGGTTGTATGTTTGATAGATGGGTATGTTGCTGCTATTGGTATTAGGCATGCCAAATTGCCAATGTTCTGCCATTTCTTAATTCTTTTTGTGTTGTGCTCTTGTGGTGGGCATGCACGCATATGGGGTTGATTCCTAGACGTAGAGTGAGATGGGGGTGGAGACCTCAGAGAATCTGATTGATTGTGTTGGACCCAAAGATGGATGTGGTAGTGAGGTGGAGTAGAGGAGAGGATGTGGTGGAAGATCGATATGTCTTTTGATTTTTTTGCACAAATTTTGGACCAAAGAGATAGGTGATGGATGACGTTTTGTTTTTGAACAGATTTTGTTGATGTTTGATTTTGATATGGATGATTTTGATAGTTAACAAATTGAGCTTAGGTAGGACCTAGATTTGTGTTTGCACAAAATGGATGTTTTTCTTTGTTTGGGGTAGACTAATGACCTTATGCAAAGAGGGATAATGATTTCACTTAGAAGGTAGACTATTGACTTTCCAAGCAAGATATGATGTGAAGGATGAAATCTAGATCTAACTTTAGCCCAAAAGGATGACGGATTTGATGATGTTTTGATTTTGAAGATTTTGGAATGATTTTCTTATGACAAAAGGATTTTGGTTTGGTCCAAAAAGGTATGCAAATAAAGATGAGGTGGCTATGAAAAATGAGGTAGGGTTGATGTAGCAAAGGGGTCCAACAATGGTGGTGATTAATCCTCTAAGGTCAAAGAGAAGGTGTGATTTTGAAAATTTTTGAAGAAAATGGATGTACTATTATCGAATTTTTGGGATGTGAATATGGATTGTGGCAGAGCAGATGGTGAAGGTCACAAATGGATAGGGCTCTATTTTAGGCAAGTCAATCTGAGAATAGCACCAATCCACAGGTGAAATGGCACCAAAATTAGACAGATATGGCGCTAAAACAAGACAGTGTTTGTCGAGGTCCTAAAAAGATAGATTTTTTGATAGCAATTTTAGATTTTCTTTGTTTGGAATGTGATCAAATGATTTGGTTTGTCTCTTGGCAATGTTGTTGCAAACAATTCAAACACAATAACCACACAAAAATCAAGATTTTGCTTTTATTTTGTAAAAAGATGTGTGATTTTATTTAACAAGCACTTTGAACAACCTAAGGTGAGGATGTGACAATATTTGTTGAATCTCCTAGCTGCGCCTATTCAAAGCGGGTAGCTCCAGGATCTTGGTAGCACCGGCTCCTCCTTACAATTGCACACACTTCTCACGCATACCAAGATCCAAGTTTCTTATAAGGCTTGTCCCTCACCAAACCTTTAGATTATCCCTGCTACCTCAGTTAAGAACCGCATGAATTGGGGCCGCTTCAAAGGTTTCCCTTCTGTGCCAACAAATAGAAGGATTTTGGCTTGCTAAACAATGGTTCGTAGTAAGGGCATCTGTTCAGGTGGTTATATGTGTGGCAGCGCTACTCTCCATTATGGAGTCTCTCAGCGTCCAAGGGTTACACCTTGGAGGGTTTTGGGGGAGGTTGGCTATTGGTATAACATAACAACACCTGTCGCTTGAGACTTTCATCCCAAACACCTTATTTTATATAGCGGCTTGGAAGAGCTTGGCTTTAGCTTGATGCCGCTTGGGTCGTTCCCACCTTTCAAAGCAGGGTGGCAGGCCCTCTAAGGATTAACAAAAGTGATACAAACACAAAAATACTTTTGATCCCCAAGTTCATACAAAGATGCGAGGGGAGAGCATACGTATTATTTGTGTTTGCATCACACTAAACATGGTTCATTTTATTTCTTTGAATTTAGATTGGGGGTGATTAATGCAAGTTTAGTGAGAAGCTTTTGATTCCCAAGGTCACCAAAAATGGTGCGAGGGAAGAGCATACGCTTTTTTACACCACAAGCAAAAGATCACAAAACACTTCACACAATTTTGGTTTTCTTGATTATATGCATGAGAAATGCAAATTGTTGTTTTTTTTAACCCAATGACTTGATTGATGCAATTTGTGGTTCTTTTTAAAGCCCAAATTAAAGTGTTTGGATTGTTGTTGTTGGCACACAATGTAAATTTTAGGACACCAAATTTAAATGTTTGGGCACACACACACACAAAAGTTTGTTTGATTGTTTGTTTGTTCAATTTTAATTGCACCAAATCAAAGTGTTTGACTAACTAACATGCAAAGGGTTCATTTTAAGTTGCAAATTGAAGTGTTTTGTTTGTTAAATTAGAAATGAAATCACCCTGCAAAAAGTTAGTATCTCCGAAATGACAACAAAGACCTACAAAAACACTTGTCAATACCTGCACAGACAGCAAAGTCAGTTTTCCAAATAGCGTTGAAACAGGGATACAATAGCGCCACTACGAGAAGAACAACCCAACACTTAACAGATGGCGCTAATTAAGAATATAATGCTAATAAAAGACCCTCAAAGTGCCAAAATAGACGATAGCGCTACAATATTACAATAAAAGCGCTAATAAATTATTTAGCGCTAATACATCATGTGGAAAGCGTAAAAATGGATAATAGCGCTGATATAGGTATATGAAAGTGCCACTGTGCAACTTTCCAGAGAGTCTGTTTATCCTACGGATAGCGCTAATCTAGGTGATAGCGTTGATACAGCACTGAACACGTCTGACCTGCAAAAAGTGGTTCTTTCTGATCAACACAAAGGGTCAGATAGCAAACTGGAAGTCTTGGTTAATCTTGTTAGTCATTAGCAAATAAAAAAACAAACCAAAACAAACACTATGATGCATGTTAGACTTTGTGCAAAAATTTTGGCATAACCTCCCCTTGTTTTTCCTATTATTCCTATAGAACAGAGAGTAGTTAGGCACAGAAAATAGCAGGGAGACCGTTAGAAATGAAACATGTGAGTGTTTTGAAAATGAAAATGTGATGTTGGAAATAACGCTAATACAAAGTATAGCACTAAAATACACCAGTTTTAGTGCCACTGCGCAGGGTGAATGGCGCTGCACCTGTAAAAACGCGTCTAGAACACAAAAACTCACAACAATTGATTAGATTCAGACCTTGTGGGTCCCACCAGGCATGCTAATGTAGATTAGATATGCAAATAAGGAAGAAATACTAAACAAAATGCAATAAACACAAAGTTATACCTTACAAGCAAACCCAATCCCATCAAGGGAGGAACGAGCCTTTGCACCCAAAACAAGCTCCTAGACAAAGATAATCCCTAGACAATGAATTGAAATGTGAAATGCTACTCTAGTTTGCAACTCACTATTCTAGCTCAAGAGTGATTTTGACATGGTAACTTTGCCTAAACTTGGATGATGAAAATGGCTTGGGAGATGTTCTATTTATAGATTTTTGGAAGGGATTTTGATCCAATGGTGGAGGATAAAAGTGATGTGGAGGGCCTAGATTCAATCTTAAATAAATGGAGGGCTAGGAATAAAAGTGATTCTTTTATTCATTTTGGGAAAAGGGGTTATTTAATGAGCATGGGGGTGAAGGATTATTTTGGAATTAAAGATTCATATGGGGGAATGTAAATGAATTAAAAATTTATTTGGGGAAGAGAGGAAATAAATGAGTATGTGTTTGTAAGGAGAAATAAATGTGATGTGGGATGTTTTTAAATAAAAACTTGACTTATGTGAATTTAATTCAATTTTTTATTTGGAGGATGTGGGGAAGGGTGTTAAACAAGGTTTGACCACCCAAATGAAGGGGTTAGGATTAATTAAATAGAGGTTTTATTTAATTAATCCTAGGGCTATGATGAGGTAGGCTAGGGTAGGCAATTAAAAAATAGATATTTAATTGTCTAGGGTAGGGATAGGTTAATTATAGGCTGAATTAATTAGTTAACATGGTTTTAACTAATTAATTGGATTTAGTGAAGAAAGAGGAAATTGATTTAATAAATATTGCATATTTATTAAATTAATTGGCTAAGGTTTGGACTATTGAATTAATGAAATTAATTCAATTTTGGGGATAAAATGGTGTAGATTTGGAAAATGAAAGGGGTAATTAATTAAATAAAAATTTAATTAATTGATTAGAAGGGAAATTGGTGTGTTTAGGGTTGTCGGGAGTCAGTTTGATGGTAGAAGACATTTTTAGGTGTCTACACAACTCTCTCTCTCTCTCTCTCTCTCTCTCTCTCTCTCTCTCTCTCTCTCTCTCTCTCTCTCTGTGTGTGTATCCCTCTCTATCTCTATCTATATCCCTCTCACTTTGTCTATCTCTATCTCTCCATCTCTCCCTCTTTCTATCTCTATCTCTATAGATATCTCTTCCCCCTCTTTATATCTCTATATCTCTCCTTTTCTATCTATCTCTCCCTCTCTATCTCTCTATCTCTCTGTCTCTCCATAATTTTCTCTATCTCTATATCTCTATCTATTTCTCCCTTTATCTCTCCCTCGCTATCCTACCTCACTTTATATCTCTCCCTCTTTGTATCTCCATCTCTCCATCTCTCTATCTCTCTATATATTTCTCTCACTCACTCTCTCCCCCTCTCCCTCTATCTCTTTATCTCTCTACCCTGCGTCTCTATATTTCACTCACTCTCTATATCTATATCTCTCTCCCTATGCCTATCTCTCTATATTTTTTTGTCTATTCTCCCTCTCTCTCCCTTTTTTCTAATTCTCCCCCCTCTCTATCTCTATCTCTCCCTCTCTCTATCTCTGTGTTTCCCTCTATCTCTATATTTCTCTCACTATCTCTAAGTGTCTCTCTCCCTCTATCTCTCTTTGTCTCCCTCTCCCTCCATATCTTTATGTCTCTCTCACTATCCCCTTATATATATATATATATATATATATATATATATATATATATATATATATATATATATATATATATATATAACACCCCCTCTCTCCCTCTCTATCTCTCTCTCTCTCTCTCTCTCAAGAGAGAGAGAGAAAGAGGGGGGAGAAAGATAGAGAGGCAGGTCACAGGAAAATGGAGGTCAAATCCAAAATGGTGGTTCAACATGATAGAAAATGAAATATGCCCCATTTGTTCATAAGTGGCAAGGGTGGGCTTAATCCCTTGGAGATCTACTCATCGTCGACCAAAAATTAGTGAGTGGGATGCCCTCCTTACTCCTAATGATTGGTGTCTTCTACAGTTTAGTCGTTATTCTGTAGGAAAGCTTGATGGTTGCATCATAAATTATTCTATTCACAATCTTTCCAATAGATCTCTTTCTATTGTGGAAAAGGAATTGTTTGGTCTCGGCCTCAAGTTTATTCTGAATCCACCTCCCATGCCTCTTGAAGAAGTTGTTAAAGAATTTAATGTTTGTGTTCATCGCCTCAGGCTTAAGTGGTTCTTTCATCCCTGAAATCTATCTGGTGGTTGTTCTTTTTTCAAATTTCTACAAATGTTTATGATGATCATCATCATATTATCCACTTAAGGTTCCTAATCCTTCTTAGAATCCTAAAGAATTCTATCCTCCCTTGGAAGACATTATTGGTGAAGCAAGACTCTCTTTGAACTCTCATCTCTCTTCGGTGAAGGTTTAAAGGACCAAGATTTTCCCTCAAAAGTGGTAGTAAGCCATTCATTCTCTTAGGGATGATCCATCAATTATAATCCGTCTTGCTGATAAGAACCTCCACATCACTATTCTCAACAAGGAGTGGTATGTTTCAGAAGGTCTACAACAACTCTCTGATTATGATATTTATGTTGAGGTTCCTTCGTTTCCTGGGAACATCTCTTCCTTGAGGTGAAGTCTCTCTCCCTTAATGCTAAGAAGGACAAATTAATTAGTAATGATGAGTGTAACTTCCTCCTTCAAGTCAAGCCTAACTCTGCAACAACCTGTGTGTTCCACCTCATACCGAAGATTCATAAGCCTTCCTTAGCTGGTAGACCAATATGCTCCTATTGTGGTTATCTATTGGAAGCACCATCATGTTGGATCCACTGTTAGTTATTTCATATATTGAAGAAGCAACCTGACCACCTACTGGATTAAAATTCCCTCATTCGTGATCTCAGCACTCTAGTGTCCTTCTGAAGTGTTTCTCTTTACTTTTGATGTTGAGAGTCATTATCCTAACATCCCCACTAATGCAGGTCTTTACGCTCTCAAGTTCTTCATCAATGATGTTTTCCCTCCTGGTAAGGTAAATTTCATCCTTAGCCTTGTAGAGTTGGTTCTTAAAGAACATTACTTAGAATTCAATGGAAAAACATATAGGTAGATTAGAGGGAAGACCATGGGTAGTAACTTTGTCATTGTCTATGCATGTCTATTCCTTTGTTTCCTTGAATGGAGAATAGAATGTGAACTTAATCTTCATCAATGACTCTTCTACAAGCACTTTATAGATGATGCCTTTGGTATTTGGCATGGATTTTCTAATAATTTGCAACTTTTCTTTGACACTTATTCTTCTATCTATCCAGAAATCAAGATCGCTACTTTTGTTTCAGCTTATGAGGTTAACATTTGGACATTATATTCTACAAGGGTCTAGATTTCAATGCTTTAGGAGAATTCAATACCGGATGTTACCAGAAATCTCTCAATGTTTATCAATATCTTCCCTTTAACTCCAACCACCCACTTCCTCAAAAAAGTGGTTTTATTCTAAGTGTGTTAAGGAGGTACTTGGTTTGTGAAAGTTGCAAAGAAATTTTCCATCAGATTAAGAATAAATTTCAGAGTTTATAATTACAAATTATTTATTTTTCCAATAATTGAGTCTCCTCTCTTTTATTTGTGCATATAATATTTGTTTGTGTTGTTATCCTTTGTACTGGTACACTTTCATTCTTGCAAAAGAGAGAGAGGGGGGGGGAGAGCGAGAGAGAGAGAGTTTTTCTTTTGCAAAATGTGAGCACATTATAATGCACTAGCATTATGGATCAGTATTATCAAGCCTAAAACACAAGCATGTTATAACACACTCACATTATAGGCTCAGTAATACCGAGCCATAAAGCTAGCACATTATAACACATTTGCATTATGACTTGTATGGTACCAAAAAGTCATGTGGCAACTTTTTGGTTCCTCATCTTTGTGCATATACCCCACCACAAATATTGAATCATGCCCTTACCGTGTTCTCGGTAAACCAAGAACAAAGTCCATGTTGATATCTTCCCATGGCCCCTCTGGTATATGTAATGGCTAGTATAGCCTAGTATTCTGACTCACTCCTTTGGCCATCTGGAATACTCTGCAACTTTGCACAAATTTCTTCACATCCTGGTGTAACTGTGGCCAGTAATAATTGTCACTAACAAGAGCAATGGTCTTATCTTGACTAAAGTGTCATGCCAACCCTCCACTATGCTTCTCCTTAATCAAGTTCTCTCTCATAGAGCTCCTCGGAATGCACAACTAGCTTACTCTAAACAACATACCATCTTGGATTATGTAATCCAACCATCTCATCCTATCCAGGGTAGTAGGCTCCAAACAAGCTTTTCAAGCCTTTGCAAAGTCTAGATATCCAAGGTATACATTCTTGAGTTCATCAATCCCAACAACCTTTATCTTCATCTCTGTCAATAAATTATGCCTTCTGCTTAAGACATTTGCAACTTTGTTGGACTTTCCACTCTTGTGCTTCAAAACAAAAGTATAACTCTACAAAAACTCAACCCATTTTAAGTGCCTCTAATTTAACTTTCCTTGACTATTAAGATACTGCAAAGCCTAATGATCAATATATAAACAAACTCTTTTGCCAACAAATAATGCCTCCATTTCTTCAAAGCCTAAACTATAGCATAAAACTCCTAATCATAAACAAAATACTTTTTCTTGGCACCATTAATCTTCTCACTAAAATAGGTAATGGGCTTACCTTCTTGACTCAAAACAACTCCTATAGCACTACCACTAGCATCACAATCTACCTGAAATACCTTATTGAAATCTGGAAGTACCAAAATATGTTGTTCCATGACCCTCTTCTTCAACATCTCAAAACCCTTATCTGCCCTTGCTAGCCATCTAAACTACTTCCCATCCCCTCTCATTCTTTCAATTAGGGATGCACAAATGCTACTAAAACTCTTAATGAACATCCTACAAAAAATTTTCAAACCATGAAAAGACATTACCTTTGTAGCACTCCTTGGAGTAGGCCATTCATTGATAGCCCTCACTTTCTTGATGTCCATCTTTAGACCCTCAGCTGAGATAACAAATTTCAGATACACCAACTCCTTCTTCATGAAACTACAATTATTCAGATTAATCAACAACTTCTCTTCCCTCATATTATCAAAAACTCTTCGAACATGCATCAGGTGCTCCTCTAAAGTCTTAATGAAAATTAAAATATCATCTAAATAAACAATGACAAATTTACCCAAAAACTCTTTTCATACCTCATTCATGAGCCACATGAATGTGCTTGGTGCATTGGTTATCCCAAATGGTATCTAATACATCACAAGGAAGGACAATTGAAAGGTACCAAACTAGGATGAACAAGGCTTCTAAGGGCATCCCTGATATATGAAAGGTATGAGGGACTGAATTCTATGTAATGAGAGGCATGTCAAGGTATGGTTTGAGAGGGTAACCCACTCTCCACCTTCACTTTTCAAGGTATAAATTTATTGCAATCTATCCCAAGCGACAATGTCCCCCAATGAGAGAGCCTTTCAATTCTCTCCCAAATTTCTATGCCTTTCTTGAACATGTGGTTTGGGTCATCCCCCAGGGTGATCAAATCCTTGGGAAAGCCTAATAGAGGAAAGAATCCTAGGTTCTTTTGATCTCAAAGATCACCTTTTGGCATGAAGGGAGAGCATACACACACAAAGTTCTTGGGATTAACAATGGCAAATAAGATTGATCAAGCCAAAAATTTTGATTTCCAAGATCAGAAAATGGTGCAAGGAGAGATAAAAATGCCTATGGCTAGATTACAAACAAAGCATGTAATGATTAACTTCCCCTTAGAAATGAAATGTGCTTAAGATTAGTGCAAAAGGATAAGGCCTTTGACAAGCATGCTACAAAACACAAGTTAGTAGTTTGATTCCTTTTTCTTGGACAAGTAATACCTGCACCAAAAACATGTTAGATAAAAAAGGCATACCAAGAAATGATTAGTTCTAGGGGTTAGAAATCTCAAATCCCAAGAAAAAAGTGATTTTTGATGAAACAGAGATAGAGGTGCTAAAATAGATCTATAAGCACTCAAATTTTATAAAAACACTTATCCACAAAATGTTCAAGTATTCAAAAGGTGCCCATCCCTATATAAAGGCGCTCAATTATGAAAACATGCATAAAAACATAAGATTTTAACAAAAATCTAACAAAAAATAAGGTTAAGCAGGGATTTTGATAAATTTTGGCATTAAGACCCTCTATAAAAGTGTTCCCCTATCAAAAAATAAATTTTAGATTTGCCAAAAGTGATGAAAATGACTTCATATGATGCCTACAAACAAAGATGCTTGTTTAGGTTATAGATGCTTGGTTTTTATAGAAATGCTCATCTGTGATCAGGGTTGGAAAAATAACATTTTGAACTACAAAAAATATTTTTGGGATCAAAATGAAGGGTTGGGATGATATATAACATGTTATAATGATAAACCTTGTGAAACAATTTTATTAGACCCTAAAAAAGTGGTTTTTAAGCCCAAATATGAAAGATCAAAAAATTAAGATGTTGGCTCCCTAGGCTTAATACATAGGTGCCTTGGAGTAGGTTACAAAGGTGATTGAGTTTTACGTAAATGCCCCAATATGATTAGATATACTAAAACATGTCACAAAGGCACTTGTTTAGAACCTAAAAATTTCAAAAAGGCTAAAAAGATAACAAATATGATTAGATAAGGACCACGAGGTTACATTGAGAATGCCAAAATGTGTACATAAGAAGATGAACATAAGAAACAAGATAAAATAAGTTAACCTATTTCATTCATAATCTAATGCAACCTTAAGATCTAGCTAAAGGAGTGTAATACATATTTAAGGAAGCTAAGTAACTACCATGCAATTTAACTTGATCTTTAGATGCATTCTTGATGTTGGATATGTTGATTGCTCCTCAAAGTGATTGCATAACCTTGCATAACATGGAGACTTGAAAATGGCTTGGGTTGATGACTATTTATAGATTTTTGGGATAATGGATGAAGGGTCAAGATTGATTTGGAAGATCAATGGTTCGAGATTGTTGAGAGGTATGGGTTGATAAGAGACAACCAAGTGGCATGATTTGATTGGAGGACAAGACAAGTCCTTGGATGAAGGGGAAATCAATGGTGGAGGATGATCTTGGATAAAGTGGATGGAGAGGATCAACGAAGGACAAAAGGACCCTTTGTATAAAGGCTTTCCCATCCCTTTATAAGAAACCCATGTGATCACGTACAAAAGCCCATACATTTGTACATGTTGGAATATGTGAGGGGTTTGAATGGGTTAATGATGGGTTACAATTGTGCAAGTGAGGGATTAAGTTGATTAAGTGGTTTTAACCAACTCAATCAAAAGTGCACAAAATAGGGAATTAAATAAATATGAAAATATTTATTTAATTTTTTGATGAGGATGAGGGACTTAGGTGAATAAATATTTGGATTTATTTACCTAAGGTGGACTATAGAGGAATGATGGTAAATGATTAATAATCATTTATGCTATGGATAGGTACGGATGAATAATGATTTTAATAATAAAATATTACTTTTAATCACTATTAGAAGGGGAATTAGATAAATAATTGTCCAAATAGGGATTTATCCAATTAATTATATAATAGGGCAATATAGTGGTGTCTTAATTGTGGCTAGAAGTGGCGGAATGACAATGAGATAATTTTAGGTGTTTACAACTATCATCACCAAGAAATATCCTTGTACCTTTCACTTCTTCTAAAGAACCAAAGAAGTTCTTGTTATAAGTCATATGTTGGCTAGCCCCTTAATCAATGTACCACTTGTCATTTTCCTTGAGTGGCTAAAGAGGCTATTAATATATTGTGACCACCTTCTTCTTGAGAAACAATTGATTGTCTTCTTTGATACAATTTTCTTTGCCCTTCTACATGTGATTTCCTAGGACATTGATCACATTTGTGCCCTTCATCTCCAAAATTGTCACATGTGATGGATTTTTCTCTTTTAAAACTATCCTTCAAATTTCTCCATTCATTTTGCCCATTTTGAAAATTATGCCCTTGTTGATTCCACTGCCTTTGATTATTTTTGTGTGGATTCCTTGATTTTGTTTTCTTTGATTTTGATATGATTTGCCTTCATTGTAATTCTTATATTTACCTCTAGCCATAAATTCATGAGGACTCTTGTTGGACTCACCTGTGAACTTTTTAAGCCTATCTTCTTCATTCAACAAAGCCCCATAAACTTCCTCTAGTTTTGTATTATCATTTTTTCTAGTTAGCTCTAATGTGTGTATGAAATTATGATATTCATTTGGAAGTCTTTTAATAAAAAATCTACAATTTCTCAGTCTTCATATTCCACCTTCATCATTGTAAGTAATTTCTCAAATTCTTTAACTTTGAAATGTGATCATTCATGCTATCTACTCCCTTCATTTTAAAATGAGTCAATTGCCTTTTAATAACCATAATTTTTAATTTGCTAGTTCTTTCATACATTCTTTGCACAGTTTCCCATATTTTCATTGTTGTTTTCAAATCTTGAATATGAGACCTAATCCTTTGGCTAATTTTCCATAGAACCGTTTCCCAAGCATTCATATTCAGTTTATCCCATTTTTCATGCTTACTTGCATCTATGGGTTTGTCTTCTATTACTAGTTCCCATAAACCTTTCATTTGTAGAATTAATTCCATCTCACATTTCCAACTTGCATAGTTAGAACCATCTAATTTTCCACTAACCATAATGTTAGAGCTTTCTGATGAGGCCACAGTTGGAAAAATAAACTCCCCAAGCACACAAACACAAAGGCTTGAAAAATTAAGCCCCTACCAACACACACAATGAAATTCTTATATTATGTTGCCTTGATGTTAATCTTCTTATAAAGCAAACAAACAATTACTTTCTAAATGTGTAGCTTACAAAAATAGAGAAAAACTTCATCAATCTTAAAAAAAAAAAAAAAAAAAATTTAATCAAACATTACAATAGGACAGAAATGGCAATGGCTTCTCTCTCTCTTTATGAATTTGTATGGATGCTTCACGCTAAGGCAACAAACTAAAGGAGAATAAAATTTCTTATAAAAGAAATTAAATGTCACGTGGAAAAAGGGGTGGAAGGCTACGCACATTAATTTTAGAACTTTCCCTTCGACTTCATAAAACTTGACTTGGGGACCCTTCTAAAGAATATATCTCATTTCACATCGAACGTAATAGGAATTCATATGCAATAAATCCGATATTACGAATTTTTAATGTTCTAATATTGACTAAGAAAAGACTTTCCGGCATTTTATGAATTTTTACTGTAAAATGGCCTTCGTAACAAATACGAACCCTTGAATCTCTGAACTTCTCCAGATGCTGCCGGCAATTGGCTTCATGAAGGTCGGTAAGAGGAGAGAGAAATAGAAGAATTAATTATCAAAACAGAAGCCTTCAAATGATTCGTATAAGCTGATAAATCTAAAACCATTAATCTATTCAGAGCTAAAATGCAATCAATTTTGTCTTCATATTATATATTGTGTAGAGAGTCATATTAGTGTAATCAAAATCCAATACCTATACTTATGATACAGTATTGTACTTGTAGACCAATCTATAACTTTGTTGCAAGCCGAAGATGCAACTAATTTTATCATCTTTGTTTAAAATGAGCCAAATAGAATAGATATGGATTAAAAAAAGAGAAGCAATCAATTTTACCATCATTTTTGAAAATGAGCCAAATAGAATAAGTATGATCATTTTTCAAAATGAGCAAAATAAAATAAGTATGGATAAAAAAATCAGAAACACTTTATAAAAAGTCAGGAAAAACTTGAAAACAACAAAGCAAATGCAGAACATCATGAACAGTCACAAGTTTCTCAATTGTAATGCTACTATATGTAAATCAAATCACAACCAAATAATATTTGTAAAAGGCAACATAAAATAATAACAAAGGTAATCACAATAAATGCTGTCAATGTCTTTACCTCCTACAATATGACACTAAACAAGGCATATTGTAACAATATAAAATTAAATGTGGATTGCATGCTCTTAAGGCCTTTGAGAAGCTTTGGCTCTCCTTAACCCTCACTACTTCCTTCCTTCTGAACTTCAATTCCAACAACTTACATATATGTGCATAATATTTACACACACTCAAGGCCACAACAGAAATCAATATTATGATCTACAGTCAAGAAAGGGTATTCTTATCATCCACTTCAGCGGTTAAAGGTCAATTTTGACCAATAAAAATAGGACAAATGTTTATCACTTCTTATTGTGAATGAGGTGTAAATTTACTATTGATTGTTTGACCATTGAAATGGATGATATTTAAGTAGAGTGGCCTAGAACTACACAAATCACCATATTGAGAAGGTGCAATTTCAATCCAACGAGCTCTGAACACCTGTATGCCGTCATAACATTTGTAACAAGGGGATATACATGGCTTCAATGCAATCAAAAAGCACAGTTGCTTCATAGCAGGAAAAAAGTGTCTTTCAATTCACAGTATGAAAATCACTACCCAATACACCTATATATTTTTGTAAGCAAATATATTTTTGTAAGCATCCTCGTTATAAATGGCCTTTCAACTATTATAGTAGAGACTTATCCCTTTTTTTGGACCAGTTTAACCCAATTCAATGAGCTTGTATGTTTTGTACTCCATCTTTATATTGTCCGACTGCCATTGAACAATGGAATGCGATTCTTTCCGATCCTCTGTCTTGGCGAGGTTCACAACAAGCATGGCAGAAGGAATCAAATGCAGTGCAGCAGTGTCCTCTTTCCCAAATGCAGAGAACAGCAGACCCGTGAAGGAGTTCTGCGCAGCCAGATCCGCAACATACCCGGCTCCATGCAAGCGCATACTCTCCTGCTTGTGAAAAAAAGTCCTGTATCCAGAGCAAATAACGTCACTCTCATTGACATACAGAGTGGGAACCCATGGAGCAAGACAGCAAAAGACTTTTGCGTTTTCGGACAGTTTGCTTTGGTTACCACTGGAGACGGCCAATGCGGCAGTCAAAATGGCCTTACCAACATGAAGCCCTCTCTTTACTGGCTCGCAGGGAATGAACTCCTTGGGAGATACAAAAGGCGGATTGAAGAGATGGGCTTGCAAATAATGCCCATTTTCCACTGCAAATTTTCTTCCGACTAGCAATCCGATTGCCGCACCCAGAGAATGCCCTGCAATCCATACTTTGTCGGCACCGTATTTGTCAATGTTTCTTTTTACGGCCTCAAATGCGCTCAGAACTCGGCTACTTTTATGGAGTGATTTGAACAAAATGCTGCAATCCAGGATTATATCTTTTATGCCGGATTCACATTTGAGGACTGTTCCTCTGAATGCCACTACGATCTGGGGCGCGTCAGTTGGCCGGGAGAAGCCTCTAGCAGCTTCTGTGTTCCATTTAAAGACTACTCCGAAAATGGTACCGTCGCGTTTGTCTCTCAGATACTCGATGGGCTTGAAGTTGCAGATGCTAGGCAAGTCCGAGACACACCCAGTGAAACGCTCTTTTGCCATTGCATAGACTTCCCGTACCAGAATCACTGCGACCCGTCGTCCATGATGCAAATCGGCCCTAATAATGGCAAACCACAACACATGAGAGCTTAACCTACTAAAATGTTACGAGAATAAGATTGTCTAGAGTACCTATCTATAGAACAATCCAAAAAGAAATAGAACAACTCAGAGATTATAACATTTCAGATTGTTGAATCTTCTAGGAAAAAAAAAATCCATTTTATTGGTTGCATTGCGTTTATAAAATAAAAATTAAATCAGATAGTACTATAGAAGAATTCAAAGCCAAAAGAGGGTGTTTATGACGAAACATTTGCTACTGTCATTAGAATGAATAAGAATTTTTTTTTTTTTTTTGGGCTGCTAGGCTTGAATGGCACGTTCATCAAATGGATGTTTTTGATCTAAAAAACTTGGTGGTTGACACATATATATTTCTTCATATAAATCAGATCAGAATCTTTCAAACATATATCAAACATATATCAAGATACCCTTATTTACATACTACACCAATCTACTTTTCATATAGTCTTGCCCTTGCATCATCATAATGTATTCACTTTCCATCAACATGTACCCCTGACATTTCATTTAATGACTGAACAGAATCAACACAAATTAAACATATATTGTGAGAAAATGTTTCTTTACCTCTGTGATGACCACACTGTCACTGTATTGCATTTTGCCCACATTGTATTATGTAAGAAAGTCATCGCATACCTTGTCCTCACTTTGACATCTTTATGCATATAGGGGCCTTCAAGATTATAGGTAAATTACAACATAATCCTCTGTCATACACATCAATTCACAGGCATAATCACATGTGCAATTAGATAAACTTACACTTCCACTGTCATGTTTTCAAGTTCAAGGATCTCAGGCATTCCTTTTAAAACATATCCTCCTTATACTCTATATTCTTTTGTTTACCACAAACATAAGCCTATGTTTTGATGACCTTAAGGATCTTCATCTGCACACAATAGAAATCAAACTTCACAAAGGGCTTGACATCCAAATCTCATCTCTGTGAAAGATCTGTCACTGCAAACTAGTTCAGTTTCCTCTGTTATATCTTACTAACATATTCATCACATCTTCTATATCTCTCAGCTCACTCAATCTCGTATACCCTTACTCCATTCTTTCATTAAGACACAACTACTCTCAGACATAACTTTTCTTCACACCATCCAAAATTCACAATCTTCTTGTTCAAATATACATACTCCTCTTTTCATACCCTTAAACCTGTCTGTACACACATATACCGTCCATTTACCTTACTGCAAAAACTACATCTTCAATCCCGTACAACTCAAGGTTTTGATCAATAACCACTAATCCAAGAACGTTCCAAAACTGTCTGAAGTAACTGCTATACACTTGTAAATCACGCAGATGCCCGTCAAACTTTTGTCTCGTAGAAGGAACGTTAGGGTTTGAATATTATTTAAATCTGAACCATTGATCGACCTTTTTGCGGGTATTAGACAATAAATCTTAGCCATTGAAAAACCATTTCCCGCTCGAATGCTTGTGAACACACCGGCTGTGAAAGTTGCGTAAGCCAGAGGGCCGGTAGAAGCAACGACAAGGAGACGCTTGAAGCAGTCACTTAAGTGATTTATATCGCCAACAGAAGGTCAACCCACAAGCATAATAAAAGTAACTTCTTTTGAGTGACGGGTAGGATATGACTCTGAAGGCATAGAGTAACTAGAGTTTTAAAGGTTCTTTTAGGTTCATTTTTTTTTTTATTTAACATTTGTAAGTAAAGTGCAAGCCTTCAAGCTAGTACATCTATCTTCTGATCCATGAGACAAATATGAACCTGTTTAGGCATGATAAACAGAAACTAAACTGGGATCTTGTTATAGCAAAAGATTCCAACTGAGATCAACAGTCAACCTTGTCTTGAAACACTACCAACTCTATACTACATCACACTTTGTCTTGAAACAAAACAAACCGCCTAACAACAACTCAGACACCTGATCTCATGCATTAGACATATCAACTTATGAAGATGACAGAAGCACAACCTACACCTTGCATCTTGTTCATGCAACATGGAAACATTGAAAAACATGGTCATGTAAACATGACATAATAACACAACTATCAATATGCCTGAGAGACCATATCATCATCATGATCATCACTTACCTAGAATCACTTATCACCTTTATCAACATCCTTAGAGCATCATTGTCCAACCAGATCAGCATCACTATGACACCACATCCTCACATCAAAAACTCCTGTGTAATCACTTGATCAAACATAACTCCAAACACACTCTGAACCTCTTGAGATCAACCTCCAGTGTGTTAGACATTAAACTCCAACAACATCATGAACTTCATCAGGCATGGTATACTGTCCAATCACCTTCTCACCTTCTGAACCACTGATCATGCAAATCTGGACTCCAAGCCTGTTTGACATCACTGCCAACCAATAATGCCAACTGGGGCAACATGATATGGGTGAACTAAACTATTTTCTTGGTAAAGTTGTAGACTAGAGATGATTGGGGTGATGATATAGATGATAGGAAATCTACTAATGATTATGTTTTTCAGCTTGGATTAGGTCCTATTACATGGAGTAACAAAAAACAAAAAACAAAAAACTACATCATTGTCTTCTTGTGAAGCACAATATGGAGCAGCCAAAAAAGTAGGAAAGAAAACATTTTGGATTGGAAATATTTTATTTGAGCTACTACTTTTTGTATGGTGACAATCAAAATACCATTCAAGTTGCAAACAATCTAGTTTTCCATTCTAAAACAAAGCATATTGAAATTGATGTTCATTATATTTGGAATTTTGTTCAAGCAACTATTGTCAATCTACAATTTTGTCCAAGTGAAGAACAAACAACTGATATATTTACTAAGAGCGTGACTAAAACCAAATTCTTGAAATTGTAAGGAATGATTGGCATCTTAGAGGTGAACCTTAAGAGGAGATAGGGGTATAACGTCCCCTCTCCTTTGTATCTTCTTTATATTGTTCCAGCTAATCTTAAAAAGGGATGTTAAGAAAATAAGATTTACTAGATTATTATATAAAATAGTCCAAAAAAGAAATAAAACATTCAAATATAGAGCAACCCAAAAATTAAAACATTCAAAATTGTAGAATCCTCTGGAAAACAAGAAGTTTTTAGAGTTCACAGAACTTGTAAATATAAATATGAGACCACAGCTATACATCAAGCATTGGATTGGATGTAATCAAAACTAGAATCAATATAATTTTTCGTTTAGCCATTTTAACTCTGTTTCATGCCCAATTTACAGCTGCTGTTCTGTTTTTGTTGTTTTGGGCCTGTTTTTATAAAATACATTGGTACCCAATAAATCTTCATGATACTTTTGCAGATTTTCAAACACTAGAAAAGCGCGCAACAGACCAATTATCCACTCACAAAAAACCTCGGAGTCTATAAAATTTATACCAGAAAAGCGTGCCGACTCACATTTGAATGACAAAAGAACCACAGAAAACAAGGCAGTCTCGATATTATATCGACTTGGGCATAAATTTACAAAGATATCTGAAAAATGACATTCAGAATGACGGCGTGACAGCAGAGAAAACAGCTTACCCGGAGAACAGAGAAACGGTGTCCTCAACATGTTCGTTCATCCTCACCGCGTTCACCATTCTTAACAGTCGAAACAAAGAAAACTCTTATAGTTCTCTCTCGTCTGAATCGAACATAGAACAATGCGAATGATGCAGACTTTGAGAAGAGCAGAGCACAGAATAGGGTTTTATAGAGTAATGTTTGGACTTGGCTTCAACTATAAGTTTTTATTCTGTGTTTCGGATCGTACTCAGCTACCACTTGTAGAAGTCTTCTGGATTTAATTTTAAAAAAAGGGATGAATTCCACATGAAAGGAATCTTGAGATTGCATATACGGTAAGTGTCCAAAATTCACACGCCGTCAAAACAACTAAAATTTCCATCTAGCCTAATCCAAAATTCTAGATGCACATTTGACCGTATTCATTAAATAATTGAAATTGAAAATTATGTTCAATTGGTAGTTGCCTTACATAATAGGCCATGTGTCTATTAATGTGTTTGATGCATTCTTGACGGAGGTCCCAATCAAATCCCTGACGCTTTTGGAAGATTGAGGGTGCATGTGATAGGCGAGAGGACCCAGTAGTGGTGCACCCTAACTTCATGCCTCTCAAAATCATACGTGGCAATTTCGAATCATTCCAAAAATTTTATAGTAGCTTACTTGGCAACGCCCCTGCTTATAACTAAGGTTTCAGGGCCACATCATCAAATATGATGCCACATCAGCATGCTTTTTGTTGAGGTGTCAAATAGTTCCCAAAAAAAAAGTGTGGACCAAGGTGTGCATTAAGACCTCCTTTGATGGTGCGTTGATGTGGCATCACATGATTGGTTGCTTTTTAAATCTAAGGGCACATTTCATTCAATTATTAGTACTTATAATAACACTAACAACCTTAAACTCACAACTACTAGTACTAAACTTTAAAAATATTGGGCCTTAAATGCACATATACTATCTCAGCCATTGGAACTATCCCACCTATTAGGTCTTTTCCCCTAATTTGTCTGTTTTTTTCTCCTTTTATAATGGCGGGTGGCACTTTTCATTCAACCAATAGAGCTTATCCATGGATGGCAACGTCGTCCACAACTAGCTGAATTTCGCTAGGGGAATTAAAACAAAACAAATCCAAATTGTGTCAAAATCCAAATACAACGCAATAAAGAAGTATTCTCAATTTGTACTATACCTATAAAAAGTCAAGTGGGCAATTTTTTTTTAAATGCAATAAAATTTAATTTTTACATTCACTGTTGACAATTGGGTTAATAGGAAATTAGATAAATAGCATTTTACCAAATTATTAAATAAGAAAATTAATTATCAATCATAACTGTTTTGTAAAATGAATTTAATACTCTATTCTGATTGATCAAATGGACAAAAGAGATAAGGATGCAATAGTACTCCTTTGGAGGAATTTTTTTTTTATATTGAAAAAAATGCAGTAAGATACAAGGAAGGCAACCATAAGACTGCGATGATGAATACAGACCCAAAAGCTAACACTAACAGTAACAAAAAAAACTTGGAAAAACCTTGCTAACCATATCAAAAAAATAGTAGTACTGCACAACATCTAGCCAATTGCCTCCACAGAGAGGAATAGAACGTTGGGACAAGGAACACCAATGAATTCTCTGAACAACAAAACAATGAGAGAATAGAAGTAACAACAGATAATAGTAGACCAATACCAATGAACTACATCAGTAGTTAGAAGAAAATACTGTAGCTATGGAAAATTCTATTGCAGCTTGTCCAGACAGTTCTCCGCCATTGTCATGCAGTGGAGAATATGGAACGAAAACCATGTACTCAATGGACTAAAGGAACACCCACCAATGAACAAGAGCATGTCAAAATCAATCTAATCACCATCTTTGCTTGGAGCTAGAAAATAGGATATCTGTCATAAGGTCATCTCTGTCCCCCTAGAAATGGCAACAAATGCTAGATCCAACAAGTCGACCAAGGGCAAAGAACATTAGAAAAAGGGCCAAGCCAGTAAACATAGAAAACCAAGAATAGAAGCCCAACAAACAGACCTCACAAAGCAGTGATCAACAGGATCTAGTAAAACAATGTCAGTCTCACATGAACACTCACAGGGTCACCAAACTGGAACAAAAGCCAAACTCAAAGATGTTGTGAAGAGGCTCAAGCAAAGACCCCTATACTCAGGCAGAAGGAACAGCCTCAACAAAAACCTGTCAACCATTAATTCTGTAGAAGAGACTTTTAAATCCTACGTGCAATACAGATCCTCTTATTACTCAACAGCCGATTCACTTGGTGTTTGATTTGTTGAATTTGGACATCTGTCGTCATATTCTTCTTTGACTCCGCTTGAAGTTGAGAGAAGAAATCAGAAAGACAAAAAAACACATCAGAGCAAAGCCTTAGAACTACAAATTCTTGGTGATCATTATGATTATCAAAAACTGCTTTGCATCTGTTTCTCCATAGGTGCATCAAAATAACATGTCTAACACCAGTAGGCATGAGTTTTCCACAGTCCAATGTTGGTAGGTGACGATTGATCAAGAAAGTACTATACACTAGCCATGTATCTTTCCCTTCCCCCCTCCTCGATCCATGGAACGAAATTTTTTTTAAAAGCCGACATAAAAAATCCTATTTTTGTGACCGACATAAGAAAACCCTATTTTTATAACCGACAAAAAGGCTTGATAAAAAGCGGCTAAGTGTTAGGGTTTTGATATATTGTATTGTAGCATTTGCAATGGTATCAAGTTGTAGGGATTGCTGGTTGTAATCAGTTTGATTTACTGGATAATAATATTGGACTCTCTGTTTGGTGGATGTAGCCCAAGTTTGGGTGAACCACGTTAAAACTTGTCTCTCGCTGTTATTAATACTGTGTATTTCTATTTCTCTATTTAATCTTTATTTGCATTTAATTGATATCTTCTACTGGCTAACCCTAGCAAGTGGTATCAGAGCGGGTTGTGTTCGATTATCGTCTACAGGAAGGTCTCACGGTTCAGTGGGAGCAATGGCGGACGAGGGAAAATTGAAGGTCGATAAATTCAATGGGCAGAACTATCAGTTATGGAAGATGCAGATGGAGGATTACCTCTATCAAAAGGATTTATGGATGCCGTTGGAAGGAGTAGCCAAGAAACCGGCAACAATGTCTGATGAGGATTAGAATCTTCTTAACAGAAAGGCACTGGGAACCATTTGGTTGTGCCTGGCACCATCGGTGGCATTCAATATAACGGAAGCGAAGGCAACAGATGGTCTGATGAAAGCTTTGGCTAAATTGTATGAAAAACCCTCAACCTCAAATAAGGTATTTCTCATGAAGCGTTTGTTTAATTTGAAAATGGTTGAAGGTGGATCTATGACAAGTCATTTAAATGAATTTAATATGATTGTCAGTCAATTGACTTCTTTAAATGTAAAATTTGATGAAGAAGTTAGAGCTCTCTTGATATTATGTTCATTGCCTGAAAGCTGGGATAGTTTGGTAATGGCAGTTAGTAACTTTGTTTCTGGTTCAAATACCCTGAAATTTGATAATGTTGTTGGTGTTATTCTGAGTGAGGAAATTCATAAGAAAAGCTTAGGTGGATCCACATCAAGCAATGTTTTGAATGCAAAGAGTAGGGGCAGATCAAAGGAGAGAGGAAAAGGTTCTGGAGGTCATGCGAAGTCACGAGGAAAATCAAAGGACAAAAGATCCCAAACCAGAGGACAAAAGGATTGCTGGTACTATGGGAAACTAGGTCATCTAAAGAAAGATTGCTGGTCTCAGAAAAATAAAGGAGACAAACAAGAAGGCAATAAGGAGGCAAATATGGTAAGCAATAAATCTGAAGATGATGCCTTGATTCTTTCCCTAGATAATGCTGATGATTCATGGGTTTTAGATTCAAGGGCCTCATTTCATGCTACACCCCTAGAAGTTATTTTCTTGATTATGTCCAAGGGGATTTTGGGCTGGTTTATTTGGGAGATAACGAACCCTGTCAGATTGTTGGAAAGGGAAGAATCAAGATTAAGTTGCAGAATGGGAATCATTGGCTACTACAAGAAGTAAGGCATGTTCCAAGGCTCAGTAAAAATTTAATTTCAGCAGGGCAGCTAACTAAACAAGGTTGCACTGTTACATTTACTGATAAAAATTGGAAGGTTTCAAAAGGTGCCTTAGTAGTAGCAAAAGGTGTGAAAATAGGCACCTTATATCTTTGTACAGGTCATACTATTCCTTCTACTTTAGCTGTTACAGAGAAAAAACAAATAGGTTCAGGAACAGTTGCTATAGGTTTGCAGGAAGAGACTGGAAAAGTTGCTGCAGGTTCTGAAACAACACTGTGGCATAACAGACTTGGGCATATGAGTGAAAAAGGTATGAAGGTACTTCATTCTAAGAAAGTTTTACCAGGTCTGAAATGTATTAATATGGATTTCTGTGAAAGTTGTGTGTATGGAAAACAAAAGAGAGTCAGTTTTCTCAAGGATGGGAAGCAAAAGAAAAATAAAAAGTTGGAGCTTGTGCATACTGATGTATGGGGACCGGCTCAGGTATCTTCTCTTGGTGGCTCTCGATATTATGTTACATTCATAGATGATGCAACTAGGAAGGTATGGATTTATTTCCTTAGGCAGAAATCTGATGTATTTGAAACATTTAAGAAATGGAGAAGCTTAGTTGAGAATGAGATGGGTAAAAGATTAAAATGTCTCAGATCTGATAATGGTGGTGAGTATTGCACCAAAGAATTTGAAGATTATTGTTCCTTTAATGGAATTCGTAGGCAGAAAATGGTTCCAAGGACTCCACAGGAAAATGGAGTGGCTAAACGCATGAATAGGACAATAATGGAGCATGCAAGGACCATGAGATTGCATGTTGGGCTCCCTTTAAACATGTGGGCAGAGGCTATCAACACTGCTATATATTTAATTAATAGACGTCCTTCAGTTCCTTTGGGTTGTGGTATTCCAAAGGAAGCATGGACAGGTAAGAAGGTGAGTTATTATTTTCTCAAAACCTTCGGATGTGAAGCATTTGCACATGTAGATTCTGAAAATAGAACCAAGCTGGATGCAAAATCAAAAAGGTGTACCTTTGTTGGATATGGCATTGATGAATTTGGTTATAGGCTTTGGGATTTTGAAAATCAGAAAATTGTGAGAAGCAGGGATGTTATATTCAATGAGAAGGTGTTGTACAAAGATCAGTTGCAGTAGCATGAGAAGAAAGAAAAAGATTATGTGGTGCTGGATGATACTCCAAATAGTGATGTTCCAGTGGTTCCTCATGCTCCGCAACAGCAACCAGAAATACTACAAACTCCAGTGAATGTTAGACAGTCAACAAGGCTAAGTAGACCTCCTAAAAGGTTTTCTCCCTCTTTGTATTCTATTTTGTTAACAGATGCTAGTGAACTAGAAAGGTATAATGAAGCTATACAAGTGGATACATAGGTTCAGTGGGAGCTTGCTATGATAGAAAAAATGGACTCCTTGCTGAAAAATCAGACTTGGGAATTATGTAAGTTACCTGTAGGTAAAAATGCTTTACCAAACAAATGGGTTTACCAGCTGAAAGAGGAAGATGGAGGTAAGAAAAGATTTAAGGCCAGGTTAGTTGTAAAAGGATTTGCACAGAAAAAGGGCATTGATTTTGATGAGATATTTTCTCCGGTTGTCAAGATGACTTCTATTCGTACTATTTTAAGTATTGTGGCTGCTGAATATTTGCATTTGGAACAGCTAGATGTAAAAATTGCTTTTCTCCATGGTGATTTGGAGGAGATATATATGGAACAGCCCCAAGGATTTGAGGTCAAAGGTAAGGAGAAACAAGGGTGCAGATTGAAAAAGAGTTTATATGGCCTGAAACAAGCACCTCGGCAATGGTATTTGAAATTTGATAGTTTTATGGATGAGCAAGGCTACAGCAGGTGTAATTCTAACCATTGTGTTTATTTTAAGAGGTTGGATAATGACAGCTACATTATTTTATGTTTATATGTTGATGACATGCTTGTAGCTAGGTCTAACATGGATCACATAAGAGAGTTAAAACAATAGTTAGCACAATCATTTGATATGAAGGATTTGGGGGCAACAAAATAAATCCTTGGTATGAAAATTTGCAGAGATAGGATGAATAAAAATATGACTCTATCTCAGGGCGCTTATGTTGAAAAGGTGTTGCAGAGATTCCACATGGAGAATGCAAAAGCTGTCAGCACACCTTTGCGTATTCATTTGAAATTGACTAAGGAGATGTGTCCTAAGACACAAGAGGAGGAAGAAAAAATGTTCAAGATACCATATGCTTTAGCTGTAGGAAGTTTAATGTATGCCATGGTATGCACGAGACCGAATATTGCCCATGCTGTAAGAGTCGTTAGTAGGTATATGAGTCATCCTGGATTAGAGCATTGGAATGCGGTAAAATAGATTCTCAGCTATTTGAGAGGTACATCCAATAAAAACTTATGTTTTGTGGGCTCTAATACTGATTTAGCAGGTTATCTAGACTCAGATTTGGCAGGAGATATTGATACCAGGCGGAGTACTACAGGTTATGTCTTTACTATAGGTGGAACAACAGTGAGTTGGATTTCCAGGTTGCAAAAGGTGGTTGCTTTATCCACTACCGAGGCAGAATATGTAGTTGCAACAGAGGCAAGCAAGGAGATGATATGGCTGCAATCTTTCATGAAAGAATTGAGCAAACCACAGGTTAACAATTATTTGTTTACGGATAGCCAGAGTGCCATACATCTTGCAAAGAATTCTGCCTTGCATTCAAAGACCAAACACATACAGTTGAGGTATCACTTCATTCGGTCGATGTTGGATAATAGACAGTTAAGGCTGGAAAAGATACATACAGATGAAAATCTAGCGGATATGTTTACAAAGGCAGTGACAAGGGAGAAGTTGAGCTCCTCTTCAGCTTCGGTTGGTCTTCTAGATTGAAAACCATAAAAATAGAACAGTAGAGTCCAGGGTACTTATTTCCAGTGGGAGCTACACACAGCGATGTCATCCAGGATCAATCTCCAAGTGGGAGATTGTTGGTAGGTGGCAACTGATCAGGAAAGTATGTACACTAACCATGTATCCTCATCGGGGTTCAGGGCTGGGTCGGGCCTTGAGCGGGGGTTCGGGGGCACAGCCCCCAAGAATTTTTTTTTTAGAGCCAACATAAAAAAATCCTATTTTTTGTGACCGACATAAGAAAACCCTATTTTTGTAACTGACAAAAAGGCTTGATAAAAAGCGACTAAGGGTTAGGGTTTTGATATATTGTATTGTAGCATTTGCAACAGTATTAAGTTGCAGGGATTGCTAGTTGTAATTGGTTTGATTTACTGGATAATAATATTGGACTCTCTATTTGGTGGATGTAGCCCGAGTTTGGGTGAACCACGTTAAAACTTGTCTTTCGGTGTTATTAATACTATGTATTTCTATTTCTCTGTTTAATCTTTATTTGCATTTAATTGATATCTTTTGCCAGCTAACCCTAACATCCAAAACGCCCCCTTTGGAATGTTTCTAAAGAAGAATTTTATGCCTTCAAAGAACTCACAAGGAATAAGGATATTGTCATTGCCAAAGCTGACAAAGGGAATGCAACCATCATCCTTAATAAGCATGACTACATTACCAAGATGCTTGACCACCTAACCAATAGTGGGAGCTACAAAGTCCTCCCCCATAACCCCATCTCTAAGGTCATTAAAAAAGTTAAGCATGCTATTTCCCTTTCCTCTTTCGATGACCTTACAAAGAAACATCTTCTTCCCAATAAGGAACTCACCCCGCTCATCTACAGTGCTCCTAAAATCCATAAACCTGGCGTACCTCTCAGACCTATAGTTGACACCACAAATTCCCCCACTTACAAATTAGTCGTCTTCCTTGCCAAGTTGATCTCTCCCCTTATAGGTAAATCAAACACCTTCATTAAAGACTTTGCCCATTTTGTCGAATTCATACATGACAAAAAGATTGAGGATAATGAGATTTTGGTTAGCTTTGATGTGGTGTCTTTGTTCACAAAAGTCCCTGTGTTTGACTCTTTGGAGCTTATTAGACGTAAAACTAATGATGAGATAGCTTCTCTTGTCAAACTTTGCCTTGGTCCACATTCTTCACTTTTCAAGATGTGGTCTATGAGCAATCTGATGGGGTTGCCATGGGATCTCCTCTATCCCATGTTGTTGCTAACCTATATATGGAGCACTTTGAGGAATTAACCCTTAACTCCTTCCCCCTCAAACCCAGATGGTGGAAGTGGTATGTTGATGACACCAACATTTGTTGGCCTCATGGCCTTGATAACTTAGAGCTTTTCCACTCTCACCTAAACAATTTGGTGGATTGCATTCAATTCACAAAGGAGCTTGAAAATGACAACCAACTTCCTTTCTTAGACGTCCTTATCATGAGAAAAAAGGATGGCTCCCTTGCACATAGTGTCTATAGAAAATCCACCCACATAGACCTATACCTTCATGTTGCAAGGTGTGACCCTTGGTCTCCTTGTTCAACACTGCACTACGGTGGTTTGCGACAAGGGCTTAACCGCCTCCCGTGCTTGTTAAGTCAAGTGGTTGTATCAGGCATTAATAGGTCGATCTTTTGGTGCAACGGGAGCTAACAATTGGTATCAGAGCTGAGGTCACGGGTTCAAACCCTATGCTTGCACTGGGGGGGATTGTTGCAAGGTGTGACCCTTGGTCTCCTTGTTCAGCGCTGCGTTGTGGTGGTTTGCGACAAGGGCTTAACCGCCTCCTGTGCTTGTTAAGTCAAGTGGTTGTATTGGGCATTAATAGGTCGATCTTTCGGTGCAATAGCAGCTAACACTTCATGCGTCTTCTCACCACCATCCCACCCAAAAACCAGGTGTCCTTAAGACCCTAGCCACTTGTGCTTATCACATTTGCAATAAGGAACACATTGACCAAGAGCTTGCCCACCTTTCCCAAGTTTTTAAGCTAAATGGGTACTGTAATAAATGTCTCTTGAGCCCTTAACCTCACTAAAAGTTGAGCTAACCCCAACCCTAAACTTGAGGTACCAAGTACTACCTGGGTTGCCACCCTCCCATACATAGAGGGCCTCTCTAATAAAATCTCAAAAATCCTTCACAAGAAAGGCCTCGTATGTACTTTCAAACATGTCTCCACCCTTAGGAATCTTATCCCTTCTACCAAAGATCCCAGAAATAATCTAATCAACTCCAAGGTCTATAAGATTGTCTGCTCCTGTGGAACTCCATACATTGGAGAAACAAGACGATCCATTAGCACAAGGGTCAAAGAGCATAGTGCAGACATCAGGCATGATCGTATCACTAAATCTGCCTTAGCTGAGCACTCATTCAATACTAAACACCACATTTGTCTTGAGCACACCCAAGTCTTGGTTAAGGAAGATTATTTTTTCAAGAGTAAACTCCAAGAAGCTATCTTCATCAAAAGTCACCTCTCCAATCTTAATCGTGATGAAGGGTGGCAGCTTAACCTAAAGTGGCAGCCTTTATTGAACTCCCTCCAATCACACCCTTATCCCTCATAATTCATTGACCCCAATTCTCTGTCCCTCCCTTCTATCCTTCCCTTCCCCCCTCCTCGGTCCATAACCTCCCTCCTCTTCTTTGTCCCCATTAATGGGTGTTGTCACACTCTCCTCACTTGTGCCCTCCCTCACCCCCGCTCCATCTTGCTTCCTTTACTCTCAGTTGCCTCTCTCTTACTTCAATTCTTTCCCCCCCTCTCCTGCTCCTTTCTTGATTGAGTGTCCTAACCTCATTCACCCCTTATGTTTTCTTGTGTTTTTTGTTGTTTAATTTCCTCAAGTATTTGTGTATTCTTAGGTATTATGTATTTGGGTATCAAGTATATGTATGTACCTATGTATTATATATATAGGCATATACCTATATATATACTTACTACATATATTAATTAACATTTTTGAATATTTATGGATAATTTTGGTTTAGTTTTGTTCTCTGTGTAATATGTGTGTGCGCATATAATAGTTATTGCATATTTATATATGTAAAGTATACTTATATATATGTATTAAGTACATACATACATATATATATTAAGTAATACATGTGCACACACACACACACACACACATATATATATATATATATATATATATATATATATATGTGCACATGTATTACTTAATATATATTTGGTTGTGTATTTTGTGTACTAACATTTTTTTGTGTTTTACATATCCTCTTTTATATTTTTGTGGTATATATATAGAGGTATATGTATATTCTTAATACATATATAATATATATAGATTTATAGGTATATCTGTGTGTATTTTTAGAATTGTTGTGTTTTCTACCTAATATATAGGGGTACACATATTATAATAGATATTGTATTATATGTCCACTTTCTTATTTTCATTGTTGAGGTCTAGATTGAGCTTTTGTCTATGCTCTTTAATATTTTCTTCTTTTTTGGTCGTATGGGTTTCCCTTGTTTTCAGGTTTAGATTTGCCTTGATTTGGTTTCTTGTTTTCTTGTTTGCTTCTTTATTGGGTTCTTATCATATGCGTTTGGTGGTTTTTATTCTCTCTCTCTCTCTCTCTCTCTCTCTCTCTCTCTCTCTCTCTCTCTCTCTCTCTCTCTCTCTATATATATATATATATATATATATATATATATATATATATATATATATATATATATATATATATATATATATATATATATATTCTTGTGTTAATTTTGATTTATTAAGCTTTAATTTTATCTTTGGTTTGTATAGTTGCTTCTTTGTTTTTTCACACTATGTTTTCTTATCTCTCTCTCTTTTTCATTTATTTCACTCACTCTCTCTTGGTTTTTTGTCTTATTTTTAACTTTTATCTTGCCTTTCATTTTTTGTTCCTTCCTATTTGTCCCTCTTTTTCCTTTAAAAAGATCAAGTCTGCTCTCTAATCTACAACTCTCATCTTCCTAATGATGGATCATTGAGTATGATCTGAAACGTTGAACAAAAACATACACAGTTGAATCCAGAAGCACTCTCAATAATGTCTAACACTAGCAGCTATAGTATTATCATGTAACCCAACCCCCAGTAAGGCCTCTTTCCAACTAAGCTTATGTCCAAAAATAGCAAGTAAATCACTAAACACAAAATTCCATTATTTTTTAACAAACGGGCATCCCCAGAAAACATGTTTCATATTTTCATGCCGATGACAAAAAGTGCAGTTGATCGGTTGGATAATAATACACTTCAACCTATCCCCAATAGGAAGTTTTCCAATGTAATATTTTCCAAGCCATCAACTGTGCATTGGAATCAACTTTTGGATAAGAAACTAGCCATAACCAATCTTTGAAAAAATTACATTGGACAGGGGTACATAACTTCATAGACAATTTTAGTGGCACCAAGGACTGCAAAAAAAAATGGTTTATACTTATTACTCAAACCAAATCAAGTTTTAATAGTATGCCATGATAACCAACTCATTGTAGAAAAATCCCAAAGATCTCCAACGCAGCAAACACCCTTGTTAAATACAAAATGAGACTGTTTAGGATAGCTTAAGGCAAGGGATTGGCCCTAATAAAGAATATGTTTGTTCCATCAAATAGAAGAGGCAGAAAATCTGAACCCATTTTGCAAAGAGGCATCTCTCTATTTTAAAGAGTGACAAGTATATTGCCAAGCCTTCCGAATAGAATGTAAGGGCGGTGAGGCTTTCATAGAGAAAAATGAAGCATGAAGAATTTTGTCCAGCCATCCCACTAACTATCATTTGCCTTTGACTGAGGCAAGGCTAATTTTGTTCCTTATAAGAATCTTCCACAGTTCTTAACCTCTGATGACTGTAACTATCCATTTGGCCACTAAATAGACCCCTTGTGTTTTTGGATCTATTAGCCCTAGACCACCCTTGTATGTGGGCTAACTACAATGAGTCCATGATGTAGATATAATTTACCAACATTACTATCCCACCTAGCCCAGAGGAACCATCAGATCATTTTAATTAAGTCCTCATAACCTTTTTTAGAAGGCATCTAGCAATATGAGTAATATAAACATATGTGGCAAGAAAAATTTTGTTAGCTACTTGGATTTTACCTACCAAAGAAAGAAATTTATTCCCCCAACTAAATAGTTTGTTCTTAACTCTATTGAGGTATCAATTCCACATATCAGAGAGAGAAACCCCAAGACCGAAAGGTATCCCAAGATACCTCGTAATTTTGCCATGTTTAAATTTTTTCCATTCATGAGGCATCCATTGAGGAACATACCTTGTTTGAGTCATCAAAAATTTAGTTTTATCATGAGAAAGCTTAGATCTTGAAACAACACAATATAGCTCTAGAATATCCATTGTATTAGAGATATCTTTTTTAGAATTTTGTAAAAATAACAAACTGTCATCAGCATAGTGTGAATTAATTACAACATCATTATGAGGAATAGAGATTCCTAAAATAAGCTTTATTTGATTGGCATATTGAAATAGATAACCCAAGGCATCGATTGTAAGAACATAGAGGAATGAGCTAAAGGACATCCTTATTTGATAGATCCCTGTAATGGAAATGGGCCTATCATCAGTTTATTTATAATAATGCAAGCATTATCATCTT
Source organism: Cunninghamia lanceolata (assembly GCA_027924645.1). Lineage (NCBI taxonomy): Eukaryota > Viridiplantae > Streptophyta > Pinopsida > Cupressales > Cupressaceae > Cunninghamia > Cunninghamia lanceolata. The sequence continues at coordinate 6,881,345 of BSBN01000768.1, forward strand.
GAAACAACATTTGGACATGAGCTCAAATTTTTGGACCAAAACTGAACCATTGTAACATTTTAAGGATAAAGCTGCAACGTATTCTATTATATGCCTTATCAAAATCAAGTTTGATCAAAAAAGCATTTTGTGTTGTTTGTTAAGCCCGTTCACAAGTTTTCCCATGCGATAATAAGATTGTCAAGAATATATCTACCAACAAGAAACCCTGTTTGTTCAACTCTTACAATTCCTTGCACCATTGGTTTAATCCTCATAGCCAAAGCTTTTGCAATGATTTTATAAGAGGTATTAAGCAACGTGATGGGGTGCCAACCAGAAATGGTATCTTCCTTTTTCCCTTTAGGAATGAGTTTAATTATGCCACCATTAATGTTTGATCCTAATGATCCTTTCTTAAAGGCCTCTAAGTATAAACAATAAAAATCTTCCTTAATAAAATATCACATAGCCTAGTAGAATTCCAATGGAAGTCCATATCTGCCTGGACTTTTGTAAGGGGCCATAGAGAAAAGAGCATTTTCCAACTCTTCCAAATAAAGTTTTCTCTAAGAAATGACTATATTCATAGTTTGTTTTGTTAGGAATATGCTCCCTAACAACTTCCTCAAGGGCTTGTTGAATATCCTACCATTGGCCATCTTTGAAAAGCTCCTCATAAAACCTTTTAAATAAGTTACATATATAAGAAGGGTTAGATTGTAGAATGTCAGATTCATCCCTTATAGTACCAATTCTTTCCCTTTTATGTTTGTAATTAAGATAATTAAAAAAATACTTAGAGCCCTTGTTACCTTCTTTTATCTAGTGTAATCTAGATCTGATGTTTGCCCCTTGTCCTCTATAATTATCAATTTTGTGCAATTGTGCTTCTATTGCAATAATGGAAGTTTGAAGCTTGATATTGTTACGATCAGCATTAAGAAGTTTTCTATCATGAACAAGTTTCCTTTGGAGGGATTTTTCCATTCTTTTTTGCTGCCAAGCCATTCTTTTACCAAATGAGTGTAGAAAGGTCGTACATTGAGAAATGGCTGAACACCACCAATAGATCTAAGAATCCCCTTCTTTCGGTTTGGGTATAGAGTTCCAGATTCCCTCAAGGGTAGCTAGACAAACATGATTCTTTAAGTGAGAAATATTGAGTTTGAAGGGGAGAGAATCATCAATACTTAAATTTTGAGATAAGGAAAAGCTGCAAAAAATGGGATAGTGATCCGAAAGGGTGTTAGAATAGTCCACCTACACATACAAACCCATCGAATCATGGACCAGCGATAAAGTGGCAGATAAATAAAATCTGTCCAACTTGCTCAATTTCCTATCACCTCCCATCCTACAATTGGACCAAGTAAACCAATTATTAGAGTGGCTAGTCAATTTATCATGAATGGGGTCAACAATACCCAAGGAATTTTGACATATAATAACCAACTATCAAATTCTTCTTTGTTGAGATTTAATTATTTAGGCCAGTTGTGGTCTTGATGGTGTTCCACCATGTTAAAATCACCACCTAAGATCCAATCCACATTAGGTAAATTACTGGATAGCCAATCCCAAAGCTCAATTCGTTCTTTGGCAAAAATTTGAGGCATAAATAGAGCAAAATCCAATGAGTTGTCCATTGATAACGGTAAGGACCCAAACACAACTATGTGAAGGGTCCTCACCCTTATCAATGACATACTTTGAGACCCATGGGGAAATCCCAATAACAACTCCACCTCTGCATCTATATGAGATGTATGCAAGAAAAGAGCATATCACCAAACATTACATAAAGACACTTCAAGTCTAGTATTATTGATCTTGACTTCTTGGAGGAATAATAGATCAGGCTTCCATTTCATAACCACCTATTTTACTTTAAACTTATGATGAAGGAGGGAAATCCCTCTTACCAAAATCATGAGTAAGCACGAAGCTATTTGCAAGAGAGGGTGATCTAGACAAGGATGATCTCTTCCCTTTGGAGGAAATTACAACTGACAAGTACTCTTGTTCTTTCTAATATCCAAGTGTTGTAATAATAGTATTGAAATATTGTAATATTATCATTTTGCAATGGAAATGATTAATGGAAGTGCATCTAAACTAATATAATCTTTAATTTATATAATTTAACGTAAATAAAATATCAACATTAATTCATGAAATTAAAGAAATAAAATAAAAAAATTTAAAATATACAAAATATATTTAAAATACAAAATAAGGTAAATATATTATAAAACTAGTAATAGATATCATAAAATCTAGGAACTATTTCATTTAATACTTAAGAGTTATCTTATGACTACCTACCTTTAAGATACAATTGTATCCATAGAGTCCTCCAGATATTATTATATCCATAATTTTTAACTAGTTATTACTAATTGTACTTATGAACAAATCATAAGTAAGAACTTTTTTATGTAAAAGAAATATTATCTTTTGTAAAGTTAAGATATATCTTTTAACTAAAAATATTCAAAAAAAACAATTATTGGTAATCTAATTGGCTAAGGAGTTTTACCCCTTATTCCATCCTTCACATTGTTCAATATATTTATTAACTATATTTGTACAATTTTAATCTATATATGGAAGAATCTGGTCTTAAAATATTAATTTGTATCTAAACAACAAAAGTTGTATCCAAATAGTATACATTTCATGCCCTCAAATGTATACACTACTGTATGGGAGAGCCTGACATTGACATTAACCAAGTTTGCCTCAATTGAAGGGAGTAAGTGTAGGCCCTTCCAGACCAAACATTGCAGCGGCCATTGGCTAGATCCAAAAAATGGCAATTACCTTGGGATCCTCAACTGTACTTCTTGATTGTGGACATGTATATCAAGTCAAATAAACTCAGTCAAACCCTCTTCACCTGTCAACATTAGAAATAATCTTGAAACCATAAACACTTATGTGGCCCTACCAACTGAAGTTGCCACAATATGTAGAATCAATAGCTTTTAAATAAAATACAATGTAACAAACAACTTATGAATGAAACTATTTTTTTAGGTTTGAAATGCCTTCTCCTATTTGTTTCCCTCATAGCCCCTATGCCGATGCTTCTTTTGCATCTATTCTTCCTGTTCTTAGGATTTATTTAGTCTCTCTAGATTAGGATTCTCTTGGATGTGTGGTAGCTTCGATTAGATCTTCTATCACTCTTGCAACACATGGATCTATCCCTTTATAGGGCACTTCTTCAAACATTGATGCTCGCTCTAATCCTAGACCTAGGCTTGAATGGATTTAGACTCCCTAAGTCTTTTAGGGTCATGACAACTTTGGTAAAAGGCTCATATGCTTGTGATATGGTATGCAAGCCCTCAACTAAGGATTGGTTTCTTGATGCTCCTGAATCTTATGCAACGGTCATGTGGGAAGATCTTTACATCTCTCATGCCCTCCCCCTCAAGATAATTTGATGCCTCTCCCCTATTCTTAGTCTGCCCCTATGGTGGTCATGGGATAGAATGTGCTAGATAACAATTTTTTGGCCAATAAGGGTCTAATTTATAGGTTTAGTTTCTTGTGGCCTTCCCTCCTATATTTGTACCAATTGATTTCAAAGCAATGGTATCCTCTCGTACAAGATAGGGTCAAGATATACCCATGTGCTAGGGAGTTCTTCGTCATGACCATTGATATGCCTAAGGATAGGGATATCATGTTGAATGAAAGTACATGGATGTGGGGCCATGATTCTCTTTTGAGTAAGCCCTAGCTTCCTTCTTTCAACCTGCTAACTGATACTATTGACATAGTGCTAGTTTGGCTAAGATTATCAAATTTGCCTCTTCATTTCTAGTGTGCCTCTAGTTTTGAGGCCATAGGAAATGCCATTGGTCACTTCTTGAAGGTCGACATGGCTTCTTTGAATTACTCCCACACCTCCTTTACCTACATCCTAGTCCAAACAATGATGTTTCTAAGGCTCAACCCTTGGGGAGGTTATGGGTAAGTGCAAAAAGTTGGGGGGCCAAAAAGTGGCCAAAATTTTTTCAAAAAAAATTAATACATAACGTGAGCGCATTATAATGCACTCGCGTTATGGTTTGGTAATGACGAGCCTAAGGCTCGGAAAAACTAAACCATAACGCGCTCACATTATGTTTAATTATATATATAAGAGCTTTTTTGCTCATTTCATTTCCTTATTTTCCTCTACACCCGCAGCCTGCAAACCCTAAGGAGCACGCTCGCATTTTTGAAGACTCAATTCAACACCAAAATCTTACCGATTCATTGCCAAAATGCCGCCACAACGTCGAGCAGGACAAAGGAGTGAGTTTTATTTATTTTTTTGTTTGAATTTGTTTCTAAATAGGTAGGTTTGAGTTGATTTTTTATGTAAATTTCCTTAATTGTCAGGAAATGTTAATGCACCTCCTCCTCCTCAAAATCCACAAAATCCTGAAGAGGAAATACCTACCAAAGAACAACCCGAACAACATACTCCTCCATCCATTCCTAGACATGCCCCTGGAACACAAGAAAATCTAATGGGGAAAATTGAAAACAATAAAAAAAAATTGAAGACATAATTGCAAGGTTGAAAGATCCTTCAACTTCAACCTTGCATAGGTCCACGCTTGCTCAATCTCTTGAATCTATGTTATTAAATGTAGATTCAATTAGCAAGCAAATATCTAGTTGGTCAGATAAGAGGAGAGAGTTTAAAGAGTATTATGCAGACAAGCTATCATATGAAAATGTGAAAAAGTTACAAATTACAAAATTGGACTTGTGTTCCATTTTCACAAACCCACAAATAAATCAACCTCCACCCATTACATGCAAGAGGTTCCCTATCCATTGGTGCAACAACCAAGCGATAAGGGACAATTTTGGGCAAAAGTGGTGGATGGTTTTTGACCATCCTCCATGCAATAATAATGAGGTCCCGCAATACTTTTTAAGGAAACTCTACTGCAAGTTTGTCCTCAATCAAGTGCCAAACTATTTTGATATACGGAACTTCCAGGGTAGAGGTGGGGGGTCAGTACAAGATAGACCAAGGGCACGTGTTGACCCACAATGGCCAGTGAGATGAGTAATCAACAAACCAGCCCATGAGCATGTTTCTATCCCTTCCATTGTGAAGGAGAGTGTTGAGGTAGATAAACTTTAGTCCATTAGTGCCTTGACCCAGAGCATCATAGAGCATGCCAGTACTGTAGCACAACGTGGGTTGGGAGATAGTGCAAGGAGTAGGGTCCTACCCCATGCTTGTCAGCCTTGTAGGTCAGCCTGTGGTTATGACCCCATGGATAGTCAGGACGCAGGTGCACAGGCTACATCTGCAGCTGAGCAGATAGCGATGACAGATACCCTCCTGAGTGAGACTTTTAGCCTTGATACTCAGGTAAATATTAGCAAGTTCATTGAATTTAATTTGTTAAATTTTATTTTTGAAATGTAAGATTAACTAATTTAGTTTGATGATTTTAATGAAATTTCAGGGTCATAGCGTTGATGCATTTTTCAGCGGTTCTCCATCTGCATATTACACTACATCATCTATTATCGGGGTATGTAACTAGTAAACAATTATAAATATTACATGTGAATAGCATCATTATATGAATGGTATTCTAATATCTAATTTTGGATGTTGAATAGGTTAATATTAGAGATTTCACGGCAACACCTGCCAGCGGTGGTTGACTTCAAAGTTTCACGGAGGTAATAAAATAAATAGTTTAATGAATGAATTGTACTTACTAGATTTTTGTATGTGACTTGTGTGCTTTATTGTGTGCTTCCATGTTTAGGTGAATGTGTGTGTCTGTTAGGAGCCATGATTTGCATCACTATTATAGTTTTCATAATTGAATAATGTTGTTTTATTTTCAGATGATGCAGGCTACGGAGACACCTCCCGATGTTCATAGGGCAATTGAGCATGGTGTGACCTCTGCGATTCATAGCTCCATGCCATTGACAGGGGTATGAGACAGATTAATAAATTTCAATTTACATTCATTGTTATAGTTGTTTATTTTTGAAAAATCAAAAGATTATTGATTTGAAGTTTAATTTCTATCTAGATGGTTTCTATAGGACATGACATCACCACAGCCTATTCCTGCTACTAAGGCAAGTGAGGAGACAGATTATATGGTAGCGGTAAGTGATTATTTTGTTAAATATTTCATTTTTTATAACATGTAATTTCTATATATTAATGTCTTTACTTTTTATTGTAACAACTAAAGATGCAGGAAGAACTAAATAGGAGGAGCAACCCTTGCATTCGTAGTAGACCAACCACATACGCATCGCCATCCCCTAGAAGATCAAAGCTTGCCTGTGATCTATTCTCTTCACCAACCAGAGGGGAATGACTTTTTATTGTGTTCCTTTGTTGTATGCCTATATGACATTTGTGGACATATATTTTGTATTGCATATAGTTGACATTGTATGCCTATATGGCATTCTTGTAAGCCTATATGGCTATTTTGTATATATGTTATACTTATATCGACAGATATTGATGTATGCCTATATGGATATTTGGTTAATACAAATCTTTTTTATTAATGGCGTCCATACTTGCATTATAAATCCATGTTTCAATGGATATTTGTAGATGACTACTTCAAATATTTAAGTTCCAATTGTATTACATAGGATGTTTGTTGATCTAATAAGCCAGCTATTGTTATTCAAGTATCACCTAAACCTCATTTTGGAACTAAAAGATAAAAGTTCTATTTAAAATAAAAATGAATCATCATGTTGAACAAAAAATATTCATATTCTTTATGAGTTGCTCAATTGAAAATATTCAAATGAGTATGTTGATCCATATTCTTTATGAGTTGGTCAATTGAAAATATTTCTTAATTTCTTGTTATTATACCATATTGGGATGCAAAGAGTATGTTTGTTATTTTGAATAAGATAGTCCAAATCATATGCTTATGAGCACCTAATGACCATTGTGGTTATTAAATGTAATTCCTCTTGCATATAAGGCGAGGTTATGAGATTACATCGAGTCTTACCTAATTTTAGTATGCAACATAACATTGGGGCTATAGGCTTCCATAAGTCATCAACAATCAAGGTTCAAGGTTGTCATTGAAGTCAAAGGGTCAAGGTTGTTTGTCATTGATGTCAAGGTTAATACCATGATGTTGATAAGGTGATACAGTGATTCAAGGTAGGTGATGGTCATGAGGTGCATGATGTTGTGAATATGGTTTTCATGATAAGGTCTCTCAATTCATGTTGATGCTGCACAAGACAAACATGGTTCATATGATGCAAGGTTCATGTTCATGGTGGATGTGGTTTTGTTCATGCAAGGTTTTGTTGTGAATATGGTTTTCATGATAAGGTCTATCTTGAAAGGTTGTTATGATGCAAGGTTCATATTCATGGTGGATGTGGTTTTGTTCATGCAATAAGAAGTTAGAGAAGACACAAGCTTTCATAATCATAATATTATTGATAGTTAGGGTTTGCATATTGGGCATTAAACCCTAAAAAGAATCTACTTTTCTTAAGACTTTAAAACCCTCAATTGCTTGTCATGTGTAAAGTGCACTTTTGTTTTAATTTAATATTGACTTATAATCAGAATTTACTATCATTAAATCAACCTACTAAAGGGTCTTTAAGTCATTAGTTCACCAGCCCTTCAACCTAACTCAACCAACATCTCTGGTAAACTCTCATAAGCTCGAGCGCCATATCATAATTAAAGGTCATATTTAATTGATATGAGGGAGGGAAAAAGTATTGGAAGGTCAGTATATAAAAGGAATTTGGAATACAAACAATCATCTCTATGCGGTTGAATTTGATGGGCATGCCTTTATAAAAGGATAAAAGACAACTTTATGCAGGATATCATGGTATTTGTAGTGTTTGAAGATTGAAGACTAGTTAGTGTTTGTAGCTCGGACTGTTTTGACATGTTTGGGTGTGAAACAGGACCATGCCTAGCCTAAATGTACCCATCTAGATGCGTTGGAATTGTCAGTTTGGCTGCACGAGGATAAGAACAAAAATGACACCCCTTTGCAACTTTACATTGCCTCCTTTTGACGATTTTTGGGGCTGCAGAAAAACTTTCACCATAGGAAAACGCCTAAGAGATATAAAAAATTGAGAGAGGTTATTGTAGAAGGACCCTACATGATCACGTTACCTTAGAGGGAATGTATCTAAGTGACACAATTTCTAAGTAACAACTCGTCAAAGATTGCTACCTTTTTGCACTTTGGACTCTTCAGGGATATCGCCGGTACAATGTAGCTCAGACTATTTCAGCATGTTTGGGTGCAAAACAAGACCATACCTAGCCTAAATGTACCCATCCAGACACGTTGGAACTGTCAGTTTGGCCACACGAGGAGAATAACAAAAGCTACACCCCTTTGTAACTTTACACTGCCTCCTTCTAACAATTTTTGGGGCAGCAGAAAACCTTTCACCACAGGAAAACACCTTAGAGATATAAAAACTGAGAGAGGTTATTGTAGACGGCCCCTATGTGATTATTTTACCTCAGACAAAATGTATCTAAGTGACATAATTTCTAAATAATAGCTCGTCAAAGATTGCTGCCTTTTTGCACTTTGGACTCTTCAGGGATATCACCGATACAATGTAGCTCAGACTGTTTCGGCATGTTTGGGTGCAAAACAAGACCATGCCTAGCCTAAATGTACCCATCCAGATGTATTAGAACTGTCAGTTTGGCCACACAAGGAGAAGAATAAAAGTTACACCCCTTTGTAACTTTACACTGCCTCCTTCTGACAATTTTTGGGGTAGCAGAAAACCTTTGACCACAGCCAAACGAGTTAGAGATATAAAAACTGAGAGAGGTTATTGTAGAGGGACCCTACATGATCACTTTGCCTTAGATGAAATGTATCTAAGTGACACGGTTTCCAAATAACTGCTTGTCAAAGATTGTTGCCTTTTTGCACTTTGGACTCTTTAGGGATATCGTCGATACAATGTAGCTCAGACCATTTTGGCATGTTTGGGTACAAAATAGGACCACACCTAGCCTAAATGTACCCATCCAAATACATTGGAACTGTCATTTTGGCCACACGAGGAGAAGAAAAAAAGTTACACCCCTTTGCAACTTTACACTACCTCCTTCTGACAATTTTTGGGGCAGCAGAAAACCTTTCACCAAGGGCAAACACCTTAGAGATATACAAAATTGAGAGAGGTTATTGTAGAAGGACCCTACATGATTGCATTGCCTCAGACGAAATGTATCTTAGTGACATGGTTTTCGAGTAACAACTTGTCAAAGATTGCTACCTTTTTGCACTTTGGACTCTTCAGGGATATCACTGGTACAATGCAGCTCGGACTGTTTCGGCATGTTTGGGTACAAAACAGGACCATGCCTAGCCTAAACGTACCCATCCTGATGCGTTGGAATAGTCAGTTTGGTCACAGCAGGAGCAGGACGAAAGTTACACCCCTTTGCAACTTTACACTGCCTCTTTCTGATGATTTTTAGGGCAGCAGAAAACCTTTCACCACGAGTAAACGTCTCGGAGATATAAAAAACAGAGAGTATATTTTAGAGGGACTCTACATGATCATGTTGCCTCAGATAGAATGTTTCTAAGTGACATATTTTTTGAGTAACATCTCGTCAAAGATTGTTTCCTTTTTGCACTTTAGACTCTTCAGGAATATTGTCAGTACAATGTAGCTCAGACTGTTTTGACATGTTTGAGTGAAAAATAGTACCATGCCTAGCGTAAATGTACCCATCTAGATGTGTTGGAATAGTTAGTTTGATCACATTAGGAGCAGGATGAAAGTTACACCCCTTTGCAACTTTACACTACCTCCTTCTGATGATTTTTGGGGCAGCAGAAAACCTTTCACCATGGGCAAACGCCTCAGAGATATAAAAAACTGAGAGAGGTTATTGTAGAGGAACCATACATGATCACGTTGCCTTAGACAAAATGTTTCTAAGTGACACAGTTTTCAAGTAACATTTCATCAAAGATTGCTACCTTTTTACACCTTGGACTCCTCAGGGATATCATCGGTACAATGTAGTTCATACTGCTTCGACATGTTTGGGTGAAAAATAGAACCATGCCTAGTGTAAATGTACCCATCCAGATGCATTGGAACAATCAGTTTGGTCGCATCAAGAGCAAGATGAAAGTTACACCCCTTTGCAACTTCACACTGCCTCCTGATGATTTTTGGGGCAGCAAAAAATATTTCACCACAGGCAAATACCTCAAAGATATAAAAAACTGAGAGAGATTATTGTAGAGGCACTCTACATGATCGCGTTACCTTAGATGGAATGTTTCTAAGTGACATGGTTTTCAAGTAACATCTCATCAAAGATTGCTACCTTTTTGCACTTTGGACTCTTCAGGGATATCATTGGTACAATGTAGCTCAGACTGTTTCGACATGTTTGGGTGAAAAATAGAACCATTCCTAGCCTAAACCTACCCATCTGGACGCGTTGGAACTGTCAATTTGGTCGCATTAGGAGCAAGACACCAAAAATGCAAAAGTTGCTTTGTGCAACTTGACAACATTGACACTTTTTTGCAACAGGACTCAAAGACTCAAACTAACCCCAAATGACTCAAAGTGACTTAAAAACAAATGAAATGGTCTTAGAAGACCTTATTAAATACAATTGACTCAATCAAAACAAAATTTTATTTTTTTGACCCCTCTTGGAGGCATGACAACCTAGGTGCCCCTGCAACATTAGTGCAACTGAAGTCGATAAAGTTTTCCTATTAAGAAAAAGAGCTTCCCTTAGCTTCAAGAAATATAAATATTCTATACTAACAAGGCCAACCATGTGAAGGTGGAAGCTCATGTGGCCTCACCTAAGACCTAAGACACATGTAGTCTAGTAGACACAGGACACCTAAGACACCTATTTTCTAGTCTCTATCTACCTAGTTGACATATCATATATACCTAAGACACAATTAGAGACACTTATTATCTAGTTAGAAACCAAGACACCTAGAGACACCTATATTTTATACATTACCTAGATTTTATACATTATTCTTAGGATCAACTTCATCCATCACTTAGGTCTAACCCCATGAAGCATAACATGATGATGTAAAAATGTGTATATGTGTAAAAATACAACAGCAAATAAAAAAAGACAAACCTGACAAATTAATGTACATACTTACAACTCAATGTAACATGACTTTACAAAATCAATGTTAATACTTATAAATTAATCCAATGAACCATCCAGGTCTACTCTACTCTTTATTGTGTCAAGTATTGCTTCATGGTCAGACTCACGCACCTTCCACAAGGTCTTGTTCAAAGGTCTACCCCGGTACTATATCAAATGAACATTGGATGCCATGACAAGGTTCAAGTAATGAAGAATCTTTCGATGCGTGTCAAAGTTTTGAAACAGCCAAACATTAACACTCTTATGTGGGTACCTTCTAAGCCATGTTCCAGTAATAACCACTAAGCCTGTAGGGTATTTGATGTTTTGTCCATCTGTAACTGGGGCCTCCAATTTCTTTTTGGCCTCAACACAATGACATAACTAATAATCTGTTCCCTCTTCATTATCTTCATCTGTAATAACTACATATACGTGCCCTACATTGATATGTGTAGCAAATTAGATGAAATTAGTCAACATTACAAAAACACTACAAAGTAAGATGACATTAGGAATTTCAAAAACTATGCAAATAGATATATTACCTGGTTGAACTAGATCTGATATGTGGTCAAAGTCAATTGATGATTCCATCTGTGTTAGTTCTAGTGCCATCGAGGGTTGATACGTGTCAAGTGGGCTAAGATAACTTAACTGCTATTCGTCAACCCACTCCTTTGACTCGCACTCATCCCAGGCTTGAATTGTATAGGAAGAACAAAAGCATGACATCTTTCATGTATGGATACTCCATGAACCTGCAATTGAGCTTTTGAAAGAGTGCATCTCACTTGATCCTGTCAATGTAGAATAGTCCTCATATGGTGCAATGTTAGTATCATCTATCAACCAAAAAAATCTACAAACTGAAGACTTACCTTCATTACCTAGACCCATGGAAGCATTACACCACTCAACAATCAATTTTACATCTGTCAACTTTGCATTGTCTTTATACTTTAACTCTTCTCATGCTATGGCTCTTTTGATACATGCTCTTGCACCATCATGCTCCCCCTTTCCATGCCTGACCTCACAAAAGTTCCACATATGTTGAATACCTATAAAATTATGCCTCCTACTCAGCTAATAGAAATTTCATGAGTTCTTGAATTGTGACGCACAGTTATCCGACCATATGATATGCTAACTAAATGATATGCCCCTTCTAGCCAAATCATTGTAGAACACTTGAAAGTAACCTTGCACGAACTCCATAGAATGTGTACGATCATCACTGATATAGAAATTATACTCCCTTATGATCTTTTTGTCATCCTCTGTACTATCATTCGCATGAATGAATGCGATGTGCACAAATATAGAAACCTGTGTGGAGTTGTAATATTGTGATTACACCTCACGCTGTGGTTGTAGACTATAGTTCTCTGCAAAGTTGACGACTGAAACAATGCTATCAACCAGAAATATGTCCTTATATAACTTGAATTTCAAGTCCAACCATCGAGCTCTATGGGCATGTCTTGCATACTCATACACTATGCTATCATGAAATATAGGCATAAATTGATACACTTGAATCTTTTCAATAACCAATTCACACCTCTTTGCTTCTTTACCATATTTTGTATTGTATGCCATGTTGTTAGATGGAGCCTAATCAGGCTCGGAGGTTATATTTACCCCACTTTTATCAGCGCGGTTTCCCCCCAAATTCCTACGGGGTCAAGGGGCAGCGCCCCTTGCGGGGGTTTGGGGGTAGCACCCCCAAGACAGGGTCAAGGGGCGGGGTTTTTTATTATTTTATAATGTACCAAAAGTTAATTTTTTCATTGACCGACATAAGAAAACCCTATTTTGTAACCGAAAAAAGCTTGATAAAAAGTGGCTAAGGGTTAGGGTTTTGGTATTGTATTGTAGCATTTTGCAGCGGTATTGAGTTGCAGGGATTGCTGATTGTAATCGGTTTGATTTACTGGATAATAATATTGGACTCTCTATTTGGTGGATGTAGCCCGAGTTTGGGTGAACCACGTTAAAACTTGTCTCTCGTTGTTATTATTTCTGTGTATTTTCATTTCTCTGTTTAATCTTTATTTGCATTTAATTGATATCTTCTGCCGGCTAACCCTAACAAGTGGTATCAAAGCCAAGTTGTGTTCGATTATCGTCTGCAGGAAAGTCTCACGGTTGAGTGGGAGCAATGGCGGACGAGGGTAAAATGAAGGTTGATAAATTCAATGGGCAGAACTATCAGTTATGGAAGATGCAGATGGAGGATTACCTCTATCAAAAGGATTTATGGAGGCTGTTGGAAGGAGTAGCCAAGAAACCAGCAACAATATCTGATGAGGATTGGAATTTTCTTGACAGAAAGGCACTGGGAACCATTCGGTTGTGCCTGGCACCATCAGTGGCATTCAATATAACGGAAGTGAAGACAACAGATGGTCTGATGAAAGCTTTGGCAAAATTGTATGAAAAACCCTCAGCCTCAAATAAGGTATTTCTCATGAAGCAGTTGTTTAATTTGAAAATGGTTGAAGGTGGATCTGTGACAGGTCATTTAAATAAATTTAATACGATTGTCAGTCAATTGACTTCTGTAAATGTAAAATTTGATGAAGAAGTTAGAGCTCTCTTGATATTATGTTCATTGCCTGAAAGCTGGGATAGTTTGGTAATGGCGGTTAGTAACTCTGTTTCTGGTTCAAATACCCTAAAATTTGATGATGTTGTTGGTGTTATTCTAAGTGAGGAAATTCGTAAGAAAAGCTCAGGTGGATCCAAATCAGGGAGTGTTTTGAATGCAGAAAGTAGGGGCAGATCAAAGGAGAGAGGAAAAGGTTCTGGAGGTCATGGGAAGTCACGAGGAAAATCAAAGGATAAAAGATCCCAAACTAGAGGACAGAAGGATTAATGGTACTATGGAAAACTAGGTCATCTGAAGAAAGATTGCTGGTCTCGGAAAAACAAAGAAGGAGACAAACAAGAAGGCAATAAGGAAGCAAATGTGGTAAGCAATAAGTCTGAAGATGATGCTTTGATTCTTTCCCTAGATAATGCTGATGATTCATGGGTTTTAGATTCAGGGGCCTCATTTCATGCTACGCCCCATAGAAGTTATTTCCTTGATTATGTCCAAGGGGATTTTGGGCTGGTTTATTTGGGAGATAACGAACCCTGTCAGATTGTTGGAAAGGGAAGAATCAAGATTAAGTTGCAGAATGGGAATCATTGGCTACTACAAGAGGTAAGGCATGTTCCAAGGCTCAGTAGGAATTTAATTTTAGTAGGGCAGCTAACTGAACAAGGTTGCACTGTTACATTTACTGATAAAAATTGGAAGGTTTCAAAAGGTGCCTTAGTAGTAGCAAAAGGTGTGAAAGTAGGCACCTTATATCTTTGTACAGGTCATACTGTTCCTTCTACTTTAGCTGTTACAGAGAAAAAATAAATAGGTTCAAGAACAGTTGCTGCAGGTTTGCAGGAAGAGACTGGAAAAGTTGCTGCAGGTTTTGAGACAACACTGTGGCATAACAGACTTGGGCATATGAGTGAAAAAGGTATGAAGGTACTTCATTCTAAGAAAGTTTTACCAGGTCTGAAATGTATTAATATGGATTTATGTGAAAGTTGTGTGTATGGAAAATAAAAGAGAGTCAGTTTTCTCAAGGATGGGAAGCAAAAGAAAAATAAAAAATTAGAGCTTGTGCATACAGATGTATGGGGACCAGCTCAGGTATCTTCTCTCAGTGGCTCTCGGTATTATGTAACATTCATAGATGATGCAACTAGGAAGGTCTGGATTTATTTCCTTAGATAGAAATTTGATGTATTCGAAACATTTAAGAAATAGAGAAGCTTGGTTGAGAATGAGACAGGTAAAAGATTAAAATGTCTCAGATCTGATAATGGCGGTGAGTATTGCAGCAAAGAATTTGAAGATTATTGTTCCTTTAATGGAATTTGTAGGTAGAAAATGGTTCCAGGGACTCCACAGGAAAATGGAGTGGCTAAACGCATGAATAGGACAATAATGGAGCGTGCAAGGACCATGAGATTGCATGTTGGGCTGCCTTTAAACATGTGGGCAGAGGCTGTCAACACTGCTGTATATTTAATTAACAGAGATCCTTCAGTTCCTTTGGGCTGTGGTATTTCAGAGGAAGCATGGACATGCAAGAAGGTGAGTTATTCTTTTCTGAAAACCTTCAGCTGTGAAGCATTTGCACATATAGATTCTGAAAATAGAACCAAGTTGGATGCAAAATAAAAAAGGTGTACCTTTGTTGGATATGGCATTGATGAATTTGGTTATAGGCTTTGGGATTTTGAAAATCAAAAAATTGTGAGAAGTAGGGATGTTATATTCAATGAGAAGGTGTTGTACAAAGATCAGTTGCAGTAGCATGAGAAGAAAGAAAAGGATTATGTTGTGCTGGATGATACTCCAAATAGTGATGTTCCAGTGGTTCCTCATGCTCCGCAATAGCAACCAAAAATACCACAAACTCCAGTGAATGTTAGACGGTCCACAAGGATAAGTAGACCTCCTGAAAGGTTTTCTCCCTCTTTGTATTCTATTTTGTTAACAGATACTGGTGAACTAGAAGGGTATGATGAAGCTATGCAGGTGGATACACAGGTTCAGTGGGAGCTTTCAATGAAAGAAGAAATGGACTCCTTGCTGAAAAATCAGACTTGGGAATTATGTAAGTTACCTGCAGGTAAAAAGGCTTTACCCAATAAATGGGTTTACAGGCTGAAAGAGGAAGATGGAGGTAAGAAAAGATTTAAGGCCAAGTTAGTTGTAAAAGGATTTGCACAGAAAAAAGGCATTAATTTTGATGAGATATTTTCTCCGGTTGTCAAGATGACTTCTATTCGTACTATTTTAAGTATTGTGGCTGCTGAAGATTTACATTTGGAACAGCTAGATGTTAAAACTGCCTTTCTCCATGGTGATTTGGAGGAGGAGATCTATATGGAACAGCCCCAAGGATTTGAGGTCAAAGGTAAGGAGAAACTAGTGTGCAGATTGAAGAAGAGTTTGTATGGCCTAAAACAAGCACCTCGGCAATGGTATTTGAAATTTGACAGTTTTATGGCTGAGCAAGGCTACAGCAGGTGTAATTCTGACCATTGTGTTTATTTTAAGAGGTTAGATAATGATAGCTACATTATTTTATGTTTATATGTTGATGACATGCTTGTAGCTGGGTCTAACATGGATCACATAAGAGAGTTAAAACAATAGTTGGCACAGTCATTTGATATGAAGGATTTGGGGGCAGCAAAACAAATCCTTGGTATGAAAATTTGAAGAGATAGGCAGAACAGAAATTTAACTCTATCTCAAGCTGCTTATGTTGAAAAGGTGTTGTAGAGATTCCACATGGAGAATGCAAAAGCTGTCAGCACACCTTTGCCTAGTTATTTGAAATTGACTAAGGACATGTGTCCTAAGATGCAAGAGGAGGAAGAGAAAATGTCCAAGGTACCATATGCTTCAGCTATAGGCAGTTTAATGTATGCCATGGTATGCACGCTACCAGATATTGCACATGCTATAGGAGTCGTTAGCCGGTATATGAGTCATACCGGATTAGAGCATTGGAATGTAGTAAAATAGATTCTCTGGTATTTGAGAGGTACATCTAATAAACACTTATGTTTTGGGGGCTCTAATACTATTTTAGCAGGCTATGTAGACTCAGATTTGGCAGGAGATATTGATACCAGGCGGAGTACTACAGGTTATGTCTTTACTGTAGGAGGAACAGCGGTGAGTTGGATTTCCAGGTTACAAAAGGTGGTTGCTTTATCCACTACCGAGGCAGAATATGTAGCTGCAACAGAGGCAAGCAAGGAGATGATATGGCTGCAATCTTTCATGAATGAATTAGACACACAACAGGTTAAAAGTTATTTGTTTACAGATAGCCAGAGTGCCATACATCTTGCACAGAATTCTGCCTTGCATTCAAAGACCAAACATATACAGTTGAGGTATCACTTCATTCGGTCGGTGTTGGATGATGGACAGTTACAGCTGGCAAAGATACATACAGATGACAATCCAGCAGATATGTTTACAAAGGCAGTGACAAGGGAGAAGCTGAGCTCCTCTTCAGCTTCGGTTGGTCTTCTAGACTGAAAACAACTAAAAATAGAACAGCAGAGTCCCGGGTGCTTATTTCCAGTGGGAGCTACAGGGTCAGTGGTGTTATGATCAGTCTCCAAGTGGGAGATGATATGGTGTGGAGTCTGATCAGTCTCCAAGTGGGAGATTGTTGTTATATGGAGCCTAATCAGACTCAGAGGTTATATTTACCCCACTTTTATCGGCGCGGTTTCCCCCCAAATTCCTACAGGGTCAAGGGGCAGCGCCCCTTGCGGGGGTTTGGGGTAGTGCCCCCAAGACGGGGTCAAGGGGCGGGGTTTTTTATTATTTTATAATGCACCGGAAGTTAATTTTTTCATTGACTGACATAAGAAAACCCTATTTTGTAACCGAATAAAGCTTGATACAAAGCAGCTAAGGGTTAGGGTTTTGGTATTGTATTGTAGCATTTTGTAGCGGTATTGAGTTGCAGGGATTGCTGATTGTAATCGGTTTGATTTACAGTATAATAATATTGGACTCTCTGTTTGGTGGATGTAGCCTGAGTTTGGGTGAACCACATTAAAACTTGTCTCTCGTTGTTATTATTTCTATGTATTTTCATTTCTTTGTTTAATCTTTATTTGCATTTAATTGATATCTTCTGTCGGCTAACCCTAACATGCCACTGTTTTATACTTGCCAAACTCTACTAGTTCATTTCCAACCGCATGTGTTCTTTCCATATGTTCACATATTGGCAAACATTGCAAGCCACCGCAACGATGACATGTGCCATCCAAGCATAATTTCTTGTAGAATATTTGACCTTCCTCTCTTTCACATAAAATTCTTGATATGAAGTCTCTTGAAGATGTTGGTGGGGCACGTATGGCACAACCCTGCAAAACATTGTTAGTATGCATATCTAAACATATAGACCTATAAACATCAAAATGGTTAGAAAATTCAATATGTAATCTACAACAACAAGTAGTGCATGTGTGATTTATCTTGACATAGAAAGGTTTTAGCATTTCAAAATATCTTTGACAATTTTTAATTTGAGGATACTTCTCTAGAAATTTACCATAAAACTATATTTGAGTCTCATCCAAAAAATGCTTTGGATGTGGCTCACAGTTCTGACTACCGATTCTCTTTCTTACCACATCCCTTTTATTCAGAGATACCCTTGTGTAATTCTTTCAAAAGTCTTCAATTAGTGATCTCAATGCTTCAACAATTGGTTTATCTTTTCGTGGTAGTCTCCCTAATAACGCCCATAATTCATTGGCATTAGTGTCCTCAATTCTTTGGCATCTTCAAATGGCTCTTGATAAATTTTTCCTATTAATTCTCAATTCTTGACTCATCTTTCTAATGAGATGAGCTTTCCTCATTTGACTACTTACTATAGTTGATGTAATCACACGTTGTGTTGCATTACTATCTTTTGTGTGCGAGGTGTTACCCACACTTTCATACACACTCATCAGATTCTTGACAATAGATTTTTCACTTGAAGCCTATGATGTTCTCAACCCTTAACTCTAATCTGTCATCCCTAAACCCTAAACACTATCCCTATTCCTAAACCCTCAACGGGCTCAATACTATACCTTAAACCCTAATCCCTTATCCCTAAACCCTCCAACCCTTTCCCTAATCCTTATACCCTCAACACTCTACTTTAACCCTAATCCCTCAACCCTCAACCCTATCCCTAAACCCTAAACCCTAAAACCTCAACCCTCAACCCTCAACATCAAATCCTATTCCCTCAACCCTAAACTCTATCCCTAAACCCTATCCCTAAACCCTCAACACTATACCTTAAACCCTAATCCCTCAACCCTCAACCCTAAACCTTATCCCTAAACCCTAATCCCTCAACCCTCAACCCTAATCCCTCAACCCTCAACTCTAATCCCTCATCCCTAAACCCTAAATACTATCCCTATTCCTAAACCCTCAACGAGCTCAATACTATACCTTAAACCCTAATCCCTTATCCCTAAACCCTCCAACCCTATCCCTAATCCTTATACCCTTAACACTCTACTTTAACCCTAATCCCTCGACCCTCAACCCTATCCCTAAACCCTCAACCCTCAAACCTCAACACTCAACCCTTAACGTCAAACCCTAATCCCTCAACCCTTAACTCTAATCCCTTGACCCTCAACCCTATCCTTAAACCCTCAACCCTAAAACCTCAACCCTCAACCGTCAACATCAAACCCTAATCCCTCAACCCTTAACTCTAATCCCTCGACCCTAAACCCTATCCCTAAACCATCAACACTATACATTAAACCCTAATCCCTCAACCCTAAACCCTAAACCCCATCCCTAAGCCCTAATCCATCAACCCTCAACCCTAATCACTATCCCTATTCCTAAACCCTCAAAGGGCTCAATACTATACCTTAAACCCTAATCTCTTATCCCTAAACCCTCCAACCCTATCCCTAATCCTTATACCCTCGACACTCTACTTTAACCCTAATCCCTCGACCCTCAACCCTATCCCTAAACCCTCAACCCTCAACCCTCAACCCTCAACATCAAACCCTAATCCCTCAACCCTTAACTCTAATCCATCGACCCTCAACCCTATCCCTAAACCCTAAAGCTGCAACCCTAAACCCTCAATGTCAAATCATAATCCCTCAACCCTTCACTCTAATCCCTCAACCCTAAATACTATCCCTAAACCCTCAACACTATACCTTAAACCCTAATCCCTCAACCCTCAACCCTAAACCTTATCCCTAAACCCTAATCCCTCAACCCTCAACTCTAATCCCTCATCCCTAAACCCTAAATGCTATCCCTATTCCTAAACCCTCAACGGGCTTGATACTATACCTTAAACCCTAATCCCTTATCCCTAAACCCTCCAACCCTATCCCTAATCCTTATACCCTTGACACTCTACTTTAACCCTAATCCCTCAAACCTCAACCCTATCCCTAAACCCTCAACCCTCAAACCTCAATGTACTCAACCCTCAACGTCAAACCCTAATCCCTCAACCCTTAACTCTGATCCCTCGACCCTCAACCCTATCCCTAAACCCTCAACTCTAAAACCTCAACCCTCAACACTCAATGTCAAACCCTAATCCCTCAATCCTTAAATCTAATCCCTCAACCCTCAACCCTATCCCTAAACCCTCAACACTATACCTTTAACCCTAATCCCTCAACCCTAAGCCCTAATCCATCAACCCTCAACCCTAATCCATCAACCCTCAACCCTAATCCCTCATCCCTAAACCCTAAACACTATCCCTATTCTTAAACCCTCAACATGCTTGATACTATCCCTCAACCCTTAACCCTTAAAACTTAAACTCTAAAACCTATCCCTACACCCTCGACACTCGACACTATATCTTAAACTTTAATCCCTTAACCATCATCCCTAAAGCCTCAACCCTAAATCCTTAAACCTTAAATGCTAAACCCTATCCCTAATCCCTCTACCCTCGACACTCTACTTTAACCCTAATCCCTTGACCATCAACCCTATCCCTAAACCCTCAATCCTCAACCCTCAACCCTCAACTCTCAACATTAAACCCTTATTCATTAACCCTAAACCCTAATCCCTCAAACCTAAACCCTATCCCTAAACCATTGACTCTCAACACTATACCTTAAACCCTAATCCCTATCCCTCAACCCTTAACCCTTAAAATTTAAACCCTATCCCTACACCCTCAACACTCAACACTATATCTTAAGCCTTAAACCCTCATCCCTAAAGCCTTAACCCTCAATCCTTAAACCTTCAACCCTAAACCCTACCCTAATCCCTCTACCCTCGGCACTCTAACCCTAACCTCGACATTAAATGCTAATCCATCAACCCTAAACCCTAAACCCTATCCCTAAACCCTCAACCCTCAACACTATACCTTAAACCCTAATCCATCAACCCTAAAACCTAATCCCTCAACCCTCAACCCTAAACACTATCAATAAACCCTCAACCCTCAACACTATACCCTCAACCCTAATCCCTCATCCTTAAACCCTAAACACTATCCCTATTCCTAAACCCTCAACCCTCAACACTATACCTTAAACCCTAATCCCTTATCCCTAAACACTAAACCCTATCCCTGAACCCTTAACCCTTAAAACTTAAACCCTAAAACCTATCCATAAACCCTCGATGCTCAACACTATATCTTAAACCCTAATCCCTTAACCCTCAGCCCTAAAGCCTCAACCCTCAATCATTAAACCTTAAACCCTAAACCCTATCCCTAATCCCTCTACCCTCAACACTCTACTTTAACCCTAATCCCTTGACCATCAAACCTATCCCTAAACCCTCAAACCTCAACCCTCAACTCTCAACATTAAACCCTAATCTGTCAACCCTAAACCCTATTCCTAAACCCTCAACCCTCAACAATATTCCTTAAACCCTAATCCATCAACCCTAAACCATAATCCCTCAACCCTAAACCCTATCGGTAAACCCTAAACAGTAAACCCTATCCTTAAACACTCAACCCTCAGCAAGTTATACCTTAAACTTTTAATCCCTCAACCTTCAACCCTCAACCCTAATCCCTCATCCCTAAACCCTAAATGCTATCCCTATTCGTAAACCCTCAACCCAATACACTATACCTTAAACCCTAATCCCTTACCCCTAAACCTTAAACCCTATCCCTCAACCCTTAATCCTTAAACCCTAAAACCTGTCCCTAAACCCTCAACCCTATACCCTCAACAATATACTTAAGCCCTAATACCTCAATCATCAACCCTATACCTTAAACCTAAAGCCTACACCCTCAAACCCTCATCCCTAGACCATATAACCTCATCCTTATATCCTAAACCTCGAATATTGTGCCTCAACCCTATACTTAAATTAAACCTAAACCATACGTGCTCTTAGCCCAAGTCACCCTATGACTTATATACCCTCAATCCATATTGTAAACCCTAAACCCTAATTCCCGTGCCTTACACACTTAATCTTATACACTCAACAACCTGAATATTAACCCTCAACTGTAACCCTCAACCCTCAACCCTCTACCTATTAATTAAGCCCTAATCCCTCAACCCTCAACCCTCAAAACTATACAGGCTCAGGTCCTTATATACACTAAACCCAAAACACTTACATACATACATCCATACATACAAACATACATACATACAAAGATGCATACATACAAGCATGCATACATGTAAATACATACACGCATGCATACATACCTACAAGAATAGATATAAACATCCATGAAACATACTTATGAAATTTGAACATATCTCATTCAAAGGAAGACATAATGCAAGTGCGTTATAACGCGCTCGCATTATGTCGAACTGGGAAAAGGCTGACAAACATGCAAAAAAGCACAACATAACGTGCTCGCGTTATGTTGTGCTTTGGGAATCCCAAGCCTTGGGCTTGGGATTTGCTTTGGATTTCCAACCCAAAGGCTTGGTGTGCCTTTTCAACATCCACAGACGTGTTTTTGCAAATTCTTCAAGATTTCACATAATTTGTTCGTGCTAACCCTCAAATTTGTACGTGTTTCAAGGTCAAACAAATCGAACACCTAGGTAATGTTAGTTTTTCTCTTAGTTATTTAACAATGTAATTTTTTTCACATTTTGACAATGTTATGCCTTTCATCTTTAATTTCTTTTGTTTGTGTGTCTAGTTTGGGCAAAAACCACTATTTGGTCTTTTTTTCATTGTAAATTAACCATTCATTGAAATTTTAAAAAAATTACATATTTAGAAACTAGACTCCATTCTACACATATTAAAAAAAAGAAAAAATGATTTTCAATTAGTTTTCAAAATTTATAGGGGTTGCACAACCAAAATTCTATTTTTTAGGATGTGTCCACTTTGAAAATTAGTAAAAAATCAAATATTCATCAAAAAATTATAAAAAAAAATTGGACATAAACCACATGATGTTAGCTAATTTCTCACTAAAGCAATTTTAAAAATACCAAAAAAAGTTAACCTTTTGAGGGAGCCACAAAACATGCTATGTTATGTTTTTTTGACAGAAACAACACCAATTTCTGTGGCTCCCTCTTTTGAACCCCTTAATCTATACCATTTTAAAAAAAAATTAGTAGTTTAGAAAGTAGACTTGGAGCACTACGAACATTGTTTTGGTTGCATCTCCAAATTTTGAGTGTAACTATGCTCAATTTCTCATCCAAGGCCAACATTTCCTAACTTTAGAAAAAAAATGGCCACTTAAGACCCCTTTTTGGCCCCCCATATTCTTGCACTTACCCTTTTCTTGTAGGTTGAGGAGTGGTCCTGGTGAATATATCAACTATGAGGGTCTCCCCTTCTACTGCAAACATTGTTTTACCACTGGTCATTTGGCTTTAGATTATACTTTCTCTAGTTGTAAGTTGAGTTCATCTACTTGGTGGAGGAACACCCAAACCCACCACCTTACTATGTTTCCTAAGAGTTTTGATTCTACTTATAGGAGTCACCTCCCTCTAGGCCCCTTTTGACAATCCCTCTTTTTGTGGATGTCCCATCTAGGATTGGTGAAGCTCCTATAGCTCCCTCAACTATTGATGGGGTTCTTGCTATTGGTGCTTCATTGCCTGTTGGTTAGTCTTGTTGTGATGTTTTGATGGTTGGTATCTCCTTGCATGGTGCGTCATGTTGTGGACTCCATTCCCTTCTCTCCACACTCTAAGGACCTGGAGAAATGTGTCTCCTAGACTATTGTTCAAAGGTCAAAGAAAGGTCTTCCCAAGTCTATTTCTTAGTCACACACCTATGTTAGGGGTGCACAGTGAACTAGGGTAGGGTTTGCATTGTTTAGGCTAGATCCTTGATGTTATGATGTGCTTGGAAGCTTGGCTACTATTGTGCTATCTTTGTTCCTTTTGGTTGTTCCATCCCTTATGTAAAGTATGCATTCCATCACAAAAGTTACATGAAGTAAATAATCCACTTAATTACATCATTTCAAGTAAAAAATAAATCTCATAAACATGAATCAATAAAAGTCATTAAATCTTCCAAATCACGTGCTTAATCTAGGTGTTAACACTATAAAAGAATATACAAAGTCCATTGTATTTCATGCAATAAATCATCCATTGATAATTACAAGATACAATAATCATGTCCAATATAAGAATAATAAATCAAACAAACTCTTCAATTGCCATGAACCCACATGGTCCTCTTGCAAGCCGAGAGATAGGAACATGGATCAGGTGCTTTTCCACCCAACCATGAAGAAATTACACTTCCCCAAATGCCTTCATAACATGAAGGAAACCCAGCCCTGCACGAAACATCTAGCAACCTGGAAAAAATTAGTAGGAGGGAACACCCGATGCAACCTGAAGTCTAATGTGCAAATCTAAATAATGATATGCAAATTGTCTCACAACAGAATGTGGCAAAGACATATATAAATAAAGTTTTGCTAGACAAATATTCATCTTTTTCAATGAATTCCCGGCTTAGGCCTAAGCATTTAAAATAGTTTAAGGTTCAATTCCTAAAAAGAGGAAAAGCCATCTCTGATATTCCACATTTGGCATCCTAGCCCAAAAGTAACCCCAAACGCACATAAGAGATAATCTGCTTTCTTTTCAAAATAAATAGCAATCCATATTCGCCTATAAACCATCTCAAATCTATCCCTAGCTGGGCCAAATGCCTTGTAGGGCATCCCCTTGAAATAGTATGCAAGCCATCACTGTTGCATTCATGTTCATGCTCTGATTCTGCAACCTTTTGCTAGTATGAATGCTCTAGCTGCTACACATGGTTTGGAAAGATGGTTGCTTCCACCTTATGAGCGATATGCTCATGATTTTCTAAATTAGGCTCAGAAAATGAGCCCTGCACATGCTCAATAGTGAAATCTCTTTCACCAAGGAGTTGATATCCTTGTTGGATAATCAAAAACAAATCTTCAATTTGTTCTTGCCCATGTTCAATCTTCACATCATCATCTTCAATAAAACATGGGAGCTCCTCAAACAAGTATGTATTATCAGTCTCTGCATTTTTCGGTATAGGGCTGCCTATTTGCTCCTTTTCATGAGCTAGAACCTCATGGTTATGCTTTTCTGCACATGCCAGCAACTCACCATCATTTTCATTGTCCCCATTTTGCTCTAACTGCATGCCCACTTCATCTTCAATGCAACTGGGCAGTTCATGAAACAAGATGGCGTCATCAAATTCTGGAGCCACTGCAGCAATCTCCTCCTCTTTGTTTTCAATTGACTGCAATTCCACTGGATTCTGCTCACTTGACTTTTGTAGTCGAAGGCTCTCCCAATGCAGTCTTTACATTTCATCTTTGTTTAGGGCTCAAACCCTTATTTGAATTAACATTACTCACAGGTGTAAGAGGTTCCAACAATTCTACCTTTGTGAGCGTAGGAACAACAAACTGCTCCTCATTAGTTTCTTTCTCTTCCATCTCCACCTTTGGCTTATCCCACCGACTACCCCGGTAGACAACAGGTCCACCTTTGAAAAGCGAAATAGTATCAGGGTCAGAGGCTTGAATATTTCCTTGAATTTTCTAGAGGGAAGAGGGTTCTTGGAAAATTTGTTCCTGGGGAGTGATAAACTGGGTTTCCACAGGAACAGGGTCTTGTGGAGGGAGAAGGCCTCTGAAACTTGGGAATTTGAAAGACATCGAGGTTGCTCTGTTATAAGTTGATTTGTAGTGGTAGACGAGGAGGCTTTGAAATTGGGAAAAGAGGGCACAGAATGAGTCACTTGCCTCATCTGTTCTTCTTGAGTTGCAATCTGCATAGCAAGATTTTCCTGAGTTGCAATCTGCATAGAAAGGTTTTCCTGAAAAACCCTTTCCTGTGCCTCCTATTGCCGGGTATGCTCCATCATTTCTTGAAACATGGATCAGGTGCTTTTCCACCCAACCATGAAGAAATTACACTTCCCCAAATGCCTTCATAACATGAAGGAAACCCAGCCCTGCACGAAACATCTAGCAACCTGGAAAAAATTAGTAGGAGGGAACACCCGATGCAACCTGAAGTCTAATGTGCAAATCTAAATAATGATATGCAAATTGTCTCACAACAGAATGTGGCAAAGACATATATAAATAAAGTTTTGCTAGACAAATATTCATCTTTTTCAATGAATTCCCGGCTTAGGCCTAAGCATTTAAAATAGTTTAAGGTTCAATTCCTAAAAAGAGGAAAAGCCATCTCTGATATTCCACATTTGGCATCCTAGCCCAAAAGTAACCCCAAACGCACATAAGAGATAATCTGCTTTCTTTTCAAAATAAATAGCAATCCATATTCGCCTATAAACCATCTCTAACAGTGAAAAACAAAAATTTGAGCGTGCTCCCCCCTAAAATGTTTGAAAACTAATCAAAAATTAATTTTTTTTGAATTCGTGTAGAATGGAGTCTAGTTTCTAAAAACATAACTTATTTCAATTTTCAATGAACGGTTAAAAAAAAGTCAAAAATACTAGACTCTAGTTTTTGACAAAAACTGGACACACTAACAAAATAAATTCAAGATGAAACACTAAACATACTCAAAATGTGAAAAAAATTATATGGTTAGATAGCTAATAGAGAGCTTAAGATTATGGTGGTATTTTTTTGAGTTTTCATTGAAAAAAGTGCCATCATGATGGGGAGCACTCTCCAGATTATCTCTAGATTTTGTTAAAAACTGATAAAAACACGTCAAACAAAGCTGAGCACAACGCAAGTGTGTTATAACGCGCTTGTGTTATGATGAGCATAACTGGCAATACACATGCCAATTGAATTTGCTTGAAAGTTTCTAAAGCCTTTTCAACAAATCCATTTTTTGCATATCTTGCAATCATTGCATTCCATTATAGAACATCTCTTTTAGGTGTTACGTCTTACAATTGACATGCCTTGTATATGCTTCCACACTTTACATACATGTCTACAAGGGCAGCTACACTTCCTATCATCTCTCTCTCTCTATTTCTCTCCCCTCTCCATGTCCTACCCTTTCTTTGATTCTCTACTTCCCTCCCCTCTCTACCTCCCACCTTCTCTCTCACTCTCTTCTTTCCTCCCCTACCTACCTTCTACTGTCTCTCTCACTCTCTACTTCCCTCTCCTATCTACCTCCTACCCTCTTTCTGAGTCTTTGCTTCCCTTGCCTCTCTACATCCTACCTTCTCTCTCACTCTCTTCTCCCCCTCCCTCTCTACCTCTTACCCTCTCTCTCACTTTCTACTTCCCTCCCCTGTCTACCTCGTACCCTCTCTCTTAGTTTCTACTTCCCTCCCCTGTCTACCTCCTACCCTCTCTCTCTCTTCTTCCTTGCCCTGTCTAACTACTATGGTCCTCTCCCGCTCTCTACTTCCATCCTGTCTCTACCTCCTATCCTCTCTCTCACTCTCTACTTCCCTCCCCTCTGTACCTCTCCTCCTCATTCTTCCCATCCAATTAAATTTCATAAATTATCTTGTTTCCATTTCATTGAATCCCAATTTATATCCTCATCCATCTTTACATGTCCTATTTTTATTACATTTCCATGTTCTTTGTCGACAAGGGAGAGCAAGAGGGAGAAAAAGGGAGAGAGGATGGAGATGGAGGGGAGAGAAACTTGGGAGAGATACCTAGTGATAGGGAGAGAGAGAGAGATAGAGAGTCCTAGTTTTCTTGTTTTAGAGAGAGAGAGAGGGTGGGTCGGGTTTATGAGTTTAGGGTTGCTTAAGTTTAGGGTTTAGGGGAATCATTTAGGGTTTAGGAGTTTAGGGCTGCTCAAGTTCAGGGTTTAGGGTTTTGGGTTAGTGTTTAGGGGAATTATTTAGAGTTTAGGGGTTTACGGTTGCTTAGGTTTATGGTTTAGAGTTTAGGGGTTAGGGTTTAGGTGTTAGGGATTTAGGGTTGTTTAGGTTTAGGGTTTAGGGTTTACAGAGAAAGAGAGAGTGAGGGGATCAATAGATATTGGGAGAGATCTAGGGAGATAGAGGTTTAGAGTTGCTTCCAAGTTTTATGGTTTAGAGGTTTGGGGTTTAGAGTTGCTCAGTTTTAGGGTTTAGGGGTTAGGGGTTAGGATTTTTAGGGGAATTATTTAGGGTAACTTAAGGTTTAGAGGTTTAGGTTAGGGTTTAGAGAGAGAGGACCGATAGGGAGATATAGAGGAGACCGGGGGGAGACATAGGGAGATAGAGGGTGAGGGACATGGCTAGAGACATAGGCAAAGAGAATGAGAGGTAAAGGGATGATAGAGACAAGGAGATAGAGTTTATGGTTGATCAAATTTAGGGTTGATTGGGTTTAGGGTTTAGGGGTTAGGGAGAGATATGAAGATAGAGGGTGAGGGACATGGCTAGAGACATAGCCAGAGAGATTGAGAGGTAGAGAGATGATAGAGACAAGAAGATAGGGGTTTAGGGTTGATCAGGTTTAGAGTTTAGGGGTTAGGAGTTTAGAGAGGGAGAGATAGGGAGATAAAGGGTGATGGACATGGCCAACAACATAGGTAGAGGGATGATAGAGATAAGGAGATAAGGGTTTAGGGTTGATCGGGTTTAGGGTTTATGGTTGGTATTTATGATGTATAGAATGGTGTAAATGACTAACATATTGGTGCTTATGATGTCCTGATGGCTCCTGTGGCTGGCAGAGGGTAGAATGACACATGTGACTGGCTAGGTGTAGAATGATGTTTGTGATTGATAGGTAGGTGCTACTAAGGATCATATTGGCACATATGATCTACAAAATGGTGCAAATGACTAACAGATTAGCACTATGATCTTCTAATGGCTCTTGGTGAGGTATTTGTTTGATTTTGATTATTTTTTGGATCATTTGAGATGAATCTTAGATTGATTTGGGATGGAGTTGGGATGAAATGGATTGGTTTAGGGATGATGAGAGGTGAAAAGGGCTAGATTAGGAATGATTTGGGAATGATTAGAATGGTTTTAGGGATGGTCTAAAGTGGTTTAGTGCTGATTAGGGAATGATTAGAATGATTTAGGAATAGTTTAGGGATGGTATTTGAGATGAAATCCAAGTTGATTTGAAAATGATTAGGGGTGAAGTTAAATTGATTTGGATGTGATTTGGGATGGTGTGAAGTGGTTTAGGACTGATTTTAAGTGGTTTAGGGATGATTAGAGATGAAATTGAATGGATTAGGGATGATTTGGGATTGATTAGGAATGAATTTGGTTGGAATGAAAGCTTAATGTTTTCATGTTTTCACGTTATAGAGATTGGGAGAGATAGGGAGATAGGGGTTTAGGGTTGCTTCTAGGTTTTATGGTTTAGGGGTTAGGGGTTTAGGGTTTCTCATTTTTAGGGTTTAGGGGTTAGGGGTTAGAGTTTAGAGGCATTATTTATGGTTTAGGGTTTATGGTTTAGGGGTTAGGGGTTAAGGTTTAGAGGTTTAGGTTTATGGTTTAGGTTTATAGTTTAGGTAGAGAGGTGAATAGGGAGATACAGAGGAGACTGAGCCTAGGAGAGATATCTGTGTCTCCTCTATCCCTCTCTCTAACTATACCTACCTCTCTATCTCTCTCCCTATCTCTCTATCTTGCTAGATCTCTTTCGGTCCCATCTCTCTAACTCTACCTTTCTATCTCTCTCTCCCTCACTATTTGAGGTTTACATGAGTTTAGGGTTTCTCAAGTAAATATGGTTCAGGTTTTAGGGTAAGGGTTTAGGGGAATTATTTAGGCTTTAGGGGTTTAGGGTTTACGGGTTAGGGGTTTAGGGTTTCTTGAGTTTAGGGGTTAGGGTTTAGGGTTTAGAGAGAGATAGAGTGAGGGGACCAATAGAGATTGGGAGAGATAGGGAGATAGAGGTTTAGGGTTGCTTCCAAGTTTTATGGTTTAGGGACCTTAGGGGTTAAGGAGTTTAGGGTTGCTCATTTTTAGGGGTTAGGGGTTAGGGGTTAGGGTTTAGGGACATTATTTAGGATTTAGGGTTTATGGTTTAAGGGTTAGGGGTTAAGGTTTATTGTTTAGGTAGAGAGGTGAATAGGGAGATACAAAGGAGACCAAGCCTAGGAGAGATATCTCTATCTCCTCTATCCCTCTCTCTAACTATACCTACCTTTGCTTCCAAGTTTTATGGTTTAGGGACCTTAGGGGTTTAGGGGCATTATTTAGGGTTTAGGGTTTATGGTTTAGAGGTTTAGGTTTATGGTTTAGGTAGAGGGGAGAATAGGGATCCCTATCTCTATTTCTTTGGACATATGGATCCCTATCTCTTAATCTATCCCTCACTACCTCTCTCTCTCCTCCTCTTTATCTCTCTCCCCATCCTTCTACCTCTTGAAATCTCTCTCCCTATGTCTCTAGACATATCTTGATCTCTTCCCCTATCGAGCTATCTATTCTCATAACCCCATCTCTTAACATACCCCTCTCTACCTTTCTCTCTGTATTTCCCTATCTATCTCTCCCTTGCTATATCTATCTCCCTATATCTCCCCTCTCTATATATATGTATCTCTATCTTTATCCCTCTATAGACCCCTTTCTCTATCTCGATCCCCATTTCTCCCTTTTCCCGTCTCTATCTCCACCTATCCTCTCTGTTAGTGTAGGTTTTTATTTCCTAGTCGGGTTATTTATTTTCCCCTATATTCCTAGGTTTTTCCTACACTTCTATTAATCTCGCTTAGGTTAATAAAGCATGTCTTATTAGGTGAGTGGTTGCGAGGTATCACCTTCCTACATGTGAGCATCCATTAGCTATCTTGGGAAGATACTTTGCTATCTTTAGTCCTATAGATGGTTGCTCCTGATTGGTCAGTGTTGCCACCTCCTCCCTCTTCCTAGTCTATATAAGCATGCTACCTGGCTTGAATTTGGCATCTTTTGCTTTTGCATCCTCTTAATGCTATTTTGCTTCTAGCATTTGCATTACTCTCTTGGAGACTAACTCTGTGTTGCTATTTTGATTCCGTATCATTTGCATTCATAGTTTAGATATCTATTCTTTGCACTAGTTTTCTGGGTTAATAATCTTTTCAGATTCTAACACTCTCTATCTCCATGTCCCTCTCTATCTCTCCATGTCTCCCAATCCCTCTTTATATATAGGATAGAGAAATGAAGAGAGAGAGAGAGAGAGACTCTCTCATGTAGACACAAGGTTACCTTTATGTTATCATGCTTCACAGAATGCGCTCGTGTTATAACGCGATAACGTTCTGGGAAGCATGGAAAATAGTAAAAAAGCATGTGGGATCCGTGTTTCAGACCCCACATGCTTTTTATTCCTTCTTTTCACAAGTATATCGGACAAAAACACACTTTTCATGTTGGTTGACTAAATAAGAATCATTTTTATATCAATCCACCACCTTTTTTTGTTTTTTCAATGTAGAAGTGATTTTTTATGTTTTTGGAGAAAATTTGGTTATTTTAAATTGAAAGTTTCATGTTTCATGTGTGATTTTGTTTCAAAGCTAATTACCATTGATATATAGATTGAATTTGATTATATATGTTTGTTTTTTACATAAATTTTACTAATCCTATTCTAGAATTATATAGAATTCATAATCAAACTTGAGAAAAACAAGAATTTGAGGATTTTGAAGCCATATTTTGGAGAATTGGTCAACTACAATATTGAATTCTAAAGTATGTTCAATTTTAATTCACATATATATGTTCTTATGTTCTTTATGTCTTTAAATGTCTTTATGTCTTTATGTTTTTTATGTTCTTTATGTTCTAAGACATATATGTGTCTAGGTATATTAGTTAGTTTAGTCAAAGAGACTCCAAATTCCTCATGTTTCCACCTTGTTTTGGCCCTTCATGCCTTTATTTCACCTATTTTCAGCTATACAAGAGAAAAACATTATCAAATACTTCATAAAATAATTTTAGTTAACAACTATTTGTCATACTCATATTCGAGTGTATACATGGAGCCAAAATTGGTTTTGGAAGACTCTTAATTTTTGCCCTAGGATGATATAGAAGGATTTATTCCTTAATACATGCATAATTCAATTCATTTAATAGAACCATGCATGAAATGATACTTTTCTTACAAAAACGGAGGAAATGAGCACCACAAACTATTTGAAAAATTGTTACAACTCACTTTGATACCACTCAATCCATAAAAAATATGATGGAGATTATGTATTTACTTCATCAACATAACAAAATTTTAGAGAAGAGAGTTATATATGTAAATATATGGACATACAAGCATCATGGCATAAGATGATACAAAGGGAGTTACAAGGAGATAAAACACTAAAAAGGAGGTCTTCATGAGTATAGGACAGTCATGTAAGTCTATAATAGTCCACTATCATAGTCTATATAACCCTGCTGCCATGTATGATCCTCCTTGCATTTGAAGGTCATTTTACAATGCTATGAAAGTTATAATTTATTACAAAGAGGTCCTTCTTATTGCATCTATGTACAATGAAATTCATACATTTATACACTGTTTACAATGAATGTGTAAAGAGTTCTCTTCCTACAACTATGCATATGCTACAGAGCTGAGATAAGAGTTTGTGCACATTACAATAATGAAAACCATCACTGTTATGCTACAACATGGTACAAGTCATCTATGTTACATGCTACAACATTTATGTTACTATGGAACACAAATGTGCATGCTTACAACACCCAAAACATGTCATCACTAGCTCTTACATTCTCTATTTTCCTTGTCCTTTCTTGACCTCCAAGTGGCCATACTTCTCATACTCACCCATTGTGAGTGAAATGTACTACTTGCTTGCTCTACAAGTGAAAAACTTGAACACAACTCAATCCATAGGAAAAACTTGGAGTGCTAATCAAATGCCCCTACAAATGAAAGAAACTCACACTTATCTCCTTTGCAAATCAAGTAAATACTTTATCCAAGTATCATTACATACTAACATCATTCAATGTTGATGTAGACTCATGTGAGAGCTGTTCTCTCTTTAAATTTGATGTTTTAGTGTGCTTTTTTTTTCTTTGTGGTTGCTTACTCTTGCGTTTGTCATTTGGGTGAATCTCTAGATGAAGCTTCCAACACTTGTCACAACAATATCCTCCAACCTTGAAATAAGACCAATAGTTGTTAGCTTTGTACATACTCAAATCAACTTGTTTGTTATCTTCTTTGAGTTTGTTTTGGCCTTTCTCTTCCCTTAGTTTTGGAGAGTTACTTCTTTTTCCATCCTTGCTATGGAAAATATGCTCCTTAGTGGTGTTTGCTTTGTGCATCATTCTACAATTTACTACTTCAGCTTTCTACTTCTTAGAGATACAACCATTCAATTTTCCCCTTTAGAATGTTTTAAATAAGCTCCCAAATGATGCACTACAAGGTGACAACAACTTGGTTTTACAAAGTTTCACAAACTTGTGTTCTTGATTTGACTCACAAACTCTCTCAATGACCCTTCAATGCATTAAGTCTCCAACACACAACTAGGGTTTAGACCTTCATATGAACTATATGAGGCATCTAACAAGATTATGTTCACCAAATAGAACCAACTAAACCACTCTTCAAGTCACAAGGATCCCCTCTTAGCAACCAATCTACCCAAGCCCTCAAATCCTAGGTGCTTAAGGGCATCATAAGGCATAAGGGCTCCAACCTATTCCCCAACCCTAACACAAGCATACACCATGTCAATATAATGTATTCAAACCAATTTTGTCACTTTTAGTGCCTGGAAACATCAACCAATGTCTGATCCACAAATCACTCCTTAAGGCCTAGTAGCCTTCCAAACTTGAAAAATGTGCATAACTTTGTGTAAACTCAGCCAACCCACAAACCAAAAAGTATTTAGACACCCATTATGGAGTAGAACAACATATCAAAATATTTCATGCCCTTGTTTTAGGAAAAATGTGAGTTCTATGATTGGCCCTCTCTAGAAATAGGCCTAATTTGGTCCAATTAACAAAGAAAGTACCCTAGGATCATTCAATAACCACTCCAAACCCTAAAACAATAGGTATATATGTCACAAAACTTCAAATTCTACCATTGGTTAGTATAGCCATGCTCATCTAGGGTGCAAACTAGAAAACCCTTCATTTCTTCACAAATAAGGGGGCTTTAATGAAAATCTCATATCCACTCCAACCCAGAACAAACTAACACTTGATTCACCTTTAAATAGGCCTGCACATGCTATATGAACACTTACTTGGCCAGGTTGCATTCAAATTCACAAAGAACCACTATTTAGCCACCCTTTCCACTTGGAAAATGCATGAAAATGCCCTTAGGGCATTACAAAAAACCCTCTTAGACTCCTTCCCTACACAAAACCTTCCAAATTCATGTTAGAGACACCAAAATTAGCCTATCCACCAATCCATAGGTTTATACAGTAGGTGGATAGATAAATTAGCCATTTTTTTTCTCTTAAAACCCTTATTCTAATAGTCCACTGGGCAGTTTCAGAAATTCAATTAGAAATCCCTCTAAACCCAATGAAAAACCCTCAAAATAGGTGCAAATTAAAGTTAACACATACACCTAACTCATCCAATGAATTTTAAGACTTGACAATACCGTACAGGGCCTAGGTACAGTCTAAAACAGTGAATTGGCAGAAAAAAATGAGTTACAACAGAAAAATAGGGTATAACTTCTTATTTCTTCCTCCAAGTTTGTCCTCCTCTCTTCTATTTAAACTAGATTCAAATGTATATGTGTGTTCAAATGCATACTCCATGACTTATGTATGTTCAATTTATCTTGATATGAGGTGTCTTATTCAGAAGTTTGTAAAACCTTGTTATTCATTATGACTGTGCTATTCATTGTCATTATAAAATTTCTAATGATCATTGTCTTATTCTTTATGCTTGTAGAAATTGTGATCAATGAAATCAAAATGAAGATTATAATATGAATCAAATGCAAAACAACATGATTATACCTTCCTTTTGACTCATGAATCCAAGAGAGGGAAGGAGTCGCACCCGATGGCTCCTTAGATGTTACCCAAGTGATGACTGAAATGTGGATTGCTCTTGCTTTCAACACAAATGTAGATGAAGGATTAGAGGATAGATAGATTAGAGATTTGAGAGAAATTTGGGCATGGTTTTGATGCAAGAAGAAGTTGTTATGAATGGCTTGAGTGAGGGTTTCATTTATAGATTTTTGAAAAAGGAATGGAGGGTGAGGATCAAGAGTTGAGATCAAGGGCTCTCATTATTTGTGAATTTTAAATTCATAGTGGATGATTTAAAAATTCATTTTTAATGAGAGTGGATGACAATTGAATTAAAAATTCAATTAGTGGATGACCATTGAATTAAAAATTCAATTAGTGGAGGACAATTGAATTAAAAATTCAATTAGTGGATGACCATTGAATTAAAAATTCAATTAGTGGATGACAATTGAATTAAAAATTCAATTAGTGGATGACCATTGAATTAAAAATTCAATTAGTGGATGACCATTGAATTAAAAATTTATTTTTGGATAATGGAGGATATTAGCTAATTAAATATTAAGAATATTTAATTATATGTGCAACATGGTGAGGTGGAAGAGATGAGGTGGATTTTATGAGGTGGATTTAGGACTTAGGATAGAGGGAAATTGAAATAATAAATATTGCATATTTATTAAATCAATTGACTAAGGTTTTAGACTATTGAATTAATGAAATTAATTCAATTTTGGGGATAATATGATGGAAAATAGGGTAATGAAGGGATAATTAATTAAATAAAAATTTAATTAATTGGTTAGGAGGGAAATTGACATGTTTAGGGATGTTAGGAGTTGGTTCAATGGTAGAAGACATTTTTAGGTGTCTACATTTGCCCCTCTTTGAGATGGTGTTGCGGCTAAGTAACATCATTTCAAAGAAGTTAAAACATAGAGTTGGATTGGATAGAAAAAAAGATTTTGGCTTAGAAGAATAGGGTAAGGTTTGGGGATAATTGGTAAGGCTGATACCCCCTCGAGAGAATAAGCGGGTTGCAAGAACACGGTTGTGCTCTCGAAATGGATGGAACAGATTGGTAGATGTGATGGGAGGATAAGGGGTGAGATGAAAGTGTGATAATGTTGGGAGATTGATTGGTGGATGATCATTGTGCTGAAAATGATTTAGAGCAATCTAGATTTGATATAGCAAAGTGGATATTTTCACCAAGGTATAGAAGACCAAGGTGATGATGTTTATCCAACATTTGCATGGACTAGACACGCAAACAAATGGATGATCCCATGCATGCCCAAGATAGTACAACCTTATCCAGATGAGGGAAGGGGACTCATAGCATAAGTCCTTAGTACACAAAAGGTATGATGAACCTTAGATGCATAAGGAGATCAATATGCTAGAACCAACCCTACAATCAACAAGATATGAATACTAGCTTGGAGTAATGAAACCAACCCACAAGCACAGCATACAAAAATAAGACAATGCCCCATTCTAGATGTTTTTGCCACATACCATGATATAGTGAGATCAAGGTAGCTTTGATGTGATCTTCGAATAGGACAAAAGATAAAAAATCAAAAACAAAAAGACCAACGAACCAAACAAGTAGCCATTGTATCTCTTGCCAAGATGGCTGATGATTTGATAGATTCTGCCTATTGTAGGAAAGATATATCCTAAGGCATGGATTGATAGATGATTGGATCATGTTTAGTTGATGTTGTAAAATTGGCTCAAGATATGTTGATGACAAGTTGTGGTTGATGTTGATTTGATAGTTGATGATTTTGATTAAGGGACAATGCTTTGATAGGTGATGTGATGCTTGGATCTAGTGTAAGCTTATTGAGGATAGATGTGATGATGTTGGAAGATGACAAGATGTTTGGTGATTTTGAGGATGTTGGGAGATGATGAGATGTTGATGGAATGATGTTGAGTTTGTGATGGATATTTTTGGGATTTTATGGATTTTTTGATTTTTGTGATTTTGTATTATTTTTTGATTTTTTGATTTTGAAAAAGGGAATGGTTTATTGTAAGATGGTTGTATTGGATTTCATATGGATAGCCTATGCGCTAGATACCAATGACAAGGGAACACCAAGTCTAGAGGTGAAAGTGATGGGGTTGGATAGGGGGATTGGCGATGAAAGGATAATGGATAGGAGATTTGATAAATGGATAGATACATGCGGATAAGGGGTAGGATGGGGGATAAAGGATTGGGTATGGATACATAATAGATGGATGGGGGAGTTGGTAGTGGAAAGTGATAGAGAGGAGATTCATGATAGATGAATTGGAAGATAGAGGCAATCTAGATGGATGAGAGATGGGGATAAGGATTTTCTCCAAGGACTAGGTTGCAAGGAATCATACACTCCAATGCTTAGGATTTTGCATGATGGGTTCATGTTTGAATGGATAGACTTTGCAGTAGATGGATGGAGGATATACTTACAAAGGGAGTATGCCAAGAGGTCTCCAAAGCATGTTATTGATATTTTGCCCCTTGTCTTTATCAAGATCTAAGGTGGGAGATGGTAAAAACAAGATATACTGGATAGGATGGATGGGAAATGATAAGATAAATAGGGGGTAGTGGATAGGAATATGATAGGATAAGGATACATGGATAGGATAGGCAAAAGGGTGTTGTGGACGAAGGATATGGTTTTGCCCCCAAGTGTAGGGATACAAAATGGATGGAGAAGGGATTATGCATGATGCCCACAAGGGGTTTTCATCATGGTACTTGCCCAAGGTGCCAGGAGGAGTGGTTTTCACCATTGGACGGATTTTTTCTCTTTACTATTTTCTTATTTTTTAATTTTTTATTTTTTTTTTATGGAATGGGGACTCTAGCGTTTGTTTCCATAGCAAGGAGAAGATGGTCCCATGTTGGATAGCATTTTGGATGATGATTGCATAGATGTTGGTAGATAGGGGAAGATGGAATGTATGGTGGGTAGTGGATTATGTGGATTATGATGTGGATTATGCAAAAGCACAGACCATAGGAATATGATGGGGAAGATATGTAGGATAGTGGATGAAAGATGGAGAGATGGGGGTATGTGGGAATGTCAAGTGATGGAGGGGAACCAAGACCAATGGTTGTACACACCGTGATGTATTTGGAAGCTTGACTTTGGATGTGGAGTTGGGAGTAATGGGGATCGGGATAGGGGAGTTTTGGATGGTCAATTTGGGGTTTTAGGGACCCAAATAGACTTAGAAACTATGGGATTTTTAGATGGGGAGGGGGATGTTTGGGGTTTTGGGGTGGATTGGGATGTGGATGCCTCATTAGAGTTTGGTGCCTTTTTTTGGGGGACCCACACCATTTTTGTTTTTGCTTTTTCTTTTGATGGTGTGGGTTTTGATAGCCTTTGGGATTTTGGATTTCGATTGGAAGGGATAATATCTTGAGGCTTTTGTGCTTTAGGCATTGAGGCATTCAAATTTTTATTTTTGAACCCCATGGATTTGGGGGAAGCTTCATGTTTGAAAGATGTGTGCTTTTGTTGGTCTTGATTGGGAATTTGAGGGGGTTTGTGGGTGGAGGGGGTAAAAGTGGATTTGTGGATAAATGGATAAGGAAATTTGAGGATGGGGATATTAGGAGTTGGGAGGATGGGAGGATAAGAGGATTTGATAGGGATATTTGGAGTTGGAAGGATAGGAGGTAATTTTAATGGAGGAAGATGGATGGTCACATGTTTTTGCAAATGATAGGATGATGGAGGGGGATGGCGACATATGCTTTGGGGGTGCAATGAGATGCACCATGTGTGGGATTGGATGAATGGATATTGGGAGGTGGGTGGATGGTATCAACATGTTTAGATTGTTGTTCTTGGGGTGTATAGCCAAGGCCATGTGAGGATGGATGGAATGTGGTGTGGATGGGCTCCAAGATGCCTTGTTCATGAAGGCCTAAGCCTTTGCCTTGATAGTTCATATGTTGGAGTATGCGACATGCAATGGGATGTTTGGTGCTTTGGAAACAAGATGCGAGTCCATTATTTGTTAGAGAAAGATAGGTGGTGGATGGAAGTTGTTCACCTCCTACTAGGGGTTTACCACGGATGAAGGTGCTTTTTCCCAGTGAATAGGAGGATGGATTTGGGATGGGATTGGTAGATAGAGGTAAAGGATTCATGGGGGATGGTAAAGGGGTGGTAGAAGATGGTGTGAGATCAATAAGTTGACCAATAGATGGGAGGGGATTGGGGATGGGATTAGATGGGAGGGGATAGGGGATGGGTTTAGATGGAATGGTTAGATCTTGATTAAGAGAAGGGGTTGATGTTTCAACATGCTTTGGATTTGATTCTTGACATAGCTTGTGTGTTTGGATAGAAGTGGAAGTGATTTGGATAGATGTGGTGGATGCTTGGATGGATGTGATAGGTGCTACAATGGGTTCTTGAGTTATGATAGGGGATTGTTCAAGAGATTTGGTGGCTGTTGGATTGCATGAGGGTGTTTGATTCCTTGCTAATAGCCAATGGATAGCATCCTTCATGAGTGTATGGGTTAAAGAACAATATAATGGATGGATAATAATTTTAGTTGGCGTGGGATTAGGATTGGGATTGGATAGGTGGGTGATGGGAGTAGGTAGTGATGGTTCTTGGATGGGATTAGGTGTGGGACTAGATGGTGGTGTTGGAGGGGTGGGGGATTTGGGGGATTCCTTTTCTTTGCTTGGTGATGTTCTTTGGAGGAAATCCCACAAGGATTTGTTGGATGTCGTGGGCTTAGGACTTGGAAGATTTGATGGTGGAGTAGATGGTGGAGGGGTGATAGGGATTGGTGGATTGGGAGATACATAGGGTGATAGATTAAGGTTGATAAGGTTGGGGGGATATTGTGATGGGAGGCTTGGAGGATAGGGATTAGGGGATTGGGGATTCGCTTGGGGAAATGGTTGTTGATATAAGCTTGGGATTTCAGAGATAAGGTGTGATAGATTGGTGTTCCCTTGGTCAAAGTAAGCATGACAAAGGTTGGGGGATGGATAAGTTGGAGGTATTGATTGGTTGGACAGGTACGGTGGCATGGATGTGTAAGGGGATGGAGGTAAATTTTGATATGATGAAGGTTGATATGATGGAAGTTGGTATGAGGTTGAAGGTTGATATGAAGTTGATGGAGTGGATATGTAAGATGTTGAAGGTTGATATGATGGTTGAAAGAATGAAGATTGATATGATGTGGATGGGGATGATGTGTAGGGTGTTTGTTGATATGATGGAGGTTGGTATGAGGTTGATGGTGTGGATATGTAGAATGTTGAAGGTTGATATGATGAGAGTTGATATGATGAAGATGGGGTAGGGGTTTGGGATTCTCCAATGATGAGGTGTGCTAAGGGTATATCTTTAATGTCATTTTTGCATTTCTCCTTAGCATTAAGATCCATGTTCTCATAGACTTTTCTAAGTCTTTGTAATTGTTGCATTGCTTCATAAGGATCCATTTTGTTGGAGAGGTATGGGATGATGGAGGATAATGGATGATTTTGATGTTGGGGATCAAATTTCAAGACCTTAGGATGATTTGATTTGATGGATGGTTCTCTATGCTTAAGATAGACTAATGATCTTAAGCAAGAGGGTTGATTTGGGTTGATTTGATTAGGTGATCAATTAAGGTATTGATTTTTGATTGGGTTGATTTGGATTTGGAGTTTGATAATTATGTTGGGGGATTTTGTTAATGATGTGGATAATTGTGGTTGGGCTTTTGGATGAGGGGATTGATGGAGGATGAAGGAGACTAGGTCCTTAACCAAGGTTTAATTTGCAAAATATGATCTTTGATTAAGGATTAAGAATTGGAATGTTTGATTAGAGTTGACAATGGATGAGGGATGACTGATAGGCCCTCTAAAGATTTAACAAAAGTAATACAACCACAAAAATACTTTTTGATCCCTGAGTTCATACAAAGATGTGAGGGGAGAGCATACATATATTTTGTGCTTTCATCACACTAAACATGGTTCATTTTAGTTCTTTAGATTATGTTGGGGGTGATTAATGCAAGTGTTGTGAGGAGCTTTTGATTCCCAAGGTCACCAAATGGTGTGAGGGAAGAGCATACACTTTTCACACTACAAGCATGAATCACAAAAACACTTCACACAAATTAGATTAATTTTTTACATTATATGAGTGAAGAATGCAGATTGTTCTTTTTAATCCAATGATTACATTGATGTGATTTGTGGTTCTTTTTAAAAGCCCAAAATTGAAGTGTTTTGATAGTTGTTTGTTACAAGCAATGATTAATTTTAGTTGCACCAAAATCAAATGTTCTTTATACTAAGGTACACAGATTCTTTTTAGGTGCACCAATGAAGATGTGTCTAATCTACTAAATCCCTGCAAAAGATGTTAGTAGTTTCGAGATGATGGTCTTGAATGACTTGCAGAAAAGAGACCCAACCCTACATAGATCCCTAAGCTAGTACAGAAAAATAGCACTAAAACAGAGGGAAGATAGCGCTAATACAGAAAATAGCGCCAATATGGCACAAAGTTGGTCAATAGATGATTTTAGAAATTTTTTGCCATAGTCTCCCCTTCTTCATTCAAGATTCCTGAAAAAATAGAGTACAAAAAGCCCAAGAAATAGAAGGAAGACAAAGAAAGTCAGACGGATTTGTGAGTGAAAGTTAGGAGAGAAAGTGCTCAGGACCTGCAAAAAAAACACGTCTCTAAAACAAAAACTCACAAAAAAAAAAGATTAGATATGGACCTTGTGGGTCCCACCGGGCGTGCCAATGTGATCAATGAAATCAAAATGAAGATTATAATATGAATCAAATGCAAAACAACACAATTATACCTTCCTTTTGACTCATGAATCCAAGAGAGGGAAGGAGTCGCCCCCGATGGCTCCTTAGATGTTACCCAAGTGATGACTGAAATGTGGATTGCTCTTACTTTCAACACAAATGTAGATGAAGGATTAGAGGATAGATAGATTAGAGATTTGAGAGAAATTTGGGCATGGTTTTGATGCAAGAAGAAGTTGTTATGAATGGCTTGGGTGAGGGTTTCATTTATAGATTTTTGAAAAAGGAATGGAGGGTGAGGATCAAGAGTTGAGATCAAGGGTTCTCATTATTTGTGAATTTTAAATTCATAGTGGATGATTTAAAAATTCATTTTTAATGAGAGTGAATGATAATTGAATTAAAAATTCAATTAGTGGAGGACAATTGAATTAAAAATTCAATTAGTGGATGACCATTGAATTAAAAATTTAATTAGTGGAGGACAATTGAATTAAAAATTCAATTAGTGGATGACCATTGAATTAAAAATTTAATTAGTGGATGACCATTGAATTAAAAATTCAATTAGTGGATGACCATTGAATTAAAAATTTATTTTTGGATAACGGAGGATATTAGCTAATTAAATATTAAGAATATTTAATTATATGTGCAACATGGTGAGGTGGAAAAGATGAGGTGGAAAGATGAGGTGGATTGATGAGGTGGATTTTGTGAGGTGGATTTAGGACTTAGGATAGAGGGAAATTGAAATAATAAATATTGCATATTTATTAAATCAATTGGCTAAGGTTTTAGACTATTGAATTAATGAAATTAATTCAATTTTGGGGATAATATGATGGAAAATAGGGTAATGAAGGGATAATTAATTAAATAAAAATTTAATTAATTGGTTAGGAGGGAAATTGACATGTTTAGGGATGTTAGGAGTCGGTTCGATGGTAGAAAATATTTTTAGGTGTCTACAAAAATCATCATCATGCCGAGGAAATGAGCAAAGACTCTAACACCAGAAGAGGGTGAAGCTGAAAATGAGAGGAAAAGAGAAAGAATGAGGTGAATTTGAGAAAGTAGGAAATTGTCAACCATACAAGAAGATATTCCACCATTACCAATTGAAGAGGAACGTGACACGTCTAACGAAGTTAAGAGAGAGATGGAATTGGTGGCACAAAGGGAATGAATGCAAAACCTCCGTGCACTGAGGAAAGTGAATCTCCAAGTTGGAGGCACTCCATCATCCATAGGTCAAGTTGAAGGAACACCATCATTATCTTCTCGAATTGGAGACACTTCATCTTTCACAAATGTAAAATCAATCGTCGAGTGGTGTAATGCTTTGATGGGTCCAGGTAATGAAGGCAAGTCTTCAGTTCGTAGATTTTTTTGGTTGATAGATGATACTAACATTACACCATATGAGGACTATTGTACACTGATAGGATCAAATGAGCTACACTCTATTATAAGCTCAATTGCAGGTTCATGGAGTATACATACACGAAAGATGGCGTGCTTTTGTTCTCCATGTACAATTCAAGCCTGGAATGAGTGCGAGTCAAGGGAGTGGGTTGACGAATGGTAGTTTAGTTATCTTAGCCCACTTGACACGTATCAACCCCCAACGACACTTGAATTGACAGAGATGGAATTGTCAGTTGACTTTGACCACATATTAGATCTAGTTCAACCAGGTAATATATCTACTTGCATAGTTAAATTCAAAATTCCTAATGTTATCTTAAACTTTGTAGTATTTTTGTAATGTTGACTAATTTCATCTAATTTGCTGCACACATCATTGTAGGGCATGTTTATGCAGTTATTGTAGACGAAGATAATGAAGAGGAAATAGATTATTACTTGTGTCGTTGTGTTGAGGCCAAAAAGAAATTGGAGGCCCTAGTTATAGTTGGAGAAAACATCGAATACCCTACAAGCTCAATGGTTGTTACTAGAACATGGCCTAGAAGGTACCCACATAAGAGTGTTAATGTTTGGTTGTTTGAGGACTTTGAGACGCATCGGAAGATTCTTCATTACTCCAACCTTGTTGTGGCAACCAGTATTCATTTGATACAATATCAAGGTAGACCTTTGAACAAGACCTTGTGGAAGGTGTGTGACTCTGACCATGAGGCCATACTTGACACAATAAAGAGTAGAGAAGACCTAGATGGTTAGTTGGATTAATTTGTAAGTATGCATAAAACTTTCCTAGATGGTTACTTGTACTTTGTTTTGTATATAAATAGTAGTACGAATTGCTTCCCTCTAGTATATTTATGTTTAGTCAATTTTGTTTTTTGATGCTTCTCACAGGAGGTCACAACTTCAATCCGTCCAACTACGTATATAGAAGATCAAGAAAAGATGATGGAGAGTGATCATCAGATGGCGATAAGTGATTGATTGCATAAGTGATGTTATATATTTCATGTACATTTTGTTATAGTAATGTGCATATTGTTTGATTGTATTAATAGGTGGAGCTGCATGAGCTTGAACTGTCAAACATAGTTCATAACATTTATGTTTATATGGGTTTGGATGTTAGTTCATAACATTCATGTTTATCATGTTACAATAGTAGGACATAGTTGCTTATGTCATTGGTTCATGCCATTGGATCATTGGATTTTGGTTGTGCTTCTTCATCATAACATGTCATGCTTTCAGGAGTTAGATTGGGTTGTGGTTCTTCCTCATGATATGATTTTGTTCATGTCTTCATGCTTCTTTGTCCTCCATGTCTTCAGTATTCTTAGTGTCTTCATGCTTTCAAGAGTTAGATTAGGTTGTGGTTCTTCCTCATGTTTGGAAAGGTGCTAGGAGTGACATTTTGCATTCCATAGCTCGTGGGACCGAATGGACTTTGCCAATGCATCAGGGTGGGTAGGTAAATGCAAGAGGAGGTCTCC
The DNA here is from genome assembly GCA_027924645.1 of Cunninghamia lanceolata. Taxonomy (NCBI): domain Eukaryota; kingdom Viridiplantae; phylum Streptophyta; class Pinopsida; order Cupressales; family Cupressaceae; genus Cunninghamia; species Cunninghamia lanceolata. The sequence continues at coordinate 6,926,325 of BSBN01000768.1, forward strand.
TTTCATGTGCCAAGTGTCGCATTCGTTTGGGGCAGCAGGCTACCGGTAAAGTCCCTTAAGCTCCCTACGATGAAAAAACTACCAAGCTTTGACGGGATAGTTCTCAGAATTCATGGCAGCTGGGAATGTTCTATTTAGACCTACAAGTGTATGTTGGGTTTGTCTACAATAACCTCTCTTAGTTTTGTTCACCTCCTATCTGTTTGACTGTGCCAGAATCAAACGCATTCTTGCAAAATGCTTTAGTTTCATGCAATGGAAAGGTGCTAGGAGAGACATTTTGCATTCCATAGCTCATGGGGCCGAACAGACTTTGCCAACACATCAGGGTGGGTGGGTAAATGCCAGGGGAGGTCTCGTTTCATGTGCCAAGCATTGCATTCGTTCAGGGCAGCAGGCTACCGACAAAGTCCCTTAAGCTCCCTAATATGAAAAAATTGCCAAACTTTGATGGGATAGTTCTCAGAATTCATTGTAGCTGGGAACATTTCATTTGGACCTATAGGTGCATGTGGAGTTCATACACAATAACCTCTCTCAGTTTTGTTCAACTCTAGTCCGTTTGACCATGCCAAAATCAAATGCATTCTTGCAAAATGCTTCAGTTTCATACAGTGGAAAGGTGCTAGGAGTGACATTTTGCATTCCATAGCTCATGGGGCCGAACAGACTTCGCCAACATGTCGGGGTGGGTGGGTAAATGCTAGGGGAGGTCTTGTTTCATGTTCCAAGTGTCGCATTCATTTGGGGTAGTAGGCTACCAACAAAGTCCCTTAAGCTCCCTAAGATGAAAAAATTACCAAACTTTGACGGGACAGTTCTCAGAATTCATGGTTGTTGGGAATATTTTATTTTGACCTACTAGTGCATGTGGGGTCCATCAACAATAACCTCTCTCAGTTTCATTGAAATTCTATCTGTTTAACCATGCCAAAATCAAATGCATTCTTACAAAATGCTTCAGTTTCATGCAATGGAAAGGTTGCCAGGTGCCATATTTTTTATTTTTCTCATCATGGGGATGAATGGACTATACCAACATGTTGAGGTGGGTGGGTAAATGCTAGGAGAGGTCTCTTTTCATGTGCCAAGCGTCCTAGTCGTTCTGGCCTGCAAGCTACCAAGACCTAGCACTTTTCGAGTTTACCGGTAGCTTGCAACCCGGAATGATTGAGACACTTGGTGCATGAAACGAGACCTCCCCTAGCATTTACCCACCCACTCTAACATGTTGGCACAATCCATTCCGCCCTACGATGAGTAGAACAAAAAATATGGCACTTGGCACCCTTTCCACTGCATGAAATTGAAGCATTTTGCAAGAATGCGTTTGATTTCGGCACGATCAAACGGAATGGAGTTGAATGAAACCGAGAGAGGTTATTGTGGATGGACTCCACATACACTTGTAGGTCCAAACATAACATTCCTAGCTACCACGAATTTTGAGAACTGTCCCGTCAAAGTTTGGTAATTTTTTCATCTTAAGGAGCTTAAGGAACTTTGTCGGTAGCCTGCTGCCCCGAACGAATACGACTCTTGGCACACGAAACGAGACCTCCCTTGGTATTTACCTGCCCACCCTGATGCATTTTCGAAGTCTGTTCGGCCCCATGAGCTATGGAATGTAAACTGTCACTCCTAGCACCTTTCCACTGCATGAAATTGAAGCATTTTGCAAGAATGCATTTGATTTCGGCACAGTCAAATGGACTTGAGTTGAATGAAACCGAGAGAGGTTATTATGGATGGACTCCACATACACTTGTAGGTCCAAATGGAACATTCACAACTACCATGAATTTTGAGAACTGTCCCGTCAAAGTTTGGTAATTTTTTCATCTTAGGGAGCTTAAGGGACTTTGTCGGTAGCCTGCTGCCCCGAACGAATGTGACGCTTGGCACATGAAATGAGACCTCCCCTGGCATTTACTTGCCCACCCTGACGCATTGGTGAAGTCCGTTCAGCTCCATGAGCTATGGAATGCAAAATGTCACTCCTAGCACCTTTCCACTGCATGAAACTGAAGCATTTTGCAAGAATGCATTTGATTCTAGCATGGTCAAACGAATAGGAGTTGAATGAAACTGAGAGAGGTTATTGTAGATGGACCCCACGTGCACCTATAGGTCCAAATGTAATGTTCCCATCTACCACAAATTTTGAGAACTGCTCCATCAAAGTTTGGTAGTTTTTTCATCTTAGGGATCTTAAGGGACTTTGTCGGTAGCCTGTTGCCTCGAATGACTACGATGTTTGGCACATGAAACAAGACCTCTCCTAGCATTTAACTATCCACCTTGATGTGTTGGTAAAGTCTGTTTGGGTCCACGAGCTATGGAATGCAAAATGTCACTCCTAGCACTTTTCCACTGTATACATGTTCACAACTTTTGTAAAATGAACTAAAAATGACTCTATTGACCTTGCACATGGTCTATTATGACCTTATTAGACTAAAACAAACTCAATTACATGTGAATCAAACAACCTTCAAAGTGCCTAGTCTCAATCTTCATACTTTTCATGTTTCAATTAGGGCTAATCTAATAGGACAACAGACCCTATTTTTGGGATTTTTCTCTCAAACTTTCCAAAAGACCTCCCAAACTAAATATAGATTTGGATACTCATTTCCAAGTTACATAACATATCTCAAAACCAATAGTGACTCCTTTGGACCATGTACCTCAAAATGGCATTTTTTGTTGTCTAAAATAGGCTAATTAGGCCTAGTTTGTGAAGAAACATACCTCTAAACATCCAACAACCCCCTAGACTTGATGGGGCAACATCTCCCATGAGTCCAAACTCCCAAAACCATAATTAGTTTAAGGAGAAACCCTCACTAACATACCAAACCTCAAAAATCCTCAATCTAGGCCAATTTGAGGAGGGTTTATTAAAACTCTACCTTCCACACACTTTCAGACTTTGCCAACACTTGGAACACTTCAAATATGGTCTGCATATACTTTAGGAACCATCTCTAAGTACTTTCCAACCTTCTTTTAACAAACCCTAGCCTAAAACCACCCTTTCTTGCTTGGAAACAAGGCAAAACTTGCCTAGGACAACACCATAGTTTGGTCAAACTCCATCTCTTGCTTCCCTGACTTCATGGGCATCTAAAACACATCCAAACCAAACCATTCCACTAAACATATATGCAAAGTATGCAAAGTGTGGAAGCATATACTTGATGAACATGAATTGTTTAACATGATGCCTCAAAGAATTGTTGTCTCATGGAATGCAATGATTGCAAGATATGCACGAAATGGTTTGTTTTGGATAGGAGGCTCCAAATTCATGATAGTTCAGTTTGAGACTAGGCCTAATTAGGCCTCCTTTACAAGGCAACTACTATGTCAATGCAAACCCACCACATCAAACCACTTGGGAACCCTAGCATGCATGGAAAATGAACCAAATTCACTAGTTTTGGCCTTTGAAACACTTGTTAATGCAATATTGTATGGACTGCACCCTCTTTTTGCCTAATACATGGTCATATTAGGTCATTGCATCCTCATACTCTGCTATATTCTTGTTTCCTGACCTAGGGCTTATTGAAAATAGTGATCCTACCTTATTCCATCTCATTCCACCAATCTAGAGTGATTAACTTGGTGGAATGATGAAGAAATACATAGTTTTTAGCCTCAAAACCCTACTTCAGGGTTTTATGATAGTTTCCAGAAAAACGTGATTTTCTCCCTCCAAATTTAATGAAAATGCCTCAAACAAGATGCAAATGAAAGGTCATTCACTCCCCTTCAAAATGCAGGTAGTTTTAGACCATGACAATACTATACGGATGAGCAGTATATCCTGGAATAGTCCAATTTTAGGAAAAGTAGCAGAAAACTCAATTTTATTCAACATTGCCCTTCAAAACCTTCTTCACCAACCCCTCATTGGTGTGTGTGAAGGTTTTATACATGTTTATGATAGTTCCAGTCGATCATAACTGACTTTCAGCCTATTTGATCATTGGGTAACCTCCTTATTACATGATTTGTTAAGTTGACAAAACAACTTCTTACCACTACTTGCATTATTAGACTTTTTGTTTGACAACAACATAAAACATGACTCCAAACACAAATGAAATTGGTCATTTGACCTTATTACATGCAAAATGATGACACAAGACCATCAACTTGTCCTATGATGTCCTAGGACCTTGTTATGACATGCTCCTAGTCAAGATTAGCTATGGATAAGGTGCTCCTGCACCATGAAATATGTTTCCATGGTGTTGAGTCATCCTCCTTACCTACTACATCACCCTTGTAGACATCTATACAAAGTGTGGAAGCATAGACAAGGCACGTGAACTATTTGGCATAATGCCCCAAAGAAATGTAACCTCATTGAATGCAATGATTGCAAGATATGAACAAAATGGATTTTTTGATAAGGCATTAGCAACTTTCAAGCAAATGTGATTGGCGGGTGTACAATAAAATTCCACAAGCTTAGCTAGTATCCTCCTTGCCTATGCCAAAATGGACATCCATCAAAAGGATAAAACATATGGGAATTTTGTTAGATGTTGTAGTTGCAACTGCCCTCAGAGACATGTATGCAAAGTGTGGAAGCATAGACAAGGCACATGAACTATTTGGCATGATGCCTCAAAGAAATGTCACCTCATGGAATATAATGATTGCAAGATATGAACAAAATGGATTTACTAATAAGCCTTTATAAAGTTCCAAGAAAATGCAATTGGCAAGTGTAAAGCCAAATTCCAAAACCTTAGAAATGGTATGTTTGGAGCACGGTATAGACATCCATCAAAGCATAAAGGATATAGGAATTTTGTCAAATGTCATAGTTGTAAGTACCCTACAAGACATGTATGCAACTTGTGTGGAAGCATATATAACGAACATGAACTGTTAGATGGAATGCAATGATTGTAAGATATGCACGAAATGGATTTTTTATAAGGCTTTAAAAACTCTCAAGAAAATGCACAAAAATAAATTTCAACCATTTATGCAAATTTTGGCACATCTAAAACCAAATTGCACAACCTTAACCAACGTCCTCCTTGCCTATGCTATAATGGGATCTAGAGAACATGGTGTGGACAACCATCAAAGCATAAATGATATAGGAATTTTCTCACATGTATTGTATTTGCAAAGTTGCTCTTATAGACATCTATGGAAAGTATGGAAGCATAGACAAGGCAAGTGAACTATTTAAAATGATGCCTCAAAGAAATGCACAGTCTGACAGAATTTGATGATTGCAAGATATGCACAAAATGGATTATTTGAAAATAATTCATAAACTTTCAAGCAAATGCAATTGGCACTTGTAAGACCAAATTCTTGTAACAATAATTGATTATCATATTAAATATTTAATATAAACTGTCATGTATACATAAGGATGAGTGCAAAAAGTTGGGGGGCCAAAAAGTGGCCAACTTAAAAAAAATAGAAATAACGCGAGTGCGTTATAACACGCTCGCGTTATGGCTTGGTGTTGCCGAGCCTACACCAAGTCATAACATGCTCATGTTATGTGCTGTTATATATATATATATATATATATATATATATATATATATATATATATATATATATATATATATATATATATATATATATATATATATATATATATAAAGTAGCATTCTATTTCATTATTTCATAGAAAATTGAAAGAAACCCATGGCTTGAAGAAAGAAAGGAGCGTGCTCGCATTATCTAAGGTCCAATCGTCAGCTATTTCTCATTGATTCATCATCAAAATACCGGCCACGACGTCGGGGAAATCGAAGAAGTGAGTTTTATTTGCTTTCTTGTGTGAATTTGTTGCTAAATAGGTAGGTTAAAATAGTTTTTTATGTAAATTTCTTAAATTTATAGGAGTTGATAATGCACCTCCTCCTCCTCTTGAAAATCCACAAAATCCTCCATCAACTGAACAACAAATACCTGCTGAAGAAGAAGCCCAACCACAAACATCTCCATTTATTCCTGAATATGCCCCTAGAACACAATAAAATATAATGGGGCAAATTGAAAATAAAAAGAAACAAATTGAGGACATAATTGCAAGGTTGAAAGAACCTACAACTTTAACCTTGCATAGATCCACGCTTGCTCAATCCCTTGAATCTATGTTATCAAATGTAGATTGAATAAGCAAGCAAATCACTAGTTGGACAAAAAAGAGGAGAGAATTTAGAGAGTATTATGCTGACAAGTTGTCATATGAACAAGTTAAAAAGGAACAAATTACAAAACTTGACTTGTGTTCTATTTTCACAGACCCACGAACAAATGAATCTCTACCCCTTACATGCAAGAGGTTCCCTATCCATTGGTGTAACAACCAAGTGATAAGGGACAATTTTGCGCAGAGGTGGTGGATGGTTTTTGACCGTCCTCCATGCAACAATAATGAGGTCCCACAATATTTTTTGAGGAAACTCTATTGCGAGTTTGTCAAAAATAAAGTGCCAAATTATTTTGATATGTGGGAGTTCCAGGGTAGAGGTAGGGAGTCAGTACAAGATAGACCAGGGGTACGTGTTGACCCATAGTGGCCAGCAAGATGAGCACTCACTAGACTGGCCCATGAGCACGTTTCTATCTCTTTTGTTGTGAAGGAGAGTGTTGAGGTCAAGACACTTCAGTCCATTAGTGCCTTGACCAAGAGCATCTTACAGCATGCTAATCCTACAGCACAGCGTGGGTTGGGGGAGAGTTTGAGTATGGTTCCACCCCATACTTGTCGGACTTGCAGGTCAACATGTGGTTATGACCCCACGTATAGTCATGATGCAGGTGTGCAGGCTACATCTGTAGCTAAGTAGATGGTGATGATAGATGCCCTCCTGAGTGAGACTTTCGGGCTTGATACTTAGGTAAATCTTAGTAAGTTCATTGAATTTAAATTATTAAATTTCATTTTTGAAATGCAAGATTAACTAATTTAGTTTGATGATTTTAATGAAATTTCAGGGTCATAGCATTGATGCAATTTTTAGTGGTTCTCCACCTGCATATTACACTACATCATCTACTATCGGGGTATGTAACTAGTAAACAATTATAAATATTACATGTGAATAGCATCGTTATATTAATGGTATTCTAATATGTAATTTTGGATGTTGAATAGGTTAATATTGGAGATTTCATAGCAACACCTGCCAGCGGTGGTGGACTTCAAAGCTTCACAGAGGTAATAAAATAAATAGTTTAATGAATGAATTATACTTACTAGATTTTTGTATGTGACTTGTGTGCTTTATTGTGTGTAATTCCATGTTTAGGTGAACGTGTGTGTATGTTAGGAGCCATGATTTGCATCACTATTATAGTTTTCGTAATTGAATAATATTGTTTTATTTCCAGATGATGCAGGTTGCGAAGACACCTCCCGATGTTCATAAGGCAATGGAGCATGGTGTGTCCTCTGCGATTCATAGCTCCATGCCATTGACAGGGGTATGAGATAGATTAATAAATTTCAATTTACATTCATTGTTATAGTTGTTTATTTTTGAAAAATCAAAAGATTATTGATTTGAAGTTTAATTTCTATTTGGATGGTTTCTATAGGACATGACATCGCCATAGCCTAATGTTGCTACTAAGGCAAATGAGGAGACATATTATATGGTAGCGATAAGTGATTATTTTGTTAAATGTTTCATTTTTTATAACATGTAATTTCTATATATTAATGTCTATACTTTTTATTGTAACAACTACAGATGCATGAACAACTAAATAGGAGGAGCAGCCCTCGGGTTCGTAGTAGACCACCCACATATGCATCTCCATCCCCTAGAAGATCAAAGGCTGCTTGTGATCTATTCTCTTCACCAGCCAAAGGGGAATGAATTTTTATTGTGTTCCTTTGTTGTATGCCTATATGGCATTTGTGGACATATATTTTGTATTGCATATAGTTGACATTGTATGCCTATATGGCATTCTTATAAGCCTATATGGCTATTTTGTATATATGTTATACTTATATCGACAGATATTGATGTATGCCTATATAGATATTTGGTTAATACAAATCTTTTTTATTGATGGCGTCCATACTTGCATTATAAATCCACGTTTGAATGGATATTTGTAGATGGTTACTTCAAATATTTAAAGTCCAATTGTATTACATAGGATGTTTGTTGATCTGATAAGCTAGCCATTGTTATTCAAGTATCACCTAAACCTCATTCTGGAACTAAAAGATAAAAGTTGTATTTAAAATAAAAATGAATCATCATGTTGAACAAAAAATATTCATATTCTTTATGAGTTGCTCAATTGAAAATATTCAAATGAGTATGCTGATCCATATTCTTTATGAGTTGGTCAATTGAAAATATTTCTTAATTTCTTGTTATTATACCATATTGGGATGCAAAGAGTATGTTTTTTGTTTTGAATAAGATAGTCAAAATCATATGCTTATGAGCACCTGATGACCATTGTGGTTATTAAATGTAATTCCTCTTGCATATAAGGTGAGGTTATGAGAGTACATTGAGTCTTACCTAATTTTAGTATGCAACATAACATTAGGGCTATAATCTTCCATAAGTCATCAACAATCAAGGTTCAAGGTTGTCATTGAAGTCAAAGGGTCAAGGTTGTTTGTCATTGATGTCAAGGTTGATGCCATGATGTTGATAAGGTGATATAGTGATTCAAGGTAGGTGATGGTAATGAGGTGCATGATGTTGTGAATATGGTTTTCATGATAAGGTCACTCAATTCATGTTGATTTTACACAAGACAAACATGGTTCATATGATGCAAGGTTCATGTTCATGGTGGATGTGGTTTTGTTCATGCAAGGTTTTGTTGTGAATATGGTTTTCATGATAAGGTCTATCTTGGAAGGTTGATATGATGCAAGGTTCATATTCATGGTGGATGTGGTTTTGTTCATGCAATAAGAAGTTAGAGAAGACACAAGCTTTCATAATCATAATTCAATGTCATCATCAAGGAGAGTTATATTTATCAAGGGGAGTCATGAGTTTGATTTGAATGTCAAGTTGTTTGTCTTAGAACCCTAAGCCTATGATAAGTGTCATACTCTAATGTCTTTCTTTGGATGTCCCTGAGGTCTCTAAAATGTCCTAGATATCTCTTGATGAAATTTAGAATGTTTAAGTCTTTCTTATTGATAGTTAGGGTTAGCATATTGGGCATTAAACCCTAAAAAGAATCTACTTTTCTTAAGACTTTAAAACCCTCAATTGTCTGTTGTGTGTAAAGTGCACTTTTATTTTAATTTAATATTGACTTATAATCACAAGTTACTATCACTTAAATCAACCTACTAAAGGGTCTTTAAGTCATTAGTTCACTGTACCTTCAACCTAATTCAACCCGTGTCTCTGGTAAACTCTCATAAGCTCGAGCACCATATCATAATTGAAGGTCATATTTAATTGATATAAGGGTAGGAAAAAGGATTGGAAGGTCAGTATTTAAAAGGAATTTGGAATACAAACAATCATCTCTATGTGGTTGAATTTGATGGGCATGCCTTTATAAAAGGCTAAAAGACAAGTTTATGTAGGATATCATGGTATTTGTAGTGTTTGAAGATTGAAGACTAGTTAGTGTTTGTAACTCGGACTGTTTCGACATTTTTGGGTGCAAAACAGGACCATGCCTAGCCTAGACATACCCATCCAAATGCGTTGGAATTGTCAGTTTGGCTGAACAAGGAGAAGAACAAAAGTTACACCCCTTTGGAACTTTACATTGCCTCCTTTTGATAATTTTTGGGGCAGCAGAAAACTTTTCACCACAGGCAAATGCCTCAGAGATATAAAAAACTGAGAGAGGTTATTGTATAGGGACCCTACGTGATCATGTTGCCTTAGATGGAATGTATCTAAGTGACATGGTTGTTGAGTAATAGCTCATCAAAGATTGCTACCTTTTTGTAGTTTGGACTCTTCAAGGATATCTCCGGTACAATGTAGCTCAGACGATTTCGGCATGTTTGGGTACAAAAAAGGACCATACTTAGCCTAAACATACCCATCGAGACATGTTGGAACTGTCAGTTTGGCCACACAAGGAGAAGAACAAAAGTTACACCCCTTTGCAACTTTACACTGCCTCCTTCTGACAATTTTTGGGGTAGCAGAAAACCTTTCACCATGGGCAAACACCTAAGAGATATAAAAAACTAAGACAGGTTATTGTAGAGGGACCCTACATGATCGCGTTGCCTTAGATGGAATGTATCTACATGACACAGTCTCTAAGTAACAGCTCATCAAAGATTGCTTCCTTTTCGCGCTTTGGACTCTTTAGGGATATCATCGATATAATGTAGCTCAGACTATTTCGGCATGTTTGGGTACAAAACAGGACCATACCTAGCCTAAACATACCCATCTCGATGCATTGGAACTATCAGTTTGGCCACACAAGGAGAAGAACAAAAGTGAAACCCCTTTACAACTTTACACTGCCTCCTTGTGACAATTTTTGGGGCAGTAGAAAACCTAGGTTATTGAAGAGGGACTCTACGTGATTGCATTGCCTTAGACAAAATGTTTCTAAGTGAAATAGTTTTTGAGTAACATCTCGTCAAAGATTGCTGCCTTTTTGCACTTTGGACGCTTCAAGGATATCGTTAGTACAATGTAGCTCAAAGTGTTTCGGCATGTTTGGGTGAAAAATAGGACCATGCTTAGTGTAAATGTACCCATCCAAACACGTTGGAATAGTCAATTTGGTCACATCAGGAGCAGGATGAAAGTTACACCCCTTTGCAACTTTACACTACCTCCTTCTGACAATTTTTTGGGCAGCAGAAAACCTTTCACCACAGGTAAACGCTCAGAGATATAAAAAATTGAGAGAGGTTATTGTAGAGGAACCCTACATGATCACGTTGCCTTAGACATAATGTTTTTAAGTGACATGGTTTTTGACTAACATCTCGTCAAAGATTGCTGCCTTTTTGCACTTTGGACTCTTTAGGGATATCGTTGGTACAATGTAGCTCAGACTATTTCGACACATTTGGGTGAAAAATAGGACCATGCCTAGCATAAATGTACCCATACAGATGTGTTGGAATAGTCAGTTTGGTCGCATCAGGAGCATGATGAAAGTTACACCCCTTTGCAACTTTACACTACCTCCTTCTGATGATTTTTGGGCCAGGAGAAAACCTTTCACCATGGGAAAACACCTTGGAGATATTAAAAAATGAGAGAGGTTATTGTAGAGGAACCCTACATGATCATGTTGCCTTAAATAGAATGTTTCTAAGTGACACAGTTTCTGAGTAATAGCTCATCAAAAATTGCTATCTTTTTGCACTTTGGAGTCTTTAGGGATATCATTGGTAGAATGTAGCTCAGACTGTTTCAGCATGTTTGGGTGAAAAATAAGACCATGCCTAGCCTAAACGTATCCATCCAGATGTGTTGGAACTATCATTTTAGTTGTATCAAGAGCATGACACCAAAAATGCAAAATTTACTTTGTGCAACTTGACAACATTGACACTTTTTTGCAATAACACTCAAAGACTCAAACTGACCCCAAATGACTCAAACTGACTCAAAAACATATGAAATAGTCTTAGAAGACCTTATTACATACAATTGACTCAATCAAAACAAAATTTTATTTTTTGACCCCTCTTGGAGGCATGACAACCTGGGTGCCCCTGCATCATTAGTGCAAATGAAGTCGATAAAGTTTTCCTATTAAGAAAAAGAGCTTCCCTTAGCTTCAAGAAATATAAATATTCTATACTGACAAGGCCAACCATGTGAAGGTGGAAGCTCATGTGGCCTCACCTAAGACCTAAGACACCTAGATCATTCTAGATTATACCTTATTCTAGTCTCTAGACAGATCGTTGATATATAGTATCTACCTAAGACACCTAGATTAGATTAAATACATTTTTTCTAGTCTTTATCTACCTAGTTGACATATCATATATACCTAAGACACAATTAGAGACATCTATTATCTAGTTAGAAACCAAGACACCTAGAGACACCTATTATCTAGTTAGAAACCAAGACACCTAGAGACACCTATATTTTATACATTACCTAGATTTTATACATTATTCTAATGATCAACTTCATCCATCATTTAGGTCTAACTCCATGAAGCATAACATGATGATGGAAAAATGTGTGTGTAAAAATGCAGCAGTAAATAAAAAAAGACAAGCCTTACAAATTAATGTGCATACTTACAACTCAATGTAACATGACTTTACAAAATCAATGTGAATACTTACAAATTAATCCAATGAACCATCCGGGTCTGCTCTACTCTTTATTGTGTCAAGTATTGCTTCATGGTCAGACTCATGCATCTTCCACAAGATCTTGTTCAAAGGTCTACCCCGATATTGTATCAAATGAACATTGGATGCCACAACAAGGTTCGAGTAATGAAGAATCTTCCAATGCGTGTCAAAGTCCTGAAACAACTAAACATTAATACTCTTATGTGGGTACCTTCTAAGCCATGTTCCAGTAATAACCATTGAGCCTGTAGGGTATTCGATGTTTTCTCCATCTGTAACTAGGGCCTCCAATTTCTTTTTGGCCTCAACACAACGACACAAGTAATAATTTGTTCCCTCTTTGTTATCTTCATCTGCAATAACTGCATATACATGCCCTACATTGATATGTGTAGCAAATTAGATGAAATTGAAGAGTCTAGACTTGAGTAAGGGTTTAGAATGGTTGTGTCTAAGTTTCTGAGGGGTAAGAAGACCTCTAGCAGCCTCGTTAGGTTTTGAAGTATTGAAGACCCTCTTTGTGCCTTTGTATAAGGAGATTGCTTGAGAGGAAAGCTTATGAAATTTGAAGAAACTAATGGTATGAGCCCTTTGGATTGAGTTGAACCCTACCTCTACATCACATACCTAGGATTGTCATAAAAATCATGAGACTAATCTCTGTAATTTAGGGTATTGAATGGTATATAGTCGATTAAGGTAACCACCATCATGTGCTAACAAAGGACAATTAGGAAATTTTGAAATATTGTTGTGTCATGTGCATACAAATCATCATGAATAGGTGCATAAGGAATGTCCTAGCCCAAGATATGTGCATACAAATCATCATGTCATGTACATACTTGTATGATCTTGGCACCTATTCATTTGTATTTTAACTTGTTAATATGACAAGATAATAGTGGGATTGTATTTTTATTATGTTGTAAGGATTTATTCTTGTATAGTTTGACATCATGGTATGTTAAGGTTTGTTTATTACGCATAATTATTAAAGAGCCCAAGTGTAGAAAATATACATGGCATCTTGTGAGATTGTAGGCTACTTTCTTGATTGGGAATGTGTCTATTTTAATTAATGTTGACCTTTGAGATATCTTTTTATTATGCATACCATGAACTAATTTAAAACATAGTCTATTATATAAACACAAGATATGTATACATAGTCTTTTATTATGCATACTGGATACAAGTGATATAAACATGTATGGTAAAGCATGATAAAGTAATTCAAATAGAATTAAGGAAAATGTAAAGAACATGCATGGAAAGACTTGACATACCTAAAAAATGGAGATTCGAATGGAGAAAGTACCTAATTACATAGTGTTTTTTTCTTCTTGCATCAAACTCCTCAACAATTTGAGTTTTTCACCACTTGCTTCCTTTTCAATGTTAAATTGAATAACACTCAAATATAATTAGTAACAACAATACTATTAACCAATCTATAATGTTAAATTCCTAAAATTGAATCACAATTAACATTGTAACACTACAAAAATTGAAACTTGAATAGATATATATCAAATTTGATGTGAAAACTATGTTATTTCCTCTTTCTCAAGTTAAGCAGAAAAGGTGGTGGAAAGATCATGCAAAGGTGGTAGAATGTGTAAAATGTGCATGTCAACTTCCCAACAGCATGAAAGTACTTTTATTTTGTCGGAACATGTGCATAATCAACATGATAATAGAGCACGTGGGCCTGGATAATGGGGGTCCAGGATTTTTTATCATTTCTATAGCAAGACAAAACACGAGCGCATTTTGTCCTGCTATAGATTGATCCATAAATATTTGTGCCTATCTCACATTCGATAGCACCTTTACAATATCTCACCTCTAGTTCCATTAGCTCATGTTCTATCTCTCACCTCTCTATATCTCACTTATCTCTCCCCCTCACCTCTCTACCTCTCCCCTCTCTATGTCTCTCACTTGCTCCTTGTCTACCTCTCCATCCATCCTTAGCCATCTAGGTCTCACTTAATCCTAAACCCTAAACCCTCAACCCTTAAACCTTAAATCCTAAACCCTATCCCTAAACCCTCAACACTTTATCTTAAACCCTATTCCCTCAACCATAAACCCTAATCCCTCAACCCTAAACCCTACACCCTATCACTAAACCCTAATCCGTTAACCCTTAGCCCTAAAGCCTAACCCTCAATCCTTAAACCTTCAACCCTAAACCTTATCCCTAATCCCTATACCCTCAACACTCTACTTTAATGCTATCACTATTCCTAAACCCTCAACAGGATCGATACTATACCTTAAACCCTAATGCCTCAACCCTCAACCATAATCTCTCACCCTAAACCCTAAACCCTAAACACTATCCCTATTCCTAAACCCTCAATAGGTTCGATACTATAACTGAAACCCTAATCCTTTAACCCTCAACTCTAATCCCTCAACCCTCAACCCTAATCCCTCATCCCTAAACCCTAAATGCTCTCCCTATTCCTAAACCCTCAACGAGCTCAACCCTCAACCCTATCCCTAAACCCTCAACCCTTGAACCTCAACCCTCAACCCTCAACATCAAACCCTAATCTCTCAACCCTTAACTCTAATCCCTCGACCCTCAACCCTATCCCTAAACCCTCAACCCTAAAACCTCAACCCTCAACGTCAAACCCTAATCCCTCAACCCTTAACTCTAATCCCTCAACCCTAAACCCTATCCCTAAACCCTCAACACTATACCTTAAACCCTAATCCCTCAACCCTAGACCCTAAACCTTATCCCTAAACCCTAATCCCTCAACTCTCAACCCTAATCCATCAACCATCAACCCTAATCCCTCATCCCTAAACCCTAAACACTATCCCTATTCCTAAACCCTCAACAGGCTCGATACTATACCTTAAACCCTAATCCCTTATCCCTAAACCCTCCAACCCTATCCCTAATCCTTATACCCTCAACACTCTACTTTAACCCTAACCCCTTGACCCTCAACCCTATCCCTCGAACCTCAACCCTCAACCCTCAACATCAAACCCTAATCCCTCAACGCTTAACTCTAATCCCTTGACCCTCAACCCTATCCCTAAACCCTCGACCCTCAAACCTCAATGTCAAACCCTAATCCTCAACCCTTTACTCTAATCCCTCAACCCTAAACCCTATCCCTAAACCCTCAACACTATACCTTAAACCCTAATCCCTCAAACCTAAACCCTAAACCTTATCCCTAAACCCTAAACCCTCAACACTATATCTTAAACCCTAATCCCTTAACCCTCATCCCTAAATCCTTAACCCTAAATCCTTAAACCTTCAACCCTAAACCCTATCCCTAATACCTCTACCCTCGACACTCTACTTTAACCCTAATCCCTTGACCATCAACCCTATCCCTAAACCCTTAACCCTCAACTCTCAACATTAAACCCTAATCCATCAACCCTAAACCCTAATCCCTCAAACCTAAACCCTATCCCTAAACCCTCAACCCTCAACACTATACCTTAAACCCTAATCCCTATTCCTCAACCCTTAACCCTTACAACTTAAACCCTATCCTTACACCCTCAACACTTGACACTATATCTTAAGCCTTAAACCCTCATCCCTAAAGCCTCTACCCTTAATCCTTAAACCTTCAACCCTAAACCCTATCCCTAATCCCTCTACCCTTGACACTCTAACCTTAACCCCTTGACCATCAACCCTATCCCTAAACCCTCAACCCTCAACCCTCAACTCTCAACATTAAACCCTAATCCGTCAACCCTAAATCCCAATCCCTCAAACCTAAACCCTATCCCTAAACCCTCAACCCTCAACACTATACCTTAAACCCTAATCCCTATCCCTCAACCCTTAATCCTTAAAACTAAAACCCTATCCCTACACCCTCAATACTCGACACTATATCTTAAGCCTTAAACCCTCATCCCTAAAGCCTCAACCCTCAATCCTTAAACCTTCAACCCTAAACCCTATCTTTAATTCCTCTACCCTTGACACTCTAACCCTAACCCCTTGACCATCAACCCTATCCCTAAACCCTCAACCCTCAACTCTCAACATTAAACACTAATCTGTCAACCCTAATCCCTAATCCCTCAACCCTAAACCCTATCCGTAAACCCTCAACCCTCAACAATGTACCTTAAACCCTAATCCATCAACCCTAAAACCTAATCCCTCATCCCTCAACCCTAGACCCTCACTAAACCCTCAACCCTTGACACTATATCTTAAACCCTAATCCCTCAACCCTCAACCCTAAGCCCTCATCCCTAAACCCTAAACTCTATCCCTATTCCTAAACCCTCAAGCCTTGACACTATACCTTAAACCCTAATCCCTTATCCCTAAACACTATCCCTCAACCTGTAACCCTTAAAACTTAAACCCTAAAACCTATCCCTAAACCCTTGATGCTCAACACTATATCTTAAATCCCAATCCCTTAACCCTCAGCCCTAAAGCCTCAACCCTCAATCATTAAAACTTCAACCCTAAACCCTATCCCTAATCCCTCTACCCTCAACACTCTACTTTAACCCTAATCCCTTGACCATCAACCCTATCCCTAAACCCTCAACCCTCAATCCTCAACTCTCAACATTAAACCCTAATCTGTTAACCCTAAACCCTAATCCCTCAACCCTAAACCCTATTCCTAAACCCTCAACACTATTCCTTAAACTGTAATCCATCAACCCTAAACCCTAATCCCTTAAACCTAAACCCTATCCCTAAACCCTCAACCCTCAACACTATTACTTAAACCCTAATCCCTTAAATCTAAACCCTAATCCCTCAACCCTAAACCCTAAACCCTATCCCTAAACACTCAACCCTTAGCACTATATCTTAAACCTTAATCCCTCAACCCTCAACCCTCAACCCTAATTCCTAATCCCTAAACCCTAAATGCTATCCCTATTCATAAACCCTCAACCCAAGACACTATACCTTAAACCCTAATCCCTTACCCCTAAACCTTAAACCCTATCCCTCAACACTTAACCCTTAAACCTTAAACCCTAAAACCTATCCCTAAACCCTCAACCCTATACTCTCAACAATATACTTAAGCCCTAATCCCTCAATCATCAACCCTATACCTTAAACCTTGAAGCCTACACCCTCAAACCCTCATCCCTAGACCATATAACCTCGCCCTTATATCCTAAACCTTGAATATTGTGCCTCAACCCTATACTTAAATTAAACCTAAACCATACGTGCTCTCAACCCAAGTCACCCTATGCCTTATATACCCTCAATCCATATCGTAAACCCTAAACCCAATATCCTAAACCCTAATCCCCACACCTTACACACTTAATCTTATACACTCAACAACCTGAATATTAACCCTCAACTGTAACCCTCAACCCTCTAATCTCTACCCTCTACCCTCTACCTATTACTTAAGCCCTAATTCCTCAACCCTCAAACCTCAAAACTATACAGGCTCAGGTCCTTATATACACTAAACCCAAAACACTTACATATGTACATACATACATACATGCATGCATGCATGCATACATACAAACATACATACATACATACATACATACAAACATGCATACATACAAGCATGCATACATGTACATACATACAAGCATGCATACATACCTACAAGCATAGATATAAACATCCATGAAACATACTTATGAAACTTCAACATAACTCATTCAAAGGAAGACATAACGCGAGCGCGTTATAACGTGCTTGCGTTATGTCGAACTGGGAAAACACCGGCAAACATGCAAAAAGGAAAAAAGCACAACATAACATGAGCATGTTATAATGCGCTTGCATTATATTGTACTTTGGGAATCCCAAGCCTTAGGCTTGGGATTTGCTTTGGATTTCCAACCCAAAGGCTTGGAGTGCCTTTTCAACATCCACAGATGTGTTTTTGTAAATTCTACAAGATTTCACATAATTTTGTTCGTGCTAACCCTCAGATTTGCACGTGTTTCAAGGTCAAACAAATTGAACACCTGGGTAATGTTAGGCTTTCTCTTAGTTATTTAACGATGTAGTTTTTTTCACATTTTGACAATGTTAAGCCTTTCATCTTTAATTTCTTTTGTTTGTGTGTTTGGTTTTGGGCAAAAACTACTGTTTGGTCTTTTTTTCATTGTAAATTAACCATTCATTGAAATTTTAAAAAAATACATATTTAGAAACTAGACTCCATTCTACACATATTAAAAAAAATGATTTTCAATTAGTTTCCAAAATTTATAGGGGTAGCACAGCCAAAATTCTATTTTTTAGGATGTGTCCACTTTGAAAATTAGTAAAAAATCAAATATTCATCAAAAAATTATCAAAAAAATCAGGCATAAACTACATGTTGTTAGCTAATTTTTCCCTAAAGCGATTTTAAAAATACCAAAAAAACGTTAACCTTTTGAGGGAGCCACAAAACATGCTATGTTATGTTTTTTTGATAGAAACAACACCAATTTTTGTGGCTCCCTCTTTTGAACCCCTTAATATATAGCATTTTTTTAAAAAAATAGTAGTTTAGAAAGTAGACTCAGAGCACTACGAACATTGTTTTGGTTGCATCTCCAAATTTTGAGTGTAACTATGCTCAATTTCTCATCCAAGGCCAGCATTTTCTGATTTCAGAAAAAAAAAGTGGCCACTTAAGACCCCTTTTTGGCCCCCCATCTTCTTGCACTTACCCATAATGTCATGAACATAACATCTAGTTTATATAAAAATCTATATAGGCGTGTCCAAACAAATCCATATAGGAAAATATACAAAAATATACATTGGATTAACATACAAAAGTATGTAAACAAAGCCATCTAGGCATACAAAAAGTTCCCAAAAACTAGTTTCCTATGGACTTTTCAGAAATAATCGGTGGCCCTTTTTTGACTGTGAAGATGGAGAGCCAGTCAGTGACACATCTTCTCTCTACCATTGAGTAGACCTATTTGAATAAAGTCCATCCTGCTACACCTTTTAGTACAAACAAACAATATGCGCATTAGTATAGAAAATGTATGAAATATATAACATCACATATGTAATTGATCACTTACTGCCAACTGATGATCTCTTTCCATTATCGTGACTCTCTTTTCGTCCGTAGTTGGATGGACTGTAGTTGTGACCTCTTGTGAGAAGCATCAAGAAGAAAAATTGACTAAACATAATTATCATTTATGTACATCAAATGACATGAGATAAAAAAGAAATACAAAATTATGATATTTTCATGTTATTGGCTCATACCTCAGTCAAAGGATTTGTAGACATCATGGCTGCATCAATGCTTATAAGCGCTGACTCACAAAGATGAGAAGGAGTCTCCACTATATTCAGCATCTAAAAATCAAGTTCAAGATTATCAAAACAAAATAAATACATAACATTATTTTAAAAATGCATAATGATTAGAAATGGTTAAATTTACCTTAATAAAAGTGGTGGTTTGGCATCCACAGGACCAAGGAAACCGTGGAGGTGCTGGTGACTATTGAAATCATCAAATCAAGTCACAAAATAATATTACCATTGACATCTCTACAATAATTACGAATATGTGATAAATTACATACCTGCTAACTTGACCTCCACTCATAAGCTGCCAATGGACGACTAATAGAGGTAGGATGAAGACTCTGACCCTAGAATTTCATTGCGCAAACAATTACATACATTATTTTTGACATAATATAGATAATCATATAAAATTAATTACAAATTTCAAATAACAATATACTAAATCAAGATGAAACTTGTAACAAATTACCTGAGAGTCAATACCAAATGTATACTATAAGAAATCATCACTGAGAACAAGATCATCCAATATGTCCTACCCCTGTGTCGCATCATGTTACCCCTATGTCGCAAAGTCTTGTCATGCCTCCTGCATCCCATAATCACATAGGTTCCCACATGTACTACACAAATGTGGGGACACATGACGTCTACTACTCTCACCCTCATTGCCCTAGGTAAAATCATCTGCATGCTGTGATAGAGTTTGGGTGAGAGTAGTCAGTGAATGTAAAGTCTCCAGCTCAACACTCTCCTTCAAAACCAAATGGAGTGACCTACGTTCTGGCCTCGCTCGGGGTATAGGCACATGCTGTTCATCTCGCTGAGCCCCGGGACTATCTTGGGCAGAGCCACCACCTCGACCCTGGAACTCACGAATGTCAAAATAATTCAGAATCTTGTTGAGGATGAACTCATAATAGAGTTTCCTCAAAAAATATTGTGGTACCTCATCATTGTTGCATGGATGCTCATCGAAGACCATTTACCATCTATCCCAAAAGTATTGGGATATGTCTTCATTCCTACACCAATGTATAGGAAACCATTTGCAACTTTTCTCTAATGTTTGGCCAGTTTTGGGATTAATAAAATGTGCACATAATTAAGATTTTGTAATTTTTTCCTTCTTCACTTGTTCATATGACAACTTGTTGGCATAATATTGTCGACTCCTCTCCCTATAGTCTTGGAATTCAATGATTTGTTTCGTCACCAAATCCATGTGGGAAATAATCTCCTATAGTCATTTTGCAAGTGCCCTCCTATGCTCAGTGGTTCCACTTGGATTGTTTAGGGTTTGAATAATAGTTTCAAGATGTTTCTTGTTTTCTTCTATTATCCCTAAGTAGTGTTCTTGATTATCCTTTACATGAAAAGGAGTTGAAGGTGGATTTTGAGGGTTTGGAGGGTTTTGGGGATTGTTTTCACCCTCCTCAACTAGATTTAGATTTTTTGCTTCTCCAATAACTGTAAATGCAATATAAACATAAATCAAACATTGCAAAACTAAAAAAATATTCTAAAACTAACAAAATCAGACAAACCCTACCTCTTCCTGTGTTGGAGCCTCCAAATTTGCACAACGATGTCTTTGGCAGCGAGGTGGCATTGTGAATTTCTTGTTTTCTCATGTGCACTTGATTGAATCTCCTCTTTTTCAACGGAATCATGTTTTGATTGGTTTCTTTGCTGGTGTCAAGAGAAAAGCCACACGGGGAATGATCAGAAAATGTTTTTTTTTTTCTTTTATTAAAAGAAAAACGCGAGCGCATTATAACACACTCACATTTTGCTTTAATTTTGGAGATGGTGGTGACTTTATGGTCCCCCATCTCCTTGCATTTACCCTCATGTCTCCTGTCGATGTGCTTCTTCTTCCTCTCTTGTCGCTGCTCTCTTCTCTCCTTTTGTCGCTTAGAATAATGATAATTTTTCCCTTTCTTTTGTCCTCTATTTTATTCAGAATTCCTCTCTAATCTTGGCATTGGGTTTTTTGTATATTTGGCTCTCCCTTCTTGAAAAATAACCATTTACTCCTGTTGGCATGCCTCTCTAGCATTTAAAACCAATGATCTTTTTCTTTAAACAATTCAACTCTATTTGTAGACACTTAAATTTGTCCATGTCTTGACCATCACCTAGTCAACACATTACTAGAGACATCATATGACATTTTGTCCTAATCCCATTTATCCCACTTTCTAATTAAATAAATAAAACTTAAATTTATTTAATTAATTTCCCTTTCACATGTCCCAACTAATTCAAATAAAATATTTGAATAGGCCCTCACCTTTCATCTCATTGCAACACATGTCACATACTACATTTTCCATTTAATACACTTCACATGTCTCACTAATTTAAATAATCTTTTATTTAAATTAGGTCCTCCCTACACTTGTCACATGACTACAACTCCTCATGGAGTGGGAAATCCTATTTGATCCTAGCTGTCCACATCATTGAAACCAACTTTCAATCATAGCCCTTCATTCAATTTAGTCACTTCATATAAATCAACCCTCAACCAAGCCATTTGGGGAATGAGTTTTCAAGTAGCCTTATGCTATTGAAATGACATTAGAGAATCTTATCATTCATCCTTATGACATTGTTATGTTGCTGAAATAGTGAGCACCCAACATTCATCCTTCGAAATCATGCATACCTATGCAAGATTGAGAAGAGCAATGGAGATAAACTAAGCTTAGTGTGGAGATTCAGTTTGCATTTGCTTTGTGTTTTGATTTCTATTCTATCATGTACTTCATTGTGCTTGTTATGGTTTGATGATTTGTTGTTTGTGCATTTACTCTGATTTTTACCCTAGCTACACTATTATTACTATCACTCTCCCCAGTTTTGCATGTCAAAAGCTTTTCTTTTATTTCCTTTATTTAGATTTCTAAATATAATATATATTATTAATATAATTTATTTATTTTTAATTATACATAATCACTTTAAATCAAACAAGAGGTATTCACAAATATAACAAAGATATTTATTAATCCAATTTATTTAAATATATAGAAACACTTTTATAATTTATAATATAATTAATAATATACATATTAATGTAATTTGAAGAGACATAATATATTTATGACTAAATCATGCATTCAAAAGGACTTACTTTAGCAATTAAAACACATTATTTTTTAAAGTATTTAAATATCAATCACATTCATTAACCATATAATAATTCATATTAACACCATTCAAATGCAATATGATATGAGACTATGTGAGTGTGTAAGTGCATTAGGTTTATCCATCCTATTAGTTCTTGCTGAGTGGCTAGACCATCTCTACCTCAACCATATTCTCGTCTTCGACGAGTACCTACATTTAGTCACACCCAACTCCACATCAATAGGTTAGTTTCCCAAAAATCATAGCTGAAGAAAATCATAATGTATATCCATAATCGTACCAATAATATTCAATTATTAAATCAACTTAAAAAATCACGCATTTATAATATTACGATAATTACTTTCACACATGTGGAATCACACATAGTAAAACAATTATAGTAAATGTTCAATAATCTAAAATAATAATATAGTCCATAAAATGAGATGTGACACCTTATGGAAGTCACTTTGTGCACCTTGGGAAACTCTATTGTAATGGGATTTGGGCCCTTTCAAAACCCATTTTTACTAATATCAAAAATAACTTATGAATGAAACTCAATGTAAACAATGGCGACAATAAATATTGAAGTACAATAAATGATATTAGTAAATATTTGTGCCCACCACTCAATTAACTCTTTCCTAGACCAAACTTAAAATAAAACATTATTTCATTTAATCTGTTCACCTTGCTTCCATCTATTGTGTACCATTGTAATATTTTTTGTTCCATAGTAGTTTATTTTTACCATAGTCTCTATTGTAGCCTACAAACTCATGTAACTACCATTCAAAATTTACATCATATGAATTATTGAGATCTAATTTTATATCAAGAAAGTGAATAATATTTTATTATAAATCTATTTTAAATAAATAAATAATATAAGTGTTTAGATTTGTAGTGGTGAAATTTGTATAACTATTTCAATTCTCATCACAATACAAACACATTTACATATAGTGTCTTTTCTCTATTTTTCTACTAATATTTCATCTAACTTTAAAAATGATTCTCTAAAATTAGAGAAGCTATTTCTACATAGAAGGTGACTCATTGATAAGTAGGAATCATTTTATATAAATTTATTTACCCATGCTTTAATTATCAAGCATAAAAAATAGCATTTTCTGAGGTAAGAGGTTCTAGCAGGTTGTTCTCTCAAACATTTTCATCAAATATGTCTTTTAGTTATTTGAATATAACTTTTAGGAATTAGTGCCCTTTTTTCTTGAACTTAATTCATATTTATCCAACAATTTTCATTCAAAATTTAGTGATCCTCACCACAAGACCAAGGATGGTGGTACACATGATGATGTAAAAGCCTCTTTGGTAAATTAGTACAATGATAAATTTGCATTGGGATAATAAAGTAATTAGATAGAAACAAATATGTTTTCTCTAACATTCAAGATTTCTTACCTTGGTAAGAAAATCTAGCAACTGGAGCATTTAAAAAAAAGTCAATCTCTATGCTGATCAAGCAAAGATGAGTACCAAATATGAGTAGTAGCAACAAGTGAAATCAACCAGAAGTTTTTTTGAAGAGTTTTATTTATTTATTAAGAGTTATTTTATTTACTTAGGAATAATTTTATTATTCTTTAGAATTATTTAAGTTCTTTTTTTATTTAAAAGTTATTTTATTTTATTTTGGAACTATTTAAGATTATTTTATTTTATTTTATATATAGTAAACACATTGTTTCAAGAATGTTTAATTAACTTAAATTGACCTGATGCAAATATATTTAATCTATGTGTTCTCTTCAATGACAAAATAATTCCAATTACAATAATTAGTTAGAAATACATGTGGGCTCTTATTATAGTAAGAAAACTGTTTCAAGAATGGACAGTTAACTTAAAATGACCTAATGTAGAATAAATTTTAGTGTAAAAGAAAACTATTATTTCCTTCACTTTTTCAAAAGGGAGTTTCACCACAGTTTTTTGATGCTATGATTTTTGTAGGCATATGAGAATAGGAGCGAGTGTAACGCCCCACCATGAACACCTTAGAAGACAACACACCTATGCTATGCAGTGCAGCATATTTTTTTTGTTGTATAAGATAACAAAGTAATGTTTAGCAAATCAATACACATCATTAACTAACAACTTGTCTTCTAAGGTCCCATGGTTGCATTACTTGACAAATTAATCAACATAATTTACATGCTTTACTAACTAACATCGACAGAACATTCCAAATCTATTACACTGATGATTATACATATACATCTCCATTTCATGACATCAGTTAGATAATCAACTTGATCAAGATTACATGTACATATTCAAGTCCATACATAAGAGTACATCAATACATTGTTACATTATCACCTTCTGAATACATCTGAATACATACATTATAAATCAATTGATACACAGGCTAGTACATGAGCATAATAACTGTCTTCATAAACAGGTACAAGATCTGATGTCTGATACACAAGATATATCCTCCTCGCTCACGAACATCAGCAAGGGAAAAGAAAACCAATGGATAATATCTCTTCCACCCGACCATGTGGAACCCTAAGGTCTACCCCTCAAGCTAGGGGTTAACATAAGGTTCCCACTACAACATACAGTTAGGTAGATAGTAGACCATAAGAACAAAAACAACACATGACTCCAACAACACAAGACAATATCATAAACAACTCAACATCACTTCCAGAGGCAACACAATAGTACTTCCAGAGGCAAACACTTAACAAAGGGGAAGAGTACAACTAGGGAATGCTAGGCTGCAGTAGGAAGAGTGTCATCGCATGGTCCTAGCATGGGTTACCCAGGCTATCTCTCACTAGAAACTGGCCCCCATCTATGGTTACCCTAGCAGCCTCTCACTAGGCACTGGCCCCATAGGGTGACACATGCAGAATCAACCTTCCTTTCGTGAGGACAAGGAAGTTGATTTTGCCAACCACGACCTTCTCATCTCATCCTTAGCCTAAACGAGCACTACAGGCATGAGTGAGGCATCCAATTATCTTGTTAGTGTGAAAACTACCCAACCCCTAGATTAATTATTAGGTTATCACTTGATTACCAACTCCGAATGGGTTACCCTGGCAGCCACTTTGGGCACCGGCCCCACATTGGAAGCCACTCCCCTATCTACACCTAGGAAACCCTATCCATCAAACATAACAACTATCCTCATAACAGCAAATATACATAACAATGCAAGGCATCAACCATCTTGCAACCAATCACAACATAATAAATCACCAGAGCAAGGCATGGGTCCTCTTGCTCCAACATTTCAACCATAACAAGGTGTAATCCAGAGCAAGGCATGGGTCCTCTTGCTCCCAAAATTTCAATCCTTTACACAAACCAACATAGAATTTAAAACGAGCTCAACACAATAGGGAGCCACAGCCTTCAAGAAGAGCTCAACAACATGGATTCAAGACATAACAATAGGACTAGATATACTGAGCAAGGCATTATCCCTCTTGTACAGTCATCATAATCACATAAACCAAAACAAGTTCATCCTATAACAAGATTGCCATATCACAAAGGTCAAACCCACAACTACCCTTCCTAGCCTCTGGAATCCACTTCCACTAGACACCACTGTAACACGATAATCCCACATTAACATTTACTCTTAAAAGCACAACTCCTTCAAATAGACCAACTCACATGAAATATTTACTTGCAATATGTGATTTCCACTAAACAACTCATTGACCACATAAATTCTTCTAACTAGAGCAATTCAATCCCTTAGTTATCCAGTTACCTATAAGTTTTATTTATAAGTCCAGATTTTCAAATACATTGTTATTTCACCTAATTCCAACCTTTCACTCCAATCTTAACCCAATCATTATAAAAGATCTTTTCAAAATCAAATCAAACTAGATTAAATTTTATCTACATTATTATGTATTCATGTCGATTCTCATTTAACCACATTAAATAAACGCAACAATTATGATTCTAAAGATAATGTTTATTTTAAATCAATAATAGAATAACGATGTATAATTACGAATAACAATGAATAATAACATTATTCTAAAATTCTAATTTAATTGGGCATTTAACTAAACATCTCTTTCGTCTTGAAATAATAATAATAATAATAATAATAATAATACCATAGATTATTGAATAGCAAATATTCTTCATCCCATAATAAGCATAGGGACCAAAATTATCATAATTTAGCACCAAGAGTAGACAAAGGCCACCACCTTTTCAATAGTTATCACAAGAATCCATTAAGAACAATAATTTATGTTTATCTTAACACTAATTGACTATATTAGGTTTCAATTAATAATGTCGATTAAATAATTTAACATTATCAAATTCAAACATAGCTTGTAATAAGATTATTGGCTATATATATATATATATTCAGTTACATCCCATAAGACGTAACACAATCTAATTATTCTTCTTCTCATTGTAACAGGATATCATTATTATTTCTAACCTTGACAGGGTCACATTGGACATGTATGACCTAAATTATAATTAATGCGACATTTGTTTATAACACTTTCACTAATAACATTAAGCACATTTGGCAAACATTATATTCCAATAGGATTACTTTCTGTGAAATTTGTGGAAACTTGGCATCTGATTGGAAATTTGCTGAATCAGAATTTCCCACAAACATAATCTATTGATGCTCATAAACAACATGCTAGTAGATATAGGGCAGGGTTCTATTGACACTTGTATCCATTTGTGTTTTCTCGTGTAGGAATTTTCTTAGTCTGGACTCTGTACTACGTTGACTTGTTAAATTGTTACCTAATTGGAATCTAGCATATCAAATTGGAACTCACTGGCAATTCTAACAAGGAACAAGAATGCCATTAAGCAAACAATGATTGTTGTTTAGTTCTATATGGCTACATGGCCTCTACGTGTTGATGGTTAAATCTTGCTTTTCATTTTTTATGTAATGCAGGTGCATGATAACCTATTGATGGTCCAGATTACATAAAATCCATCTTTAAATGTGATTTATGAAATGTTAAACCCTTTATACTTCTGCAAATGCTTGATTGTGAATATTTAAGTATAATGAAATTCTATATTCTGACAGTCTATTGCCATGAGAATTGACTGCCAAAATACAATGCATCCAGCTAGGTGTTTCAGATGGTAATTATATGCCCATATACTATTCTAAGGTTTCTTGGTCTACATATATGAGGAGATGAGGTTACTTACTGTAGTCTTGCTTACAGAGTCATAGAAAAATTGACAATCACTTTTCAATCAACTGTTTACTAAGGACAGAAAGTAGGTGTAGTTGTTTTGAGAGGTGGTAGGATTTTAAATATCCTACTAAACAACCAGATGGATTTGATAGCATAACGAAAGGGGAATTTTTTGTAAGATGTTGTAGTTATAAGTACCCTGGTGAACATGAATGCAGAACGTGGAATTATAAACAAGGCACGTAAATGCCTATAAAGAAATATAGAATGCCACGACTGCAGGATATGTTCAAAGCGGATTCGTTGAAAGCCTTAAAACTTTTAAGCAAGTGCAACCGGTACACATGTATTCAAAATGTAGAAGCATGCACGAAGCACATGAACTGTTTGACAAAATGCCTCAAGAAGTGTAGTATCACAAAATGCAATGATTGCAGTATACACAGAAAATCGACGTGTTGAAAAGGCTTTAAAAAGTTTCAAGCAAAAGTAGTTGGTAGTGTAAATCTAGACTCCACATCCTTTACTAGCATCCTCCCTACTGAGCCAAATGAAATAGGAGTTTTGGATAGGGTATGGACATCAATCAATACATAAAGAATAAAGAGATTTGTCTGATGTTGTAGTTACAACTATCTTGGTAGACATGTATATAAAATGTGTAAGCATAAAAAAGGTATGTGAACTGTTCGACAAAATGCCCCAAGATTCTGCCTCAATATTCACTCCCTACGAATTTAAACAGCTAATTTTATGCAAAGGATGCCATTTGAAAGAGGAGTTATGACTATTTACTGCATATATGACTGTTGTACATCCTCTGCAAGCTAATTCAGTCTTCGACTACATTCAATTTGATCTAACATTATGTTTTTGGATGGAAGTATCCTGAAAATGCTTTAAAATTCTCAAATGAGTACATTCTATCTGAGATATACTTATCTAAGTAACCCGTTTAACCATGTAAATAGATTTTCCATATTTTCTAAAGGGCTTCCTATCATGATGTCATGCCTCTTTATGGAGGATGATCTTGAATATTGAGTCAAATATTATCAGAAAGATTTGAGATGTGCTTGACGTGGTCTTAGCTTTGTTTGCTCGGAGGAGATAATAAATGTTGTTCTCAGTCACAGAAATCTGTGCTTGAATTGTATGGTGAACATGAAAAAAATGCTAATGTCTGGGGTTGCTTATGAGTTAAGACATTTTTTTCTTCATATTGAGCTACAGAGACCTTTAAAACCCCTCAAACATTATTGCGTTGATTCAATGACACTTTTAAACCCTCACTCAATAATATTTTGTTTTAAAGTCGCATACATTCATTGAATATTTGTAGTTTGGTAAGTAGTGACAAATAATAAGGTGGTAAAATGTGTAGATGAAGTAGAATAATAATTCAACCAATCTTTTCAAATAATTATATGTAATTATCTGTCAGGCTATGGTGGGACGGTAAAACTAGAAACTAATCACAATGATGACCCAGGTTCAAAACCGAGCAGGTGTTCAGAATTATATGTCAATTAATCATCTTGGGCAGACATGTGTTGGCCAATTAAACTAGGACTCATTCTAACATTAGCCAGGTAAGGGTGAGCATAGAGAAGAGTAGTGAACTACTCAATTGATTTATCAATGGAGGATGCTTATCTATATATGGCCTTTAGCTACTCGATTGATAGGGGGGGCTAATCAAGAACAAAAACCTCTTAAGTTATCAAGAGTTCCAAGGTTAAGTTATAACGTTCATCTCATGGCTACAAGGACCCTTACAGTTATGACACTTGACCACTCCACCAGTGAGTGTACATAATCAATCTGAAGTCAAGAATAGGTGTAATGCCTTTGTCACATCATATTTCTAGTTTTGCTAGACTAGGACAAAGCATGTTACATTGTTATATCCTGTTGCAGGAGTCTTCCAACTAGCTCTTTACTAAGCAAGTGTAATAGATAGCGTATTTTTTTGTAAACTTTCCAATTCAAAGAAGGAGGTTCTAGGCCAACGAGTGGAATGTTGGAACTATGTGTGTACATCCCTGCCCTATAGCCATATACTACATCTTGTATCGTGTAGAACAACCATAAATGACCTCGTCCAATGGAAAATATATTGGGTCATTATCATGTCGGTTGATGACAAGCTATCTGGACCTTGCTAAGTATAGAATAAGTCATCGTACAACCTTCAATATTATCATAGCAGCTGTCATATAAAAAAAAACCTTGCTTATGAATAAAGGTTCTCTATACAAGCATTGGTATTATTATTTTGAGTGAGTCCTGAGACTTCCTCCATTATCTATCAGTCCAAGCAAGATACTTCCTAAACTACTATGGAACAATATGCATTACAGTCAACGAGTACTGTTAACAACATTGCCATTGCTCACACCCATCTGTGCACTTCAAGTATTCAGTTTAAGACAGTCAGAGGTGTTACAAATCTATGTCTCCTACATCAATCATGATTCACTATTCAATGAGATGATGATCATTGGCATTGTTCTGCCCTCCCCTATTCACTAACAAAGTGTAGAATTTTGTATGAGACTTTGACTTCAAAGTTTAGGGTATTATACGATAAAGGTAAATCTATTGTTAGGTCAAACATGGTCATTCTCAAACTAACCATATTGTTATCATAAATACAACATCCTTACATTAAAACCAAACATCTTCCAAATCAAATCCAATGAAATATATGGTAAACATTATCCTACCTCACTCTGTCATGGAGATCACAAAAACATGTCTAGTATCCAGTATATCATTCAAGAATCACAACAAATATCCATAAATCATGCAAGCCTCAATTCAACAAAATCTTCCAAAAATTCACCCTTGTAACAGTAAAGCACATAATCTCTAACATAACAAAAACTCTAAAACCTGATTTATTACCTCTTCCTAAAATCTCCTTCAGTTGGTGCTCAAGCGATGGTGATGGTAGTTTGCAGAGACAGGCATAAATCTCCTTTTCTAGCTAAAACTGACCCTTGGACAGGGGCAATATTGAAAGCATTTCCTGATCAGCCACCGGCAACTTCTCAGCCCCCCCTCTTGTTGCCGCCAATCCAGGATAAGCTACAGGGGGTCTACCTTTGTCTCCTTCATAAACCCTAGAAAAGTTTGCCCCCCATTAATCAGAAAAACAAATGTTCCAGCCCTCTTTTTTTTTGTTGTCATCTGTATACGAGTAGATTGTGCCCTCCTACAGTATGATCATAAATGAATATTATTCTAGAAGCTACAAGCTTCTGCTTCCACCCTCTCCCGAAGCTCTGACTCGTGACCCTCATATTGTTGTCTATGCATGCATTTGTGGTAGCAGCGATGAGGCACGTGGCCTGTTCAGTAGGGAGCCTGCAAGAGGTGTCAACTCCTCCTGCACTATCTCATGCAGCTTGCTCTTAGGCATCATCTTCACTCACAATCTCTACAAAAAAAAATAGAAAATATTACGCAGACACACAACATAGGTAGGACTATTTTTACCCCCATAACACTCTCTTCTTGAAATTCCCCCCTGAAACTATTCTACAGTGCCCTTCCTATACTCTCATGTGCCTTAGCATCAGTAAATCATATAAAAAGAAAATAAAATATTATAACTAAAACAAAGTGGTGCACTTCAGATACTATGACGTGCCTTGGTATAAGTAATTCATTAAAATGAAATAAAATATATACTCCACCATCTGCCCAATGATGAGACGGGAGTTGTCACAGGGATTTAAAAAGGCTAACCTGAATACATAGTCTTTAAAGGGTTAAAATGTATAAATCGTCATGTAATATATATATATATATATATATCAGGTTTTACATAATTTACTTATGCAACACTCAAGTTGAAAATGGTTTATCTCTACTCTTGACCATATAGTTGAGCCTTAATAAACTTTCATGGGAAGAAATTTGGTATGCATAGATACGATTACAAAGGAGGTTGACATTCAAGGAACACACATACGATTCAATTAAATTCTTAAAGCATCGGCATTCACCCAATAATAAATAACTCACAAGGAGATTAAGCGGCAAGGACAAATTTATTTTAACTCGAAATTAATCTTATTTTAATGAAACACTCACCAGACTTAAATCAAGCATTATGAATTCGGTAAACACAACCTACAAGATGACACCTGACCAGCATACAGGACCACAAGACACGACCAAGATGCAGGAGCAAATAGTTCAACAGACGATGATGACAGGATACAATACTACGAACTCATCCTCTTCGAGGATGTTGACTGAGCAGGGGACCTTAGGTTAACTCCGATTAACAATTCCATTGGCTAGGGCACACTCAGGCCTGCTAGTTCAGGTGGAGTCGATGCCCGGTACCTATATCCTGCAGCAAACCACACAGTCAACCATGAAAATATATATATAATCATACAATGAATGGAAGTTGCAGCGTGGCAGGGTACTCAAAAATGAGTAATGCGACACTGTTCCATTCACATAAGCACATTGACGAGTCACTACATTATACATGACCACTATCTACTGAGAAGTTATCAATAGTAACATCATCACAAAGATTAGATAAAACATAAAGCTCTAAATTAAATTAATCCACCACATCTAGTATGTCCATACAACTGTGAAAACATAAAATACCAATAGTTAAAACTTCAACAGGTGTCATCATAATCATGCTTGAATAACACATTAAACTTAGAATTACACTAATCTATAATCATCAAATATGTCCATCATCCAATAGAGTGTCATAGTGTCTAATCCTACTAGGAAAACCATCAATCTGACAGAAGACAAGGTGAGGGGCACTACAGCGAGCCATTGGGTGTAGGTGGCCTGAGCCACAACCTCAACTTCTTCGTAGGGTTGTGGCTTGCCTGGTCAAGGCCATTGGCCTCTTATATTCTCTATAGGGGGTCATGGGAGGTATAAGAGAGGGTAAACCCTCTCAGTCTTCTATGTCTCATCATCATTTTTGTGCTTTTTTGGTTCTAGGAACAATGACAGGATGCATGGCATCTTGGCTCTTTCAAAGATGTGCTCAATGGGGATAAGCCCTCCTTGTCCAAACATTTAGACACTATTAATTTTCTCATGCATGCAGTTGAGGAATCCAAATCAAGTCATCTTTTCAAACACCAGGAGTCCAAAAATGATTAAAATTTGGGGAATTATCCAAAACCTAGTGGTTGTTTGGTGGAAATCAAAGATAGCCCTATGGTAGTAATAAATCTAGACTTTATTGTTGATGTTCTATATTTGATGAAACATGCTTTAATTTGCAAGATTATGGGTCTTTGGATTTCTCTACCTTTTTTGGAGGCTTGGGTTAGGAAAAATTGGAATCCTGAAGGTGATATGGAAATTATATTAGTAGTAAATGACTAATTCTTTGTGGTATTCTCCCGAACTACTAATTAGAATATAATCTTCAAAGGGGGTCCCTACTTTCACAACTAGGCGAGCTTGTTTATCAAACCCTAGCATATAGGGTTTGATCCTTTGGAGGAGCTCCCGTCTAGGATTCCTGTTTGGATGTGGCTTCCTCAACTTCTGATGGAGTTCTGGCGTCAAGATGTTTTGCATTCCATAATGGCGGCTTTGGGAAAACCCTTGGGTCCTTCCCATCAAACCCTTGACAGAAAGGTAGCCACTTTTTCCTGTCTTTGTGTTGAAATTAATTTGAATAATCTTCTTCTTGAGTATCTAGAGATTAGATTAGGTATTATGATCTATATTTAACAAGTGGATTATGAAGCACTCCCTTTTCGCTATCATGTTTACCATGAATATGGACACCTGCAAAGAAATATCCTAAAATGGGGATTAAAACACCCCAATCGGCTCCTAAGTTGCATGCAACCAATCTAAAAGCAAAAGGAAAGGCTCTGATTCAGAGTAATGGGCTAAACCCACATGGATTCATTCCTGTGAAATCTTGGGCAAAGGAAAAGATGTTGAATCATCAATTCAAAGCTAATCGTAAAGGCTCCTCTAGTAACAAATATGATGTTCTTAATAACTTTGAAGAGTTGGACTCAATGGAACACAATAGCAAAATGGCGAGTTAGGATATGCATTTCACAGACCCAAGTATTCTCGCTCCTCTTATTTTGGCTCCTTCTGTAGAGAACTACAAGAAGCAGTTTTGGATCCTAGGACATTGATCACATTTGTGCCCTTCATCTCCACAATTGTCACATGTGATGGATTGTTCTCTTTTAAAATTGTCCTTCAAATTTCTCCGTTCATTTTGTCCCTTTTGAAAATTATGTCTTTGTTGATTCCATTTCCTTTGATTATTTTTGTGTGGATTCCTTGATTTTGTTTTCTTTGATTCTGATATGATTTTCCTTGATTGTAATTCTTATATTTGTCTCTAGCGATAAATTCATGAGGATTATTGTTGGACTCACCTGTGAACATTTTAATCCTATCTTCTTCATTCAACAAAGCCCCATAAACTTCCTCTAGTTTTGTATTGTCATTTTGTATAGTTAGCTCTAATGAGTATGAAATTATGATATTCATTTGGAAGGCTTTTAATAAAAAATCTACAATTTTTGAGTCTTCATATTCCACCTTCATCATTGCAATTTGATTTCTCAAATTCTTTAACTTTGTAATGTGATCATTCATGCTATCTACTCCCTTCATTTTAAGGGTCAGTGCAAGAAGTTGGGTCCACTTTTTGGCCAAAAAGTGGAAGTGTTTTCCCTAATTTTCAGAATTTGTCACATTTGACCTTAAAATTTGAAGCACTTAGAGATGGAATCTTTAAAAAAGTCACTAAACATAAAATATAGTACTCGGAGTCTAGTTTCCAAATATGTAATTTTTTTCAATACCCAGATGATACAAATCAATTTTCAATAGGCATTTCTAAACACCACTATTTAAAAGTCACTTTTTTTTAACCATACCATGCACGTGTATGACCAACATAATTTGACCTAAATAAAATTATTTTTCAAAATCCTTTTGGGAAAAGATGTGTAGAATAGTGAAGTTTGATGAGGATATTTTTTTATAATTTTTTTCCAAATAATTTTTTTTTATTAATTTTTTATTAGGCCTAATTGCTACTTTTGAAAACCCCTCGTGTATGGCCAACATAATTTGAGCAAAAGAAATCATAATTTTTTTTTTTTTTCATTGTGTAAATAATGATGTGTAAATTGATGAAATATAATTTTTTTAAAAAAAAATTTAAAAATTAAAAGTTATTAAAAAAATACAAACACTTGTCATTTCAAGTTTTTGGACTAGTTTGCTCATAAATTAAATAATAAATAGAACATGTCCAATAACAAAAAAAATTACATATTTGAAAACTAGACAATGTCATCTGTAATGGGTCTTTATTTCATAAAAAAATTTAGAAAAAAAGGTCCTCAGCCATATAGGTAAACTCAGTGTTTCTTCTTGTTCTGTACTTAGAAAAAAATTGCAGGTCCAAGGCTCAAGGTTGGTCAACCATGCCTATCCCGAGCCTAAAACCCAAGCAAAAGGAAGGAAAAAGGTGGGTGGAGATTTCCAATTTCAAATAACGGGTACCCGTTATGTTTTTAATAATGGGTACCCATTTCTATTATACCCGTTATTTCCCATATTAGGGAAAAACATACTATTACTGTATCCCTGCAACTTGCAAGTCTGATTAGTATGGCGCGACAACGACAATTTCTACATTTTTTTACTTACAAGTGTTTTGTGGAATCTCTTGATAGGTCATATTCTATTCAGATTTTGAAAGGAATCAATCATATGAACAATTCTGAAGTGAAATCCAGTGCATGACACCTCAAATCAAGAGGGTTTGGTAATCATGGGATCAAATCAATGTCAAAGAAAAAAACAAAGGAGGGTAATGACACCTCAAGAAATTGAAGCAAATAGAGAGAAGGAAGCAAAAAGGCAAAGAGATAGAAGAGCAAGGATTCAAGAGATGAAGAATATTAAAGCATCTAGTTCCATGAGTATTGAAGAGAAAGACATTCAAAAGAGTATAAATGATGGGATGAATGTAGATGATGCAAATGTGGAAATGGTGAATTTGGAAGAAAATGTGTCTATAGAAACAAATGCATGTATGTCTTCAAACCCAACTTCTGAAGATATGGAAAATGTGACTATACAAACAAATCCAGGTATGTCTTCAGAGCCAACTTTCAATGATATGGAAAACACGACTATAGAAACAAATCTAGGTGTGTCTTTGGAGCCAACTTTCAATGATATAGAAAACACGACTATAGAAACAAATCCAGGTGTGTCTTCGGAGCCAACTTTCAATGATATGGAAAACACGACTATAGAAACAAATCCAGGTATGTCTTCAAACTCACCTATTGATGATATGAATGAGAATGATATCCCTTTTAGGAGTGAAAATGAAAATGTTTTATTTGAGATTGAAAGAAATGTCTTAGATAATCTTCGTGGTAAGATTTCTTAGAGGCAAATGAGAACTCATGCAAATAGATTATATAAAATTTTTTTTATAGAAAAAGTCTTGGATTTCATTGTCAACTTATGATGCAATTGATGAAGATGTGGAAATTGCGAAAAGTAATGAAAAAGTTAGGCATCTTTGTAAAACCTAAAAAAAAGATGAATCAATGAAACAAGTTTTATCTAGTGTTGCTAATGCTATTGATTTTATTGGTAAAAAGAGTCGATCTAAAGATAACAATGCAGCACGAAGAGCTATAACAACTGCTTTAGTCAATAAATCATCTTCTAATAAAAGAATGATAAGTAAGACAAGTGAAATTCTAAAGATAAATCCTAAAACTTTGAGAAGAGCAGCAAAGAGAAGAGAATCTATTGAAAAAGATCCAATTAACCAATGTTGGAGTTTTAGTGGTAGACTCCCAAGGTATGACATGAAATTAAATAGTGAAATCAAATCTTTAATTGAAAAATATTGGCATGATAATACAAGGGTATCATCTAATGTTAGAGATGTTTTAAAATTATGAGTGGGGTCTAAAATTTGTGATCCTCATCCAAAACATCTATTAGACATGACTCAAACTAAATTATATAAAAAATTCTTAAATGATTTAGTGTTAAAACCATTTAATATTACCATAAGCCAAAGATATTTTGAGAAATGTAAACCTTGGTATGTGAAAATTAATAAACAACGAATCTCTTGTTGTTGTAAAACTCATGTGCAATTTCGTTATTATTATGATGTTTTTTGATATATACGTTCTACTTTGCATACTGACGAAATTATGCAGGAATGTGGAATTAATATGCCACCTCAAACGATTAAGGAGTTTGTAGCAGGTTTGTTTTGTGAAACATCTACTGGATACTTATTTTATTCAAAAGCATGTATTTCTGGACAATGCAATAGATGTGGCAACTTTTCATTGTTAGGAGAATGTATGCATGAAAATATTTCACATGAATTTGGACAACAATTAGTGGATGTGAAAAGATTCAAGAATGTTGAATATTCTTTAAAGGATGGAAAAATTGGAAAGCGTTGTGAGTTAGTCACTGAAAAAATTTGTGTGCATGCATTCATCAAAGATTTTAAGGATAATATTGTATCCAAATATGTCAAACACTCCCAATATGCTCAGTGGCTTGATGGACAATTTTGTTCATGTAAAAACACCTTTCCAATTGGAACATCCTATCAGTGGTTGACTTTGCAGAAAACTATACTCTTGCTCCACAAGAGGAAATTCAATCTCAGTATTATAATTTAGTACAAGTAGCCATATTTGTTCATATTGTATACAGACATGCAGATGATAGTACAAAAGATAATAGAAATTTTTTGAGGGAGTATCATTTCTATTTGAGTGATAACCGGTTACACTCTTCAAAGTTTGTGCAATATTATTTCACAAAATTTTATGAAAGTTTAAAAGAAAGAGGAATCTAGATGGCACAACATTTCATATGGTCAGATAATTGTACAAGGCAATTCAAAAATGCAAGAATGTTTTATTAGCTATGTAGGGCTCACAAAGAAATCAATATCCAACATATGTGGAGTTTTTTTGAAGCTGGACATGGTAAAGGAGAATATGATGGAGCTGGAGCATGCGTGAAAAGAGCTCTTATTAGAGAACAACTAAAATTTGAGGATACTAGAGATGCACGTGCAATTGTGGATTGGTGTAATGAAAAATTATCTACGGGATCAAGTCAGAACTCTACAATTCGACGATTCTTTTGGTTAGTTGAAGAAGAGAATATTCCTACTTGACTTGATTGTGAGACAATAAATGGATCAACAAAATGACATTCATTTAAGAGTTCAAATGCAAGCACATGTACTATATGGACTAGGGAGCTTGCATGTTTTTGTCAATTTTGTATTACAGGTTATTGGGGAGCATGTGAAAATACAGAATGGGTTGAAGAATGGAAACAAAGATCCTTGACACCTACAGAAACACAAGATCAACTTGAAACAACAATTGAAGATGATAATCAAATGTTTGCATCAGATGACTATGATCGTGTTTCAGACCTTGTACAAGAAGGTACTTTTGTTTTCAATTTTTTTTATTGTCATTTTTTTGTACATCTATATATAATTAATTATATATGTATGCATGCACAAATTTATGTGATTTAGATACATGTCACACTTTATTGAATTACATAATTTTTTTGTAGGACATGTGTATGCTGTTGTTGCACCTGAGGGCAATGAAGAGGAAACCGAGTATTGGTTGGCTCGATGTGTTGAGACAAAACAAAAGTTTTTACATCCTAGAGTAGATGATGATGACATGGAGTATCCAATAGGTTTTGTGGTTGTTGTTGGCACTTGGCTACAAAAATATCTAATAAGAAGGAATGGTTTGCCTGCATTTGAAGATTATGAAACACATAAGAAGATCGTACAATACTCACATTTGGTTGTGGCAACAAATATAAAACTAGTCAGATATCAAGGCAAACCTTCTAATAAACAGTTATGAACACTTTCGATGGAAGAACATGAGACAATTATAGATGCATTACAAAAAAATGAGGATGCAAATGGTACAATGGAATAAATTTCCAGGTATGTAAACCATACTCTTACATCCCCTAAATTATTTCATTCTCATTTCAGCTTCTATATTATTCCCCTTGTCTTAAATTTTGTATCGACTCATGTAAATATATAGTTAATTTACTTGTACATTTGAACATTACTTTTTGTAGGTGTACCCTAGACAAGTAGTCAAATTTGCATGATTGTCAATAGAAGTTTTCACCATACAAGTATGTGAGGTCATTTTTGTAGTCTTCAACTAAAATTGAACGCAAATTAGGTAATTGTATATACTTACATTATGGCTTTCACATTCAACATGTTATCTAGAACTACATAATGCATCAATGTTTTGTCTTTTTGGTATATAAATTCTTTCATTCTCATTTCAGCTTCTATATTATTCCCCTTATCTTAAATTTTGTATTGACTCATGTAAATATATAGTTAATTTACTTATACATTTGAAGATTACTTTTTGCAGGTGTACCCTAGACAAGTAGTCAAATTTGCATGATTGTCAATAGAAGTTTTCACCATACAAGTATGTGAGGTCAATTTTATAGTCTTCAACTAAAAGTAAACGCAAATTAGGTAATTACATATATATATATACTCATATATTTCTCATCCATCCTCTAAAGACACCCACTTGTACATCCCCTTAATTCATCCTCTTAGCTCCCCTTAAGCCATCCTCTTACATCCCCTTAAGCCATCAAGTTTTATCTTAAATACTTTGTAAATTGACTCGTGTACATCTCTCCAAGTAAGCTATCCTCTTTTGTATCCCCTTAAGACATCCTCTTCTAGCTCCCCTTTTAATTAATCCTCTTATACATCCCCTAAAGCCATCCTCTTATGTATCTCCTTAAGACATCCTCTTAGCTCCCCTTAAGCCATCATCTTACATCCTCTTTTGTGTTATTTAGTTACATATTGCATTAATATTTTGTGTTTTTGGTACATATTCTTTCATTCTCAATTACATTCATTATTTCTTGCAGGTGTATCCTACAAGTAGATTTTTCCATGATTGCCACTACAAGATTTCATTATAATGTAAATGGTAGATCAATTTTGTAGTCATGTCAAACTAATAACATGGACCTATAAGCTAGTTGTATAGATATACTCATATGTTTAATAATGGACCTATTTTTTGTTTTGAGACTCTTTTTATGATCTATGCATTTAATTTTCACGGATTGAATATTATTTTATAGTTGCCACAAATGATATTAGTGTAGAGGTTCAATAAGTATATAGTTTGTATTTTTCCTATCATTTTTGTACCCACTTTAGCTATGTTTTGAGATGTGTTGATTTAGAATTTATTTTATATTATTTGAATGCACAAAAGTTGAAAAGTAGTGTCATGATAGTTAAAGGGAAATAGTCCTAGGATAGTTTGCATATTTGAAACATGGTTTAATATCACCTCTATGAATGCCATGGTCCTCCTCTATATCCTTCAATCATTGTCTTGAATAGTCTAATGCTATCACTAATAAATATGGGACTGTGCTATCATATTACCTAGGTGTAGTCATTGGTGTTGTAGAGTTATTTACAACTGCTAAGGTAATAATGAGGGTTATCATGCATAGGTAAGGTATTAAATAGTCATTGTTTCAAACTAAATGACTACCATAAAGGTTACTCATTGTCATAGCAAATAGAACTACTAAAAGAATGGCCAATCAAACCAAGACAAGAATCCACATAGCAAAAGGAATCTCAAAAATCTAATAATTCCCTAGCACTAGAAACATTCTGAGTAATCATTATAAGCCCGATTAATGCACCAACATTGTCAACCAATAAGGTATAAAAGAGAAGATCTCAAGAGAATGTATAAATACAAGAGGAGATCACTTGGAGAAGGCTACTAAAGCTAAACACATGAAACTGGAAGTTCTGGAAAGAGCGGAAAATGGATTGTCAAAAATAGGAAAAATGAAGGGGCCTTGATAAGGGGGCTTATATTGTGTGGATAAGATTTGAATTTCCTTCTAGTTTCTTCTTTAAAAGAGTTAGTTTCTCTACAAGAATTGAATACTTCTTGAATAATTTCAAATTGTGATAATTTTTTTTGTAGCTTATATTGTGTGGATAAGATTCAAATGAATTTCCTTCTAGTTTCTTCTTTAAAAGAGTTAGTTTCTCTACTAGAATTGAATGCTACTTCTTGAATAATTTCAAATTGTGATAATTTTTTTTGTAGCATATATTGTGTGGATAAGATTTGAATTTCCTTCTAGTTTCTTCTTTAAAAGAGTTATTTTCTCTACAAGAATTGAATACTACTTCTTGAATAATTTCAAATTGTGATAATTTTTTTTGTAGCTTATATTGTGTGGATAAGATTCAAATGAATTTCCTTCTAGTTTCTTCTTTAAAAGAGTTAGTTTCTCTACAAGAATTGAATGCTACTTCTTGAATAATTTCAAATTGTGATAAAATTTTTTGTAGCTTATATTGTGTGGATAAGATTTGAATTTCCTTCTAGTTTCTTCTAAAGAGTTAGTTTCTCTACAAGAATTGAATGCTTCATTTGAATCATGTTTTGAATGTTTTTTTAATGAAGATTTTGTTCAAGGACACTATCAAAGTGAGTCTAACAGATCCTTATCATTTTATCATGATTTTGTAGGTTTATCCTAGGTAAATTACCTTGTTATAAAGTGCCCTAAATTTATCTATTAGATAATTATAACACCAAACTTATCTATTAGATAATTGTAACACCATTTACCTATCTATTCATCTATGTAAATTAACTTAATTTAGGTTTGTGAGGCAGTTAATAGATTGTTCACTATTTCAAGAAGAACTATTGAACCATAACATGCATAATCACTTCTAAAAAATTAAAAAATGTAGTAGAGAGAAATCTTCTAACATGTCTCAATTAAATA
This sequence comes from Cunninghamia lanceolata, assembly GCA_027924645.1. Lineage (NCBI taxonomy): Eukaryota > Viridiplantae > Streptophyta > Pinopsida > Cupressales > Cupressaceae > Cunninghamia > Cunninghamia lanceolata. The sequence continues at coordinate 6,968,242 of BSBN01000768.1, forward strand.
ATTTATAATCTAGAAGTGAACAATGAAGCATATTTAACATATTATCTTTAACATATTATCTAGCATACTAAAATACATTCAAGCATATATACTCAATAATATATACATGTAGATCTATCTAGATAAGTCCATGAAATACTATAAAATATAGGTAGGACCCATGAAATGCGTACTTTAAAACATCTACTCATCATCAACATATAAATAAATACAAATCATAGTTCATGAAATACTGAAATATATCTAGAAGTACATGTAATAGTAAGTTTGACATATATAGTCAAAGTCCAGGCATGACATATATAAAAAATAATGTGCACATCATACAGTTCAGTCTATGAAATAAAACTCTATGTCAGGGTTGATCATCATTCAAGTTCAAATCTAAAAGAGGCCTCTTTCTTCCTCATGAAATAGATGGATCCACCTCATGCTGTACACAAGAGAAAGAAACTTGCAATCAGATTTAAAAATTTTAAAAATGACATATGAAATTAAATATTTAAATGTAGGCTTTAAAGTGTGCATTTAAATTACTGTGCAATCATGCTCATGTACTCCCACATTTTGTTGTGCAGGTGGTATAATTGTTTCATCTTCTTGACCAAAAGTTTGACCTGCTAATTGCTAGAATTTCAAATAAAGCAAGTTTGAAATAAGCTAGAATTTATTTAGCATATTTAAAGACCTAGAAATTGCACATAGAAAATTTAGTAAAGTTTAGGACCTCAAAATGTGTATATGGCTCATGAATTTGTCCCTGACTAGCAACCTGACCAATAGTCTCACTCTTATCATCCTGCACTTACATATATATGGGTGCATATATAAATTTATATAAACTCAAAAAAGAAACTTAGTACAAATTTAGTACAATTTTTTAAAACACACACCAGGGAATACTCAGGCATAACAGCTGACGATGGAGGATCAGTGGAAGAAACACCTGAGCCATGTTGTCGGTCAGACATGGGAACTGCCACATGACCTGAGCCTTGTTGCAATAGTAGTGTTTCACATACATGTACATATAGTTATTTATTTATTTATACACTTATTAATTTAAAATATAATATTGATAAGTTTCAGAAGAAAATTTAAACTAGAATTAGATACATATGGTTTTAGGGTTAAGATATATTGGTTTACCCCGTAAGGTGTGCCAATCTCTACATCTGTTGATGCAAAACTCAATGTATCAAATTGTGATGTGGCCCTAGAGCGACTTGAGATCTGTACAACAAATAGTTCACAATTATATATTAATTCATTAAATTATTTATATTTAAATTTTGATCTACGTTCAAATTCTGCACTCAAAATATTTAATAAAATGTGGTCAATGTACCTATGTAGGATTATCATCCGAATATAGTAGATCTAAGTATGACTCCAGTTCTGCTGTAGCTGCATCTGATGTGGATGTAGGAGCAGGACCATAACATGATTGATTGCAATTTGTACACAAATGTGCCCCTGACATGTCTGAGGCTCTATGATGAGATGCATCAACTCCTCCATGATGCTCTCCACCACTGAATTCAGCTGCCATGTGGGCAGCTTGTTCAGTGAGATTGCCCGAGAGTCTACTCAATGCTCCTAATGTTGACCAAACTGCCTACTGCTGAATAGGTGTAGGAATCATGGGCAAAACAGGAGCAACCATAGGAGCAGGAGGAACAGGTCGATTGGGGTCAACTCGTGCCCCTAGTCTATGTTGTGGCATGCCACGACCAACACCCTAAAATTCTCTCATATCAAAATAATTGTGTTTTTGACCCAATTTGAAAGTCCACCCATAATTTTCTCAAAAAATATAGTGGTACCTCACAATTAGCATGTGGTGGGTGATCAAACACCATCCACCACCAATCCCAAAAATGTCTCGAAATCCCCTCATGCGTACACCACTTAATTGATATTCTTTTTTTTGTTGCAGCTATAGGTTGATTAGTTTTTGGGTGACGAAAAAATGGGGCTAATGTTTGTTTTGTTATGTGGAGGTCATGGATGTCTTTATATGAAAGACCATCTGCATAGAATTGCCTCCTCTCCTCCTGCCAAAGCTGAAATCTATTTAGGTCTGCATCGATAGACCTAACAGAATCAATAATGGTTTGCATCGAAGATGCAAACCAAACCACATGAGGAGGCATCAAGTGAGGTTGATTATTAATCAAATTAATGTTCTCCTCAATTGCATTAATATTTTCATTAATGTTTTGCCGCAATTGGGCCTCATCAAATGGAGGGGGTGGGGGGTTTTTAGGTGGAGGGAATGGGGGGTTTTGAGGTGGAGGGGGTGGGGTGTTTTGAGGTGGAGGGGGTGGGGGGTTTTGAGGTGGATCATGGGGTGGGGGGTTTTCATAAAGAATGTCATCTATTAAAAATTCATCTAGACCCTGGTCATCCATTAGATGTCTCCTGCAAATTTCCAAATATGTATTCATATAAAAAACTTACAAATGTATAATTTCACAAATATATACATATTGAAAACTTACAAACAAATATCTATAAATTTAAACTTAATCTAATAGATCTATAAATGATTTAGTTTAAAATATCCATGAATGTAGAGAGCAAGTAATACTTGAAAATTAAACATGCACAAGTTTATATAATATGATCAAATGATGATGCCTCATACCAATGTCTCCTTAAATGAATCCAACATTTCCCTAAAATATTATATTCTCCTTCCTACTTCAAATGTCCTCTTTACCCATTTTTTAGAGGGTTTCTGAACTATAGAATTGGTATTTATAGATAAAATATGGAATAATTAGAAAAAAGATCTCACAAATTACCAAGAGGAAGTTATGGAAAAAATCACAAGATGAAGCTATGTCTAAATTTTTAGATCATTTTAACATAGTGGACAAGGTTGCCTTCTAGGTCCTAGTCATACACCAAGGTACTAGGAGAGGGCCATGTGACACCCAAGGTGTCACTCTACCTAACAACCTTGTCATATCATCATTTTTCTCAAAATTATAATGGAAACATTTTGACACCTTATATAGTCCAAATTTAAAAGTGCATGATAGCCCATGCCAAGTGTATTCTTCCCATTTCTCTATTAATCCTACTTCTAGCTTCTAAGTTAAGCTCAATTGTGACATATTTTACTATTTTGCACCATCTTCTACTTTTTGTCTTGATTGGTTTCTAGATAGAGAAGTTATTAGTAAAATATTCTAAACACGCCCAAAAATTTATTAGTTAATGTTTATTTTGAGTCCATTTGTAGTGGTAACCATCTCCTACAAGTGCATCTAAACCCTTGTATTTATAGTTTACTTTTTCCTAATCTGGTGTCAATTTCTATTTCCATTGTCTTGTTTGTTTAACTATAATTGATTATTTCCTTTGATCATTTATCACATTATTTATCACAATTTAAAAGTGCATGATAGCCCATGCCAAGTGTATTCTTCCCATTTCTCTATTATAATATTTCCAATCACTTGTCAATGTAGGGTTTACCAAAGCAATAAGGCATATAAGAAACATAAAAATTTGCACTTTGGGGCATGGGCCAACAACCTCCTAGGTCTAACCCCATGCAACTAGAGTAATATGCAAGGGCTCATCACTAAAGATTTGACTAGGCTAGTAATGACATGATAGATGGCTATGCATGCAAATGAGTTAATAACTTTTGAAGAATGTATTTCTTTTCAATGTGGCTCATGGTAAGCTAACTCTTTGGAACTCAACACTTGATGAATGAAAACATGAAAGATCCACCTACAAGCCTATAGGAATCAAAAATGGGATTTGATATTAGGAAAGTGAGATGAGAAATACAAGCATGGACAAATCATGGAATTCTACATAGCATAAGGTAATAAATACAAATAATGCTAGTAAGAATAATGATAATAGAAATGTGGATAATGAAAGTGGTTGCAATGGAATTAATAGGAGGAAAAGAATTCTTAAAGCGGAGAGAATCTAAGAGATGGAGAACTGTGTAGTCAATGGGCATGGCATGGGATTCAAATGAAACTATGGGATCCTCAAAAGCAATAACAGTTACATAGAGGTCATAAATGGAATACTAGTAAATGATGATGAAGATATATATAGTAAAGTAATTATAAGATATTTTTATTAGTAGTTTGCATTTTTAGGAGGATGGAAGAGTGGCTTGTTTGGAATTTCAAGTCAATTCAATATAAAATTTTGTTTGACCACAACAATTCAATTCATAAAGCTTCTTTTGAATGCTATTACGTTCCCGTTAGAAGTCATTGAAAAGTCAAATGCATTCAAATCATACTCACACAAAATTAAATCTTTATAATTTAGTTTTTTAGGGTTTATAGTTTAGGTTTTTAGGGTTTACAGTACAACATGGTTTTAGGGTTTATAATTTGGTTTTTTAGGGTTTATAGTTTAGGTTTGTAGAGTTTGCAGTACAACATGGTTTCAGGGTTTATAATTTGGTTTTTTAGGGTTTATAGTTTAGGTTTTTAGGGTTTGTAGTACAACATGGTTTTAGGGTTTATAATTTGGTTTTTTAGGGTTTATAGTTTAGGTTTTTTAGGGTTTGCGGTAACATGGTTTTAGGGTTTGTAGTAACATAGTTTTAGGGTTTGTAGTAACACACAATCACAAAAAAATCATAAAGCTCTAATAACAAGTAAAACCCTAATAACAAGTAAAACCCTAATTTTCATTTTAATCCTACAATTAGAAAAAAACATCTAAAACAAGCTAAAAATTAGCAGAGAACCAACCTGGAGGAGCTCAGTAGTGACGAGGTGGTGGGAGGAGGTGAGAGGGCAAAAAAATATCTAGTGTTGTGCTCATTTAGCCTTTAGCAACGCGTACTTGTTCCAAAGCTTCCGTTGTCACTGTCGCTGTCGGCTAGGAAGAAAATGAGCCCGCAGGGCTCTTTTTTAAAAATATATAATTTTTGAAAATAGGTACTCATTTAGTAACGGGTACCTGAAGCTAAACGAGTACCTGTTTAGGCTCGGGTGTGTGTTACTAAACGGGTACCCGTTTAGGTTCAGGCGCCCGTTCCTAAATGGGTACCCGTTCCTGGCGGCATTTTTTTTACCCACGTGACTTCCCCTACATGTGGACTGAGTTTCTTGCTTTAGCCCTTAAAATGAGTCAATTGCCTTTTAATAACCATAATTTTTAATTTGCTAGTTCTTTCATACATTCTTTGCAAAGTTTCCCATATTTTCTTTGTTGTTTTCAAATCCTAAATATGAGGCCTAATCCTTTGACTAATTTTCCATAGAACTATGGCCTGAGCATTCATATCCATTTTATCCCATTTTTCATGCTTACTTGCATCTCTAGGTTTATCTTCAATTGTTCTCATAAACCTTTCATTTGTAGAATTAATTCCATCTCACATTTCCAACTTGCATAGTTAGAACCATCTAATTTTCCACTAACCACAATGTTAGAGCTTCCTGATGAGGCCACAGTTGGAAAAATAAACTCCCTAAGAAAGCAAACACAAAGGCTTGAAAAATGAAGCCTGTACCAACACACACAATGAAATTCTTATATTATGTTTCCTTGATGTTAGTCTTCTTATAAACCAAACAAACAAAAACTTTCTAAATTGTGTAGCTTACAAAGATGAGAGAAAGGTTCATCAATCTAAAAAAAATATCAAACATTACAATATGACATAAATGGCAATGGCTTCTCTTTCTTTATGAATTTGTATGGATGCTTCACACTATGTGAACACACTAAAGGAGAATGAAATTTCTTATAAAAGATATTAAATGTCACGTGGAAAAAATGGTGGGAGGCTACCCACATTAATTTTAGAACTTTCCCATCAACTTCATAAAACTTTTGACTTGGGGACCCTTCTAAAGAATATTCCTCATTTCACATCAAACGTAATAGGAATTCATATGCAATAAATTGGATATTATGAATTTTTAATGTTATAATATTGACTAAGAAAAGACTTTCTCGCATATTATGAATTTTTAATGTTATAACATTGACTAAGAAAAGACTTTCTCAAGCTATGTTGCAAACCCAATTCTCAAGGAATGAATAACATTGACATCACCATATGACGTCTTCACGTACGAAGAACCATAGGTTGAAAATTGCCTTCATAATAAATTGCCTAGGCGAGATGACCCAGTAGTGGTGCACCCTAATTTCACGCCTCTCAAAATCATACGTGGCAATTTTGAATCACTCCAAATTTTTTACAATAGCTTACTTGGCAACGCCCCTACTTATAACTAAGGTTTCAAGGCCACATCATCAAATATGATGCCACATCAGCATGCTTTTTGTTGAGGTGTCAAATAGTTCCCCCAAAAAAAGTGTGGACCAATAAGTGTGCATTAAGACCTCCTTTGATGGTGTGCTGATGTGGCATCACATGATTGGTTGCTTTTTAAATCTAAAGAGCACATTTCATTCAATTATTAGTACTTATAATAACACTACCGACCTTAAAATCACAACTACTAGTACTAAACTTTAAAAATATTGGGCCTTAAATGTACATATACTAGTACTAAACTTAAAAAATATTGGGCCTTAAATATACATATACTATCTCAGCAATTGGAACTATCCCACCTATTGGGTCTTTTCCCCTACTCAGCCTCTACTTTTAGAAGCCTTCTGGATTTAATTTTTAAAAAGGGGTCGAATTCCCCGTGAAAAGAATCTATAGATCGTGGTGACTCTGTACTTCATTCCATGTGTGGAGCTACCTCCTTTCTACAATTGCCTAGAATGGCCCCATTGCTTAGTTATTACTAACTGTACTTATGAACAAACCATAAGTTAGAAATTTTATGTAAAAGAAATATTTATCTTTTGTAAAGTTAAAATATATTTTTTACTAAAAATATTCAAAAAATTAATTATTGGTAATCTAATTAGCTAAGGAGTTTTACCCTTTATTCCAGTCCTCACATTGTTCAATATATTTAATAATTATGTTTGTACAATTTTAATCTATACATGGAAGAATATGGTCTTAAAATATTAATTTGTATCCAAACAACAAAAGTTGTATCCAAATGGTATACATTTCATGCCCTCAAACATATACTGTACCATATGGGAGAGCCTGACATCGACATAAGCCAAGTTGGCCTCAACTAAAGGGAGTAGGTGTAGGCCCTTTCAGATCAGACGTTGTAGTGGTCATTGGCTAGATCCAAAAAATGGCAATTGGAACCTTGGGATCCTCAATTGCACTTCTAGATTGTATACATGTATATCAAGTCAAATAAATTCAACCAAACCCTCTTCACTTGTCAACATTAGAAATGATCTCGTAACAATAAACAAGTTTACATGACCCTACCAAATGAAGTTGCCACAATATGTAGAATCAATAGCTTTTAAATAAAATACAATCTAACAAATAACTTATGGATGAAAATATTTTTTTAGGTTTGAAATGCCTTCTCCTGATCGTTTTCCTCGTAGCCCCTATGCCCATGCTTCTGCGTCTGTTCTCCCTGTGCTTAGGATTGATTTAGTTTCTCTAGATCTCGATTCTCTTGGATATGTAGTAACTTTGATTAGACCTTTGATCACTCTTGCAACGCACAGATCTATCCCTTTATAGGGCACTTCTTCACACATTGATGCTCACTCTGGTTCAAGCCCAAACTTGGGCTTGAATGGCTTTAGACACCCTAAGTCTTTTAGGGTCATGACAACTTAGGTACAAGGCTCATATGCTTGTGAACTAGTATTCAATCCCTCAACTAAGGATTAGTTTCTTGATGCTCCTGGTTCTTATGAAATAGTCATGGGAAGATCTTTACATGTCTCATGCCCTCCCCCTGAAGGTAATTTGATGCCTCTCCCCTATACTTAGTCTGCTCTTGTGGTGGTTATGGGATAGAATGTGCTAGATAACAATTTTTTGGCCAATAAGGGTCTAATTTGTAGGTTTAGTTGTTTGTGGCCTTCCCTCCTATAGTTGCACCAATGGATTTCAAATCAATGGTAGCCTCTCATAGAGGATAGGGTCAAGATTTACCCATGTGCTAGGGGGTTCTTCGTCATGACCTTTGATTTGTGAGAGGATAGGGATATCATGTTGAATGGAAGTGTATGGATGTGGGGCCACGAATCACTTTTGATTAATCCCTAGCTTCCTTCTAAGTTCAACCTGCTAACTGATTCTATTGATGTAATGCTAGTTTGGGTAAGATTGTCAAATTTGCCTCTTCATTTCTAGTGTGCCTCTAGTTTTAAGGCCATAGGAAATGTTATTGGTCACTTCTTGAAGGTTGACATGGCTTCTTTGAATTACTCTGACACCTCCTTTACCTACATCCTAGTGGACATTGATTTTTCTAAGGCTTGACCCTTGAGGAGGTTATCTTGTAGGTGGAGGATTAGCCCTGATCAATATATCAACTATGAGGGTCTCCCCTTCTGATGCATACATTATTTTACCATTGGTCATTTGGATTTAGATTGTACTTTCTCTAGTTGTAAGTTGAGTTCATCTACTTGGTGGAGAAACACCCAGACCCACCACCTTACTATGTTTCCTGAGAGTTTTGATTCTACTCAAAGGAGTCGCCTCCCTCTAGGCCCCTTTTGACAATCCCTCCTTTTGTGGATGTCCCATCTAGGATTGGTGAAGCTCCTATAGTTCCCTCAGCTCTTGATGGGGTTCCTACTAGTGGTGCTTCATTGCTTGATTCCATTTCCCTTAGTGAATATTGGGATGGGGATCTTGCTCCTCATTTTCCTTTAGATTTGGCACTATAGTAGGCTAGTCTTTTTGTGATTTCTTGATGGTCGGCATCTCCCTGCATGCTGCCTCATGTTGGGGCATTAAAGGTGGATTCCCTTCCCCTCTCTCCCCACTCTAAGGACCTGGAGAACTATGTCTCCTAGACTATTGTTCAAAGGTGGAAGAAAGGTCTTCCCAAGTCTATTTCTTAGTCACACACCTAAGTTAGGGGTGTGCAGTTAGCTAGGGTAGGGTTTATCATTGTTTAGGCTAGATCCTTGGTGTTTTGATGTGCTTGGTAGATTGGCTAGTATTGTGCTATCTTTGTTCCTTTTGGTTCTTCCATCCCTTATGGAACTCATTTTGTGCACTTTGGGCAACTCTATTGTAAAATGATTTGGGCCCTTTCAAAAACCCATTTTTATCAATATCAAAAACAACTTATGAATGAAACTCGATGTAAACAATGATGACAATAAATATTGAAGTAATAAATGATATTAGTAAATATCAGTGCCCATCGCTCGATTAACTATTTCCCAGACCAAACATCAAATAAAATATTATTTCATTTAATCTATACAACTTGCTTCCATCTATTGTGTACCATTTTAATAATTTTTTGTTCCATAGTAGTTTTTTTTATCATAGTCTCTATTGTACCCTACAACTCATGTAACTACCATTCAAAATTTACATCACATGAAATATTGAGATCTAATTTTATATCAAGAAAGTGAATAATATTTTATTATAAATCTCCCCCATGCACAGGTTGGGTTAAGGTAAATTTCAATGGGGCCTCAAGAGGTAACCCAGGCAGGGCCAATGCAAGATGCATCTTGACAGATCACAATGGAAAGTTCTTAGGAGCAACCTCGAAAAAACTAGGGGTTATGTCGAATAATGAAGTAGAGCTTCATGCTCCTATCTTGGGATTACAGTTAGGCTTAGCCTCTAGGGAGAGAAGACTCCATATAGAGGGCAACTCACTTCTAACAATCAATGCCATTGGTAGTAGACAAACGTCTAACTGGAGATTGAACACAATCTATTGAGAAGAGGGTTGGATTTGATGCATAAACTTACATAATATAAAGTTAATCATATTTATAGAGAAAAAAATCACATAGGTGACAAAATAGCCAACACGACCTTTGAATTTGAGTTAAATAGGGACCTTTTTATTAGCCATTCCTTTTTGGAATGGCAAGAGCGCATCCCTAATTTAGCTTTACTGCTAAATCAAGATTCAAGGGAGGATAACTTAATAAAGCTAGCAGAGACTAAAGTGAGGTGGCAAGTGACTCAACTTTCTAAAGGAGTCAGCACAAGGTGGTAGGTGATGAGTTTCAGATGGTATGAGTGGTTGATCAGGAGGAAGGCTCCCATGAGCTTTAATTATTTCTTGATTCATTATTTGTGAAGGGACATGTTGGTGATTGTTTTGATGCAATCATAACAATAAGTTAAAATTCACATATAATGAACTGAAACTATACTTAAAAGATAAGAAGGAATAGTTTAAGATTCAACTAATCCCAAGCCTACAATGGTTCAGTTGGTCAAGTTCAGTTGGTCAATGTGAAGCTGTAATGTTCAAGGGGCCTTACGTAGTTTAGAGTTTCTTTGTGGTTTACTGGACTAAGATTATGCAAAAGATCATGAGATATGTCAATGCTTTTCATTCCTTTGCATAAAAGTGTTACTGTGCTACAAGTTTTAGATGGTTTTCTTGAATTATTGCAGCTTTCTCCTTCATATATTTATGAAAAACTGTCTACCTTAAACTCTGTTATGCAATGCTACTTCAAATTTTGAGACAATTTCCTTTTGATTTCTACATTTTCAGCTAAATAATTCAGATGGGTTGGGAAAAGTTAGAAAGATCTAATCTACACCTCATTTACTCTACCAAAGGATCTAATTGTTCTGTTATGCACTATGTAAATACTATAGCAATTTGATCAAATCCACAGTGAAAACCTTAAATGCAAGTCATGAGCATTTTCACAAACATACATTTAAAATTGCAAGCTCTTAAAGAAAATATTTCAAAACACAAAGAAGAGCAGGAGAACACTCAGAAAATAGATGCAGAACTCCAGATTCTATTGTATTAGAAACAAACAGTCATACATGATTTACAATGTAGGAATGACTCTTAGTTTCATTGATCAAACTACAGAGAACTTACAAGCTTTACAGATACAGTAAGGAAGCCAGACATTCCACGCACACCTTACTACAGACAAACAGGCGACCTCCTTCTTCTACTTCCAAACTAAACTAAGCTAACTTGCTGTGTGTTTCTAAAAATCCCTGTTGTAAAGTATTACAGTGCAGAGAGGCACAATATAAAGACTTTCTGATTGTCCTCACTACAGCAAAAAACCTAACTAGACCCCTGGTTACAGCAATAAATACAGATGAACCAGTTCTTCAAAAAATATCTCTAAGCAGTGTCAAATCTGGGTGAACTATTGCCCCTTCTGAGAAGCTTTGGCAGCTCAGCAATAACTTCCATTTGTCTGTTGTAGTAATACCTTCAGCTGCAACCCTGTTCCTCATTTGGTTGGCCTTGACTTCTTTGCACTTCATCTCTATCTTCCTGCTCCTGAGATTAGATTTTCTTCCTCCATGATGTCACTGTGTTGAATTTCAAGATGCTTCCTCAACTGCAAGCCAAGCCTGCAAGACAAGACAAGCAATAAGTACCATATTTATCAAATGAACAGCGAGAAACTTAAAATATCTATTTAAATCTGGGTGGCTGTGCAAAAATGTGGAAATCTGGCTTAGAAAACCCTCAAAATGCGCTCAAAATGTATACAGATTGCCCAAAACCAAACGGGTCAACCATCGCTGACCAGAAAAATGCCACGGGCGCCAAAAATGTGTTTTAAAATTCCCACCGCTTCGTCCATTCCCGCCCATCGGCGTGATAATCGCCATCGGCGGATCCAAAAAATACTTGGGCGATGTTCGTTATTTGGCCGATGGCCTTTCTCATTATTTCCTCCTTATTTCTTTCCATCGGCGTAAGTCTGTACTATCGGCGAGCCTCAAAATTCCTTCGCCGATCATTCTCTTCCATCGATGCTTCTTCGTTGCTCTCCATCGGTGTGAGGTTTGCCTATCGGCAAGCCCAAAATTTCCTTCGCCGATCCCGTTTACTATGCCGATACCCTTGTATTGGCGAGAGTGTTGCTGATGTCTTATTGGCCTTCATTTCCTTCTCATCGGTGAGAGACTCGCCATCGGCAAACTCTAAATCTTCTTCGTTGATCCTCATTATTAGGCCGATGGCCCCTTGCGCTTTATTTCCTCTTCATCAGTGAGAGATTCGCCATCGGTGAACTCCTTATTTCCTCCGCCGATGCCTCTTGTTTCATCGATGGCCCAACTTACTTGCTCATCGCCCTTATCGGCGTGAGGCCTACCTATCGGCGAGCTCCAAATCCTCTTCGCCGATACCTTTACTTCGGCCGATGACCTCCACATCCTTACCTTTCCTTGTATTGGCCCAACCTTGCCCATCGGCAAAGGAATTTCGACCACCACCGATTGCATACGCTACGCCGATACCCGATATCAGCGAGAGTTTCGCCGATATCCATCTTCCCATCCTTCGTATTTCGGCTAAGTCGTCCCTCCCTTTCTTCCATCGGCCTAACCTTGCCCATTGGCAAAGGCCCAAAAAACTTGGCCGACAACTACCATTATACCGATAGCCCTTGGCTATCGGCGAGACCATACCCTTCGGCACGATGAATTCAAACTTGGCCAATGCTCTATGTTACGCCGATCACTATTGTTTCAGCCACAGGCTTACCAAAGCCTTTGAACCCGAACTATTGAACCCTACCACTATCGGCATGACTCCTGCCGATCTCCCTTTCATTTATGCTTTATCGGCGCGAGATTCCACTTCGGTGGAACACTTCAAAGCCCCACCAATGGCAACTGTTATGCCGATAGCCCTTGTCTTAAACCCGAACCCTGAACTAACGAACCATTGAACCATTGAACCCCGCCATAAAGTTCAAGCGAAAGGTTCAATGGGGCGGTTCAACGATACACAGCAACTGTTAAAAGAAAATGAACCCCGCCAACTTCGAACCATTGAACCTTCCAAAAAGGTTCAAGCGGATGGTTCAACGTTGGAATATAGAATAACAGTCCACCCCCCTTTATATTTTGAACATGCCGAACCCTTTTGAACCCCAAACCATTGAACCAATCGAACCAAGGTTCAATGCGCAAGTTCAACGTGCAGGTTCAAACCTGCGAAAAAACACTTCCAATGAATAAGTAATGGCGATTAAAGTGTTAGATGCATTTTCTGCAAAACAAACAAATGTAACATACAGAGTGGAACCCAGACAAAATTGCCCACGACCTGGAACTACTAAGTATTAATTTTTTTGAAATTTAAAATGAATGCCAACAAGAAAAAAGGCAAACAACTGACTGTTTATCATGCAAAACCTGATAGTACATTTTACCTAAATGATCATAACTTGCAAAATATGATGAATTTTAAGATGGTTCAAAAAGCAACCCTGGCTCATTTTTCACAAGGAATCCAACCATATTATGCAATGGTATTGAAAATACAATTTTCTATATTTTTAACAAAGTTTGCAAATCTGACTCTCTTTTCCCTTTACCACCAGACAGAACAAACACAAGCAGAAGCAAAAAAAACAAAGCAACAGCAGGGGTCCTCATTTTGCTAAGGAGCAAAATGGGGCATGTTGTGAATATCACAACAACTAGCAACCAAACAAAACAACTAAATTTAGAGTTTTCAAGAAAACTAGATGAAATGAACTCATAACCTCCAACTATCATTCCTGCAAATTACTATTCAGCTTGAGACTTAAGGTATTCAATAAGGGTGCATGAATTTTCATTTTTAGTTTAGTTGTGTGCACGTGATTAATTATCCTCATCTTGAAGATCGGTTGAACAAACCAGTGACTGACATTAGCCTACGTAGGTGAGGATATTCCCTCATAGCCGACCAGATAGAGCCTTGCTGCCAGTGAGTGTCTATAGCCCTGGCAAGGTTATCGTTACAATTCTCCTAAGTAGAGCCCCACTGCCAGCGAGCGTCTACAGCCCCGGTAAGGTTACTTAGATGGCTTAATCTAGATTTTCAGTATAATCCATTTTATTTATTTTTTCTTTTGTCTTTTATTTTCTAATTTTCTGATTTTGAAAGATTTCACAAGATATAGCAATTTGTAACTTCATGATGCAAGGAGTGGACACTTGCTAAAATTAAGCTGAGAATTGTAATGGTAGCAAGGGTAACCTCTGATTTTTCACCTAATATCTACACTGGTAGGTTCAACAAACCCAAGGAATTTAGGTGTGTCATCGTGAGAAACTTGCTTCGAATTCTCAATCACATTTATTGAATACAAAACTTCAGAAGATAAATAACTCTCTACATTCATGACAGTAACAAGTTATGTGTGAATTGCAAATGATTAACTTGAATATCCTAAATTTTATATTGTTTTGAATGGTTACTAATTTTGCTCCTTAATGTTCTAAAGTAAAATAAAGATCCCTGCTGAGGAGACAAAAAAACAAACCAAACAAACAGGCTGTACAAAAAGCAAAAAAAAGCAGAAAAAACTGTATAAACAAAACAAAACAAACAACAAGAAACAGAAAACAGCAACAAACAGAAGACAAACTGTACAAACAGCCAACCAAAAAGAAAACAGCAAAAAAAGAACTATACATTACTTACAGCACTTTACACCAAAATGAACTGCCCTTTGCCTCAGGCCTGGAAGTAGTGTTTCAAATGCTGGCCATTAACCGGTAATGGCACATCTTCTCCAGTCAAGGTCTTAAGTCTGAATGTGTTATCTCCTATTATTTCTAAGACTTGTAAGGGACCCAGCCACAATTTATCAAATTTTCCATGGCTTCCTTTCTTTTCATGTGCTTTGTCCCAGCACAGCACTAAGTCTGATATCCTAAATGTTTTGACTTTTGCCCTTTTATCAAACCACCTCTTAACAACCACTTGGTGTTTGGCAAACTTCTCGATGGCTTGACCTCTTTTCTCATCTAGTTGTAGCATTTGCACTATTCTGGCTTCCCTATGGTTATCAAAGCCTAGATAGTCATTGGCAAACTTCCAAGTTGGTATTCTCAGATTTACTGGAAGTATGGGATCAGTCCCATAAACTAAATGATAAGGTGTGCTACCTAAAGCTGTTTTAAACTTGGTCCTATCTACCCATAATACATATCTTAATAGGGTATTCCACTCTCTAGGACTCTTGGCAATTAACCTCTTGATTATATCTAATAAAATTTTGTTCGTTGATTCAGCCAGTCCATTACCTTGAGGGTAATAATTCGAAGAAAACCTTAAAATTATCCCGTATTCAAATGCCCATTTAGAAAACTTTAAAGAAGAGAAAGCAGGGCCATTATCACATACCAATGAATAGGGAGTTCCAAACCTGGTGATGATGTTTTCTTCAAGAAACTTGATAACTACCTCAGTCGTGGAAAATTTGCAGCAGGTGGCCTCAGTCCACCTTGTACAATAATTTGTTATCGTCAGTATAAATTTGTGTCCTGCAAAAGATGGGGGATTGATGACTCCAATAAAATCCAAGCTCCACTGATGAAACGGTCTGGATTCAATCACAGGTTGTAGAGGATTGGCCTGATTTCTCCCTTTGTCTGCTGCAGTCTGACAGATGTGGCAACTTCTAATGTGACTCTTAGTGTCTTTGAACATCGTGGGCCAGTAATAGCCCACCCTTAGTATTTTGTGTGTTGTGGCTAAATGGGAACCATGGCCGGTTCCGTACTTGTCATGCAGTTCTGTCAACACTTTATCAACTTTAGCTCTGTTTATGCATCTCAGATAAATTCCATCATGGTTCTTCCTGAATAGAAGACCTCCTTGCACCATATAATTTTGTGCCTTAATCTTCAAAGCTCTTCTCTGAGAAGCCTTCATCCTATTTGGGTACTTTCCAGCTATCAAGAAGGTGTTTAGATCATCATACCAGCCTGATGCGCTCTAGGAATTCAATACATATTGCTGTTTTATCAAATCGGGATCTGTATTTGCTATTGTCTGCACTAACGCCTACCCTCTGACCAACTTCATGGGTATGATTTCTATGTCGAATTCTTGTAGCGTGGTGATCCACTTGGCTCTTTTTTCTCCAGGCTCGTTCTGCATCAGCAACATTTTTACTGCTGCATCTGGTACTATGGCTTTGATTTGGCTGCGTAGAATGTAGTGTCTAAATTTTTTAACAGCCTTTACTAATGTGAATGCCTGCCTCTCGGTGTCTAGATACCTCAGTTGTGCATCCTTCAGAGGCGCACTCATAAATGCTATGGGCCTCTCTTCATTGTTTTCACCTTTCTGTGTCAAGGCGGCCACGACTGAATGAGAAGATGCAAAGGAGTAGATGTAAAATGGGCTTGTGTAGTCTGGACTTGCCAATACAGGGGCATCAGAAATTGCCTCCTTAATATCTTCAAATGTGGCTCTGGCCACTAGCGTCCATTCCATCTGTGCATCTTTCTTCAACATGGCATTTAATGGCTGCACGATCTCTGCAATACCTGTTATAAACTTCTGAACAAAGTTAATTTTGCCAAAAAATGATTTCAACTCTTTCCTACTGTTTGGTATTTGCAAATTTTTTATGGATTGTATTCTATCCGGATCAATTGAAATTCCACCTTCAGAAATGACATGGCCTAATAGTTTACCTTTAGTTACGCCAAATATACATTTCTTAGGATTAAGGGAAATCCCATACCTTTCACATCATTTGAGTATTTTCCTGAGGTCTTCAGCGTGAGCAGATGCATCCTTGGAATACACAGTTAAATCATCCATATACACAACACGGAATGCAATGTCCATGGCTCTCTGAAAAGTGGCACCTGCATTGATCAGACCAAAAGGCATTCTTCTATACGCATAATTTCCCCATTTACAAGTGAAAGTGGTTTTTAATCTATCTTCTCTGTCAATTAAGACTTGGTTATAACCTGAAAAACCATCTAAAAAAGACATCATTCTTGCGCCATTTACTGCTTGCAGCACTTCGTCTATTGGGGGCAAAAGATAATTATCCTTTTCAGATGCCTTGTTTAAATTTCTAAAGTCTACGCATAACCTGATGTCTCTGTTTTTCTTCCTTACTGGTACTAAGTTAGCTACCCAGACAGAATGTCTAACTGGAAAAATTATTCCAGCAGACAGCAATTTTTTAACTTCCTCGAAGATTAAAGGCTCTAGAATAGCATTCACAGGCCTCTGTTTTTGCCTAAATGGTTTGACTTCTTTTCTTAAAGGTATTATGTGAGTTATGATGGACTCATCAAATGTTTTCAAGTCTTCATACATCCATGCTATGACATGTTTATATTCTTTCAGAACGTCTAAAACCTCCTTTCTAATTTTCTCAGAGCAAGCTTTCCCAATTAGTACATTTTGTGGACTTTGCTTAGTCCCTAAGTTATGTGAATCACACTTGCCCCCTTCTGTTTTGGGCAAGTCCTTTTGTCTCATTACTCCCTTGAAATCAAAGATATGTTCTAATTCAATTACTCCTTTTGGTAAGAAGTTTCTTTTCAAGTTGATTATATCCTCTTCGTCCCATGTTACTTTGGGCCTTTCCTGTTCATCAATGATTTGAGCCTCAAATGCCTCATTACAAGTCAGAAAATCAATAATTTGTTGGTCCCCTCCAAATACCTGAAAGTGTGTAACGTTGTCTAGTATACTGGGCATGTTAACTAGCTCAACAACAAATCGTCTCAATCCTGACAGTGTCAATGGTTCTAATGTACTAGCAGCAACTGCTAGCGCATCCGGCCTGTGGTTCAACTTTCTGGGGATGTGCTCTATGTTAAAAGCATCAAACGAATCTGTTAAACCCCATACTCTATGTCTGTAACTAATCAATTTCTTGTAATTGCAGGCATATAGTTTCCTCACTTGTCTGACTACTAATTCAGAGTCTGAAAATACTCTGATGGTTTTCACCCGTTTCTTGATGGCCATGACAAGTCCTAAAATTAGGGCCTCATATTCAGCAATATTGTTAGTGCAGGAAAATTGTAATCTATATGCTGCTAGATGTGATTTACCCTAAGGATCTATGAGTTCAACACCTGCACCTGCGCCCTATTTTGATTTAGACCCATCACATTTTAATGTCCACATGTCATCTTTACTTTTCTGACCATTTATCTTAGCATGTATTGCCTCTTTTATTTCCTGTGGGGTGTTGTCCTGTTTATTCATGGGTTTTTCTATTTGGTTAACTTGCATATGTGTGTTTTCAGTTTGCAACTCAGAAAGACAACTACTCTCGTCCATTATTTCTTTTACTAAATCTGGGATCAAGGTATCTATATTATCCTGAACATATTTCTATGTTGGATCAGGATTCCCATTTTCCTCTTGTAACTCTGCCTTCCCTATGCATTTTTTATATTCATATTCAATGATGTCCTTGCATATTTCAAAACTTTCCTCAGAATGTTGCCTATCGTGGACTCTACATCTGTTTTTATATAATTTACATTAGACTGGGAGATTGTGTTTAACGCACTCTTCCACCTCTTGTCTAATGGCACGACCAAATTTGTCTATTGCATTGTTTTCTTCATCTAAGGAATTTCCATCAGACTTAATGAATAATGCTGTCCTTTTGCTGACACATTTCTTTCTACTGTTTAACATCATGATCTCTTCAATCTATACCCCATTGTTGGTAATTCTATAGACACCCAGTTCAACAGCAGCATATAATATTTCATTAGTTCAATTATACTCTGTTATCATATGTTTCATTCTGGGCTCTGCCTCTATTCTGATCTGGTTTGGGATGCCTCTCCAAGGTAACCACATGTGTGAAAAGTCAATGGCCATATATCTGTTTAATGTCTTGGACCAATCCCTACTCAGCAACATTCCATAATTTACGGGTATATCCACTACTTGAATATCAATGATTTGGCTTACCCTAGGGTCTGAAGCTAATTGCATTTGAATGTTCATGAGTTCCCCTATCACACTAACCTCAGTCTTATCTAATTGTGTGACAACCTTGGCAGATTTGGTGGGAGTCAACCCGAGAGTTTTACATATTCCTAAGGGCATTACATTGGCTGAGGCACCAGAATCTACCATGCAATTGTGTATATTCTTCCCACACAATCTAACAGTTAACAAGAAAGGGGGAGTATCCCTCTTATCCACATGTATTACTACATTTGTGTTGGAAGGCTGCTCAACTTTCTTATTCTTCTCTTTAGGTGGTGAATCTCTATTAGGAACAGTTATATCAGCAGACACCTCGTCTGTCATGGATGTATCCAGGGATTTTATAAAAGCATTTCTGATCCATGGGGTCTTCAATAATTCATTTAGGGGTATACTGACCTTAATTTTCTTTATTTCCTCTAACAAGTAACTCATTAATCTTGTTGTCTCTATTGCTTCAGTTTTACTTGTTTGATCCTTTTGTATTGCTGTTCCATTATCTGTGTGCTGATTAGCTTTAAGTGTGGCAGGATTGTTGCTAGCATTCTGATCTGGGCGTGTATTGATGTTATTCAGAGGAACGGAAGTGGTAAAAGGCCCTCTTGGCCTAGGGTTGTTCCTCAAATTGTAAGTGTGGCCTTTATTTGTCTGTTGAAAGGCCTGTACCTCCTCTGTTTCATTTAATATCTCGTTTTCAGATTCAAAGGGAAACTGAAAAGCATTTAACACAAAGGCCGATTCAAGATAAAGATTCTCACAACAGTATGGTTCATCCTCTAGTAATTCATCCTCTTTCTCTTCTACAGTTGCAAAGGTAAACGTTTCTAAGACTAATGCTGTGTCATATCCTGAGGGTACTACCTCATTACCCTTGGGAATGAGAAATTCAGAGGTAGAAGGTTGCACATCTATGTTGAAAATGCTGGCTGCTAAGTGGAATTGTGGACAGTCGTGCTCAGCATGGGCATTGGTATTGTGAAGTCTGCACCAAATTTTGGGTGCTATACTAGCCATTTGTATGCCAGCTGTCTGTTTTGCATCATGATTATCTATATTCTCAAAAGGAGAAGCTAGAGTACCGTTGTTGGGCCCAGTGTTCCATGTCTTGGGTGGCCTAGGTTGATTCCGATTTCTGTTATTATTGCCCCAGGTCCTATTATCTGTCACTGGCCCTCTATTTTGTATTGGTTGCCCCTGGCTGGGGCCTTGATGCTGATTATAGTTTTGGTTCTGATTGTTCTGCTGATTTTGATTGAAACTATAGTTCTGATTTTGGCCTTGGTTGTGATTTTGATGTTGATTGTAGTTTTGGGTGCCCCTTCCATAGAGGTTCTCATTTCTTAGTTACGTCACTTCGGTTGTTAACCTTTTTAAATGTGTAGTGATCTCTTTGATTTCTTCCCTATCCTCTTGTGCTTTTGCCATAGTTGTATCCCTACGAGGTTGGAAGAAAGGCTGACCATTGTTTTGACTGTTATTGGAAGTGCTAGCCGTGTAAGGAGTTATAGCTTGGATTGGGGTAGGACTATACACAGGTGTGTAAGAAGGAACCGGATTTAATAGTGGAGTGTGTTGCATAGAGGTTCCATTCCATGGTTGTGCCTGATTCTGCACCCCAAAACTTCCTCCATTAACAAATGGGTTATAAGTTGTATGCCTCATCTCTTGGTTTACTGAGGCTGCCTCTTTATAGGCTTTGGATATTGAATCTATGTCAGGTTTTCTTTTAACAAACATGGCAGTTAAAGGATCCAAGGAAGCATAGTACATAGCCAACAAGGGATCATCATCTATGGTATAAGGGGCTACCAGCCTAGAATAGGCCTTTTGAAATCTGTCGTTGAAATTATCAATCAGCTCTCCCTCACCACATTTTATAGCAGCCAATTTATGATACAAAGCACAAGGGTCAATGGGTCCCCTAAATCTTGACAGAAATGCTTCTTCCATAAGCGGCCAGGAAGAAATGTAACCATTGGATAAGTTTACATACCAGCTAGAGGCTTGTTCATTAAAGGTGTAGGGAAACAATCTACACACCACATCCTCATGTTCTAACCTAGCTCTAAAACATGCTTCCTTGAATATTCTAATATGGTCTTCTGGGTCCTGATGCAACTGGTATTCGGGACATATCTTTTCTAGATTTTTGGGCATCTCATGATAATCATTGAAGAGTATGGGAGAATTGACATTGAAATAAGCCATTGCAGGTGTTTGAGCTTGACCTGAACTTGTAGGAATACCTGGATTGATTGGTGGATTAGGATTTACAGGAGGATTGAGACATCCAGGAGTGCTTGAATCAAGATTTAAAGATCTAAACAGTGATCTGTTAGGACTCACAATACTACGGATGTTAAAAGGTGACCCAGGTGGTGTTCCCGATGAACTTCCAGCTTGCGATATATTTGGATTCCAAATTAAAGGGTTCCTACCTCGCCTAATATCAGGTAGTTGCACAAATATATCCTCTGAACCAGATTTAGACCTAGTCACTCTATTACTGTTATTAGCTAGTTTGAAACAAACTCTAACTCAGAAAGGCCCTCCTTTAGCGCTAGAAAACTGTTGGTGATTGTTTTGATGCAATCATAACAATAAGTTAAAATTCACATATAATGAACTGAAACTATACTTGAAAGATAAGAAGGAATCGTTTAAGATTCAACTAATCCCAAGTCTACAATGGTTCAGTTGGTCAAGTTTAGTTGGTCAATGTGAAGCTGTAATGTTCAAGGGGCCTTACGTAGTTTAGAGTTTCTTTGTGGTTAACTGGACTAAGATTATGCAAAAGATCATGAGATATGTCAATGCTTTTCATTCCTTTGCATAAAAGTGTTACTGTGCTGCAAGTTTTAGATGGTTTTCTTGAATTATTGCAGCTCTCTCCTTCATATATTTATGAAAAACTATCTACCTTAAACTCTGTTATGCAATGCTACTTCAAATTTTGAGACAATTTCCTTTTGATTTCTACATTTTCAGCTAAATATTTCAGATGGGTTGGGAAAAGTTAGAAAGATCTAATCTACACCTCATTTACTCTGCCAAAGGATCTAATTGTTCTGTTATGCACTATGTAAATACTACAGCAATTTGATCAAATCCATAGTGAAAACTTTAAATGCAAGTCCTGAGCATTTTCACAAACATACATTTAAAATTGCAAGCTCTCAAAGAAAATATTTCAAAACACAAAGAAGAGTAGGAGAACACTTAGAAAATAGATGCAGAACTCTAGATTCTATTGTATTAGAAACAAACAGTCATACATGATTTACAATGTAGGAATGACTCTTAGTTTCATTAATCAAACTACAGAGAACTTACAAGCTTTACGGATACAGTAAGGAAGCCAGACATTCCACGCACACCTTACTGCAGACAAACAGGTGACCTCCTTCTTCTACTTCCAAACTAAACTAAGCTAACTTGCTGTGTGTTTCTAAAAATCCCTGTTGTAAAGTATTACAGTGCAGAGAGGCACAATATAAAGACTTTCTGATTGTCCTCACTACAGCAAAAAACCTAACTAGACCCCTGGTTACAGCAATAAATACAGATGAACCAGTTCTTCAAAAAATATCTCTGAGCAGTGTCAAATCTGGGCGAACTATTGCCCCTTCTGAGAAGCTTTGGCAGCTCAGCAATAACTTCCATTTGTCTGTTGTAGTAATACCTTCAGCTGCAACCCTGTTCCTCATTTGGTTGGCCTTGACTTCTTCGCACTTCATCTCTATCTTCCTGCTCCTGAGATCGGATTTTCTTCCTCCATGATGTCACTGTGTTGAATTTCAAGCTGCTTCCTCAACTGCAAGTCAAGCCTGCAAGACAAGACAAGCAATAAGTACCATATTTATCAAATGAACAGCGAGAAACTTAAAATATCTGTTTAAATCCGGGTGACTGTGCAAAAATGTGGAAATCTAGCTCAGAAAACCATCAAAACGCGCTCAAAATGTATACAGATTGCCCAAAACCAAATGGGTCAACCATCGCTGACCAGAAAAATGCCACGGGTGCCAAAAATGTGTTTTAAAATTCCCACCGCTTCGTCCATTCCCGCCCATCGGTGTGATAATCGCCATCGGCGGATCCAAAAAATACTTGGGCGATGTTCGTTATTTGGCCGATGGCCTTTCTCGTTATTTCCTCCTTATTTCTTTCCATCGGCGTAAGTCTATACTATCAGTGAGCCTCAAAATTCCTTTGCCGATCATTCTCTTCCATCGATGCTTCTTCATTGCTCTCCATCGGTGTGAGGTTTGCCTATCGGCAAGCCCAAAATTTCCTTCACCGATCGCGTTTACTATGTCGATACCCTTGTATTGGCGAGAGTGTTGCTGATGTCTTATTGGCCTTAGTTTCCTTCTCATCAGTGAGAGACTCGCCATCGGCGAACTCTAAATCTTCTTCGTCGATCCTCATTGTTAGGCCGATGGCCCCTTGCGCTTTATTTCCTCTTCATCAGTGAGAGATTTGCCATCGGCGAACTCCTTATTTCCTCCGCCGATGCCTCTTGTTTCATCGATGGCCCAACTTACTTGCTCATTGCCCTTATTGGCATGAGGCCTACCTATCGGCGAGCTCCAAATCCTCTTCACCGATACCTTTACTTCAGCCGATGACCTCCACATCCTTACCTTTCCTTGTATCAGCCCAACCTTGCCCATCGGCAAAGGAATTTTGACCACCGCCGATTGCATACGCTACGCCGATACTCGATATCAGTGAGAGTTTCGCCGATATCCATCTTCCCATCCTTCGCATTTTGGCTAAGTCCTCCCTCCCTTTCTTCCATCGGCCTGACCTTGCCCATTAGCAAAGGCCCAAAAAACTTGGCCGGCAACTACCATTATACCGATAGCCCTTGGCTATCGGCGAGACCATACCCTTCGGCACGATGAATTCAAACTCGGCCGATGCTCTATGTTACGCCGATCACTATTGTTTCGGCCACAGGCTTACCAAAGCCTTTGAACCCGAACTATTGAACCCTGCCACTATCGGCATGACTCCTGCCGATCTCCCTTTCGTTTATGCTTTATCGGCGCGAGATTCCACTTCGGTGGAACACTTCAAAGCCCCACCGATGGCAACTGTTATGCCGATAGCCCTTGTCTTGAACCCAAACCTTGAACTAACGAACCATCAAACCATTGAACCCTGCCATAAGGTTCAAGAGAAAGGTTCAATGGGGCGGTTCAACGATACACAGCGACTGTTAAAAGAAAATGAACCCCGCCAACTTCGAACCATTGAACCTTCCAAAAAGGTTCAAGCGGATGGTTCAACGTTGGAATATAGAATAACAGTCTACCCCCCTTTATATTTTGAACATGCCGAACCCTTTTGAACCCCGAACCATTGAACCAATCGAACCAAGGTTCAATGCGCAAGTTCAACGCGCAGGTTCAAACCTGCGAAAAAACACTTCCAATGAATAAGTAATGGCGATTAAAGTGTTAGATGCATTTTCTGCAAAACAAACAAATGTAACATACAGAGTGGAACCCAGACAAAATTACCCATGACCTAGAACTACTAAGTATGAATTTTTTTGAAATTTAAAACGAATGCCAACAAGAAAAAAGGCAAACAACTGACTGTTTATCATGCAAAACCTGATAGTACATTTTACCTAAATGATCATAACTTGCAAAATATGATGAATTTTAAGATGGTTCAAAAAGCAACCCTGGCTCATTTTTCACAAGGAATCCAACCATATTATGCAATGGTACTGAAAATGCAATTTTCTATATTTTTAACAAAGTTTGCAAATCTGACTCTCTTTTCCCTTTACCACCAGACAGAACAAACACAAGCAGAAGCAAAAAAAAAACAAAGCAACAATAGGGGTCCTCATTTTGCTGAGAAGCAAAATGGGGTGTGTTGTGAACATCACAACAGGACGAGACAATGATGACTGAGGAGTACGATGACTTGTGTGATCTCTAGTCCTCAACATCATGGTTTAGTGTAGGCTGCTTTGGAATTGATTATCAAGGCATGTATTGATAAATGGCATGGTTGGGAGTCATCGATGCATATTTTTGTGATGGAGTCGATGGTGTGGTTGCAAAGCTGGAAGAGGAAAATGGCTTCTGTGGCAACATTTCAAACAAAAGAATGAGGATAATTTTTAAGGTGTCTTCCCTGGTGGCGCTACATACTTCATGTTAGACTTAGGGGATTCCAAGGATTGTGTGAGAGAAATGGACATGCCCTTGATTAGGGAAGAATGGAGAGTAGGGCTAGATAAAATTTTGCAGTCAGTAATTCCAGGACTTAGCTTCCCTACAACTTCTGTAATCTGGCTGACGGTTCTTCCATCTTATAGTACCCCTTGGGCCCCATTTGTTATTCTCGTGGTGGAAGAGAGCAAGGAGGCATGACAGAATGAATCTCGATGGGGTCTGGGATTTTTGAAGATTGGAGCAAGGCTGGCCAATTCTAGAGGCACTGACTGGCTAGTGGAGGTGGCTTTGAAGAGCTCAAAGGAGGAGAAACTGGATGGTGGTGGGGGGTTTTAAGTTTGATGTATGTTCACAACTTGTAATTAGCATAGTATAGCTTGGCATCCAACATTTACTACCTTTCTAGCATAGCTAAATAAGTTGGTTATGTATATAATACTACAATAATATAATGCAAACTTGGTTATTTTTCTAGTTTTCTTTATTATGGGATGTGGCTCACTCTAGCCCAATTCACCAATAAAAAAAATTATTATAAATCTATTTTATATAAATAAATAATATAAGTATTTAGATTTGTAATGGTGAAATTTGTATACCTATTTCAATTCTCATCACAATACAAACACATTCACATATAGTGTGTCTTTTCTCTATTTTTCTATTAATATTCATCTAACTTTAAAGATGATTCTCTAAAATTAAAGGAGCTATAATTTCTACATATAAGGTGACTCATTGATGAGTAGGAATCATTTTATAGAAATTTATTCACCCATGCTTTAATTATCAAGAATAAAAAATAGCATTTTGTGAGGTAAGAGGTTCTAGCAGGTTGTTCACTCAAACATTTCATCAAATATGTATTTTAGTTATTTGAATAGAACTTTGAGGAGTTAGTGCCCATTGTTCTTAAACTTAATTCATATTTATCCAATAATTTTCATTTAAAATTTGGTGATCCTCACCACAAGACCAAGGATGGTGGTACATAGGACGATGTAAAAGCCTCTCTGGTAAATTAGTACAATGATAAATTTGCTTTGGAATAATAAAGCAATTAGATAGAAACAAATATGTTTGCTCTAACATTCAAGCTTTCTTACCTTGGTAAGAAAATCCAGCAACTAGAGCAATTTTTTTAAAGTCAATCTCTATGGTGATCAAGCGAAGATGAGTAGTAGCAACAAGTGAAATCAACCCTAATTTTTTTGAAGAGTTTTATTTATTTATTAAGATTTATTTTATTTATTTAGGAATAATTTTATTTTTCTTTAGAATTATTTAAGTTCTTTTTTTATTTACTTAAAATTTATTTTATTTATTTTAAAGTTATTTTATTTTTTGATCCGTAAGAGTAAGTTTTATTAATTAAAATTAAAAAATTACATTAAGACCGGCCATGGTTAGGATGCAGTAATACATCAGAGGAGTATAGCAAGTCTCCTCATTCTGAGTTACATTTTATCCACCAGATTTGGTGTGAGATTGCAAATCCATTTTGATCCTATCTAGTTTTGTCAAGAATATTTTCTTTTTCTTATTCTATACTTCCTGCCAGTCCTCCCCATCCTCTTTCTTTTGCATTTCTATGGATTCCACAATTTGAGATGAATCATGTTGATTTCTCCCACCACACATTGCAGGTGATTTTCAATCACACTTTTAGCAATTGGATTTGAGGTTGTATTTTGAGGCTTGACTTTGGAGAAACTATCTGATTGCTGAGGTTACCTTTGAACCAAACATGCTTTTGTACAAGGTTTCAAAGCTGGATGTGCCGTACCTTTCCTATCTTCATAAATTGGAAAAAAATTAGGCAGCTGAGAAGTTTCAACTTTTTCCTCTCGCCCCTTTGACGAAGCTTTGATTGAGTCATGATGAGGTTGAGCATTATTCCACCAAGACTGTTGATCAGAATTTTTAATGATTCTGGAATAGGAGTTGGCCATATGACCAGTTTCAAAACACTTTTTGCATTGAAATGATAAACCTTTGTAATCTAGAAGTTGCATCCAACTGCGATCAACAAACTTGAAAGTGATATCTATGGGAAGATCACATGTGACATCGATATCGACAAGGATGAGAGCAAATATTGTATGGGTGAAGTTGGTTGTGTTTGAATCCACTACAAGAAATCTTCCCAATGAGTCCCCAATTGCTTGGAAATAGTCTGCAAACTAGTATTGTAACAAAAGATTCGAAAGGCGGATCCAGATAGGTTTTACAGAGAAAGAAGCGGTAGCAAGGTTAAAATCTAGAAACAATGGTTTGAGGAGTATGCTTTACCCCCATCACCATTTCTCTTGTAGAATGGCATCCCTATCCTAAATGCAATCAAACACCACAATAAAAAAACCCCTGAGCACAAGGATAGATTTCTAGATTACCTTTGAGTGTGGGTTGCCAAGCCAATGAGATCCAGTCATACAGATCTGGTAAATTTGGCCACAGACGATTGAACTAGCCAATCAAATCGTTGGATGAAAAATACTATTCACCAGCATCAAACTCATTTTTGAGTTTCTCTAAAAAGATCAAAACAAGGGAGGAGGATGCCTTTTTGATGAGGGTTTTGGAGCAACTCTTAAAGATCCCATGACCTTTGGAGACCAAGTTTTCCTTCAATGGCCGAGCATCCTAGGTGACAGATTTGAATTTTTTCTCTTGACTCAAACCAACAAGCATATCCTTGAATGACAGGCTATCCCCATGCTTAGAGTCTATTGATTCTTGAGACCCAGCAACAAGATGGAGAGGTATCAAATTACCGGACATAGAATTTTTTACGCAATGAAGTTTTGGAGCCCTAGCCGAACTAGGGCACAAAATTGGAGCCTTGTCGAGACCCTCATCGTGGACTTGAATAGAAGGCTTGGCAAAAGTATTTTTTTCTACAACTAGGAAGCAAGGCTGCACCAAGGGCACAACATGAGTAGAATCTATAGGGGCGGCCAGAGAAAAATGCATTTGCATAGCCGTAGAGGTCCTCACAAGACCCTCTTGTCTAACAGAAACACCATCGAGATCAGGCAAAGTTGGAGCTTGCGCAGATGATCCAATCATTCTGCCATGAGAGACCTCCCGATCGTTCACTACAGGAGCACATGCAAAAACCCGTCCTGAAGCCTTCATACTTTTCGGCATATTCGGGAGCTCAGATATTCTTTTAAAGTTATTTTATTTTATTTTGGAACTATTTAAGAATTATTTTATTTTATTTTATATATAATAAAAAAAATTGTTTCAAGAATGTTTAATTGACTTAAAATGGCCCAATGCAAATATATTTAATCTACATGTTCTCTTCAATGACAAAATAATTCCAATTATACTAATTACTTAGAAATACATGTGGGCTCTTATTATAGTAAGCAAATTGTTTCAAGAATGGACAATTAACTTAAAATGGCCTAATGTAAATATATTCAATATGTCTATCCTCTTCAATATAGAATAATAATTACAATAATTACTTAGAAATATATGCATGCTTCTATATACAATAAGTGCATTGTTTCAAGAATGGACAATTAATCTAAAATGGCCTATCGAGGCAAATTATTGTTCTTAGTTCTATTTTATCTAACTCACTGTAAAAGGATAAATGCTAAAATAGGAAATAATATAAATCCTAACAAATGTAATTTAATTTTTTTAACATAATAGAGGACATGATGAGCATTGTTGACCACATCATCCTCTTACACTTTTGATTCACAATCAATGTTAGTCCTTGCAGGGGGTGGTGAATACTTGAGGCCACCACTTAAATTACTTTTATTGTAGATCAACTCTACTTTCAACCATGTTGCAAAGTAATTACAACAATCAATATTTATTTTTCTTTAACTAATTACTATCAACTATACTTTCAGGTAATCTATGAAGCTTCTCTACTAAGAAATCACTTATTCATCAATATTTAACAAATATTTATTATAAGGAATAACTCAATTTCAACTATATTACTAATTATTTTGCTGTCAAACTCAAAATCAACTGAGCAATCTATGAAAGCACTCTACTAAGAAATCACTTGTTCATCAATATTTAACAAATATTTATTCTACAAACTCAACTTCAACTATTCTACTCTAAGTTGTGACTATAAAGAATCAAACTTGGAGTCAAGATCAGTGCTAACAATTATGATCTTCACCATAAAATCACCCAGTAAAAGTGCCATACA
Organism: Cunninghamia lanceolata; assembly: GCA_027924645.1. Taxonomy (NCBI): domain Eukaryota; kingdom Viridiplantae; phylum Streptophyta; class Pinopsida; order Cupressales; family Cupressaceae; genus Cunninghamia; species Cunninghamia lanceolata. The sequence goes on from BSBN01000768.1 coordinate 6,997,431, forward strand.
ATTTGGCTCTAAGCTACAGGTTATGTCTTTGATTTCAAAGTGTTATTAAGGCACCTTCATAATCATTTTGCCATAGTTAATCTAGCAATTACAAAACAAATGCTATTATTACAATACTTCAAAGGTAGGTACTCACTACTACATGGCACTTGTTTTACTTTAGAACTATTTAAGAAATGTTCTATTTTTATTTAATTAAGAATTATTAGTACTAGACTTTGCACATATACTATTGCAATGAGAATTATTTATTTGGTTATTATAAAAGTACTATTTATCTTGCATATACTATTGGTTGAATGGTTTGTGTTGTTATTATGAATTTTTTAGATCACCCTATTTTTAGGAGAAATCAAGTGCTAATTTATGTTTCGATCTTTTTAGTAGTTTTAAAGAATATTTTTTTGGTTATTATTTTTGGTCTGATTCCACCAATAGAAAACATCTATTTTTTATTTATTTTACTTTTCATGATGTCAAGGAATAAAAGATGCATGTTATTTACTCAAAAAATATTAAAATATCATTTAAAGTGATAAAAGGACTATTTATCTTGCATGACATTGATCGAATAGTTTGTGCTTTTATTCTAGATTTTTTAGATTATCATATTTTTAGGAGAAATTAAACGCTAATTTTTTTTTCTATTTTTATGGTGTTATTTTAGCAGTTTTAAAAAAATTTCCCTTTTTAAGGTTCTAGTACTCTATATAATAGTAGCCTCATCACTATTTTTTATAATGAGAAGAAGACAAAAAATTTAGAGAATTTAAAACTTTTAGATTGGTTGAACTTACATCATTGAAGGAAATATTAATTTTAGAATCTTCAATAAATGCATTCTTTCTTGTTAGATAACAACTAGGAAATACAAAAACTTAAATATATCATTCAATTTTTTATACATAATATTGTGTGGTTCTTTTATACAACATTGTATTTATCCTTGTGAGCCAATTCAACACATGAAAATGTGTATTCAAACTTATGTAGAATGAAGTATACAAGATCAATCATAGATGTAAGGAAACTATTCAAACTTATCGAATTAAAAAGTTCTCAACCTCACATAGATGTTGTGACCTACACTTGTAACTTTTAATATTATCGTTCTTCCCATGTCACTGCAATTATAAGTCAACTTTTCTCTTTGATTAATGTTTAAATTGTATGATGCAAGATTAAACTAAATTTTAAATTTACTTTTGCTTGAACTTTCATTCTTCTACTTTATTAAAATAAGATATTATCTTGGTTCTTTATTTGCAACCAAGACAAATATATGTTGCAAATGGTTTTGGCAAAGCTTAAGTTTAATGGTAAATCTCTATTTCTTCCAACTGCAATAAGTTATAATATTATAATTATTTTATAAAATATTACTGATGCTTTTCTTATCTCATTGATTTTAAAAGCAAAGAAAATAGTTTGACATTAATTAATTTTTTCATTTAATTATATATATGTGCATTCATTTTTTTGAATTATCTAAAATAGAATCCCAGACTTGCATGATTGTTCATTGGAGGGTGTGGACGAGACCTTCTTAAAAGATTATAATATTTAAATATTGTTGGATTTAATAAAAACAATGATCATAGCAAAACAAAAATATGTAATTTTTGAGCTCGTTTATATAATCATCATTAATAACAATTGTTGATCAACACCTAGCTTGTATAACCTTATCTTCAAAGACACATTTCTACTACAAAATTGACATTGTATACTTAGATATTCATTGCTTAAAACTATATAGTTAATATTCACTTTTGAAATGCTTCACTAGGCTTTCATGCCTTTTCATTGCCAATAAGATGGGTATGTGCATGGAAATGGGGGACCAAAAGGGGGAAAAAGTAGCCACTTTCTTTTTTGAAATAAAAAATCTGATCTTGGATGAGAAATTGAAGATAGCAATACTTTGAAGATGTGACAAGAACAAGATTTACAATACTGGAAATCTAGTTTATAAACTACTATTTTTTTTAAATGGTGGAGATTAAGATGTTCAGATTTTGAGGAAAATGGTGTTGTACACCTTGCACAAGTAAAAAAAATATTAAATTGACTATGTAAAATAAATATTTACTTGTTGTGCATCTAGGATATGTGTTTAACCACATTAAATATTTATTTGGGTCTACTTGTAAAGTTTTTTTTTTATTTTGATAATTTAATAGATGGTAAGGGCCAGCTCCCATTATATTTTATCATCGAAAAAGATTACAAGAGCCATGCATATCCTTTCAAAATTGATGTTTCTAGCTTCCCCTACCTTTCTACCCAACAGACGCTTATATCACATACTTCTTTATTGCCAAAAATGCTGAGACAACGTGTTACAGACCCCTACATTCTCATCTGACATACACCCCTGTATACAAGTTCACCCTGCTAATCTACTAGAATTTATCCCCTAAACTACCTGTTCCCTTAGCATCAAAAGTTACACACAGGGCCTACCCTGCCCTTATCTTTTTCACCTTACCTACCCCACGCACTGCAGAGGAACTAGGGCTTTTAGAGTGCATTCCTGAGCTCTATTCCTCCGTCTCTCTCCTCATCTTCCTCACGTGAGCTACGTGAGCCTTCACCAGGTAGTCCAACTTGCACTTCCTGTGAGCAAGTCCTCTGGCTATGTCCTCAACGTCCCTCCCATCCTCTTCAATCCAATCTTCTCCACAGTCTGGCAACATTGGTATTTCCATGTCCTCCACTTCCCTCTCACTGTCGTTGTCATTCAGCACCCTGAAGGCTTCCTTTGCTAGGTAGCAACTCATCCATTCCATTGACGGGAGCAGTAGGATTTCTGCAATTCTCTGTAGAAATTCTAGGTTTCGGTCCAGATCTCCTAGCCTCTCCTCCAACTCATCCGTGTCCACAGAGAAAACTAGTGGGAACCTCTGTATCTCCTTCAACCCTCGCCCTTTCCTCATGAAGTGCTATTGTGGCATAGGGATCTTATGGTCGGTACTCACATTGTCTAGCGCTACATCGATTTCTCCCAAAAATGTTTACTTGAACAACCTTTGGCACAAGTTCTTTGCCTTCACCTTCGGCACTCCTCTACACAAGGCTAATGCCAAGAACATTGCTAGGATGTCAGTGTTAACCTAGTGCCTGTGGTATGACCACAAGAATTCCCATCCAAGCACCTCTTTAACCACATGCAGAACCAATTCATGCTTCATTGAAAGAAGCCCCCGTAGCCGCTTATCTGTCACCACCCCTAAAAATGCCACCATTATCATCGTCGACTCCAAGCAAATCGATGTATCCATGTCTTCTGCTACTTCCTTGTTTCTGCACATTACAAGCTGTAATATGCCTACTTATTCTAAAAATCTCCTCTTTCCAATGCTGACTCATCAATGCGCCTCCTAGTTCACATGAACTGCCATAGCCAAATCTACGTCATCCACTGTACTCTCCTCTCTGAAGTGACAATCAACCGCCTTGGTTTAACTACTTTCTAATTCCCAATGTACTACTCCTGTGCTCTCTTTGTGCCTTTGGTTGCTCAGACTATGTGCCTTGAGTACTTCATTTGAATGTAATCCTCTAGTTTAATTGTCTCAATATTCCTTCTAACGACGTATCTCCCCTTTCCACCTCACCCGTCCCCCATCACCTTTCACCTTGTCTAGCTGCTGCCTCACTAGCACCAACTCCATATGCCCCTCTTTTCGTCAAGTCATTAGCCACGGTGTTCCCCTCTCTATACGTGTGGCTGATTCATAATTCTAAAAATGAGTCTATGAGCCTTCTGATTGGTTGGAACCGCCAGCATAGGATCTAATTTGGTGTAAAGTTTGTCCTGATCGCATTCACCATTAGGAGCAAGTCCCCCTCTAGGTGTAGTTTTGCAACCCCTAAAGCCTTGCCTATTTCCAGCCCATATAACACAACTCTAAATTCAACTACGTTATTCGTAGCCTGTCTGATGCCTACCGCCTTTTGGTCCAAAATCCTTCCATCTGAATCCCTAGCTACACACCCTATTCCTACTCTACCTAGGTTTCCTTCACTGGCCCCATTGAAATTTACCTTGACCCATCCTGCCTTTGGTTTCTGCCATATTGTCTGCCTTCACATCTCCATCCTCTTTTTTGGGTTGAAGTTGCATGCCATTGGCGAGATGCCCAAACCTTCAAAGTTGTTTGTTAATTCAATATCCCTATTATTGAAGATGCCTTTGGCCAAAGGCCTACTTTTGGCTGCCGCATTTGCCAATTCCACAATTGTCCTTTCAACTTTTCCTGCCAAAACCTCTCTCCCCATGGCCTGCTCTTTGAAGGTTCTTCTATTCCTTTCCTTCCACACCTCCCAACAAATCATTGAGGGCACAATTTGCCAGATGCTACTTAGAGCTCCCTTGTTGCTCTTCCTTGGCCAGGCCAGGATCCATTCTTTCAAATTATGGGAGAACAGGGTCTGAAACCCTAACTTCTTGATTATCACTTTCCAACAATATTCCACATACAGGCAACCTAGAAACATATGATCCACCATTTCCTTGTCCCTTTTGCACAATATGCATCGGTTAGGGCCCCTGAAGCCCAGCTTCTCCAACCTATCCTGTGTCAGTATTCTATTCTAGATAGCTAGCCAAAGGAATACACCCACCTTGGGAAGAACATCCTTGCTCCAAATAAGGCACCTTGGCCAATGCTGGACCGGTTCCGCTCTTTCCTTGATCATATAACCTATCTTAAATTTGTACTCACCATCCTCTGAGGCTACCCATCTCAATACATCTCCTCCTCTTGTATCTGGAATTTTTCTTTTGCCTAGGATTGCCTTGAGGGCCTCCTTCTACTCCTCTGGGGAATTAAGTTCACTTAGATCCTTCCACACCCACTGTTCTCCCTCCACTCTAAAATCACAAACTCTTGATCCACACACTCTAGTGGTCTCCTCCCTAATCTCATCCAGCAAGGGAGTGTCTCTTAGTTTAGAATTTCCATCCTAAGAGTCATGCCAAAAGGAAGCCTTTTCGCCATTATGAACTTCTCATGTGACATGTTTTGCTATTATCTCCCTGCTTTCACATATGAAGTTCCATACTGCCGAGCCCCTTGGTGGGTCTATAATTCTCACAATCCTCTCTGGTTCATCTAAATCTAGATATTTTCTTTTTAGAATTCTGACCCACTTTTGATTTCCACTACACATTGCCCATACTAGCTTCACTTCCATCACCAAATTCATTATCCTTAGTTGTCTGATCCTTGCCCCTCCCCCCTGTTGAGGTATACACATCTTTTCCCAAGATAATAGGGGGATTTTGTTTGTATCATTCGGCCCATTCCAAAAGAACTTGCACATAATTTTGTTGAGCTGATCCTCTATGCTAACTGAAAACTTCAAGCAAGACAGAGTAAACTGAGATAGCTGCCAGGACTGCCCTTATCATGAGTAATCTACCTACAGAGGTTAAGCATTTACCCTTCCAGAGTTCCATCTTTTTCTTGCAACTTGCTACTAATTTCTCCCAGAAGCCTTTCCTATTGGCACTTGCAAATAAAGGCAACCCCAGAAATCTCCCTGGAAAGCTAGCCACCCTTACCCCTAGAATTCTTGTTAATTCCCTCTACAGGCTCAGTTGCACATTCAAAAAGTACACGTCTAATTTTCTCCAGTTGATAGCTTGCTAACATTAAAATTAGGTAATTATTTATTATTAAAAAATGCTATTATAGCAACCACCTTAAAATTTTGCCTTGACTATTAATAGGGGTATCAAAGATCATCTTTCAACCATTAGGATTGTTATAACTTATATAATTGTTGGTATATGGTGGATTACTATCATTATAGGGGGATGATATCAAAGACCATCATTATGCCTTGGTATAGCTGATGGACAATCGTCCTAAGTATTGTTACAACCCAAAAGGTCTATCACAACCCTGAAGGACTATCACAAATGTTATTAGGTCATCCAAACCATAGCTCCAATATTCACCATCATATGAATATCATAATTAACATTGTAGAGGTTGTCACACCATGAGGCATAGGTAACAACCATAGGAGGTTTAAAAGAAATAGTAGCAACATTAAATTATTGTCATAGTACACCTAGGATAGCTAGGTATGCATCCATAGAGTTATTACTATAAAATTATCTCATTAATCTTGTGACCAGGTTAAGTCACTATCATAGTAACAATGTAGTTAGTCATCAATCAACATGTTGTCTTTGCATTTCAATGAGATTAATTCTTGAAAAATCACAATCTAGAGGTTAAAGAGAGAAGTTGATACCTTACCCAAGTTGTCATGTTTTTAAAACCTTGTCACTATAAAGAGGAGATATCTAGAGAGTAATGTCACAAGGACATAACCAAGGTATGTACTATCATGAGTCATAGGGACAACTTACTACACCATCCAAAACTCCATTTGAACTAGCTACTATCAATAATTCACATTATTGAGGACTGTCATGACAAAAACAACATGCATATGAGTGTCATAGTCAAAGTGGAGAGGATTGTCTAGTCATTTTATAACTGTCATAATAGCTAGTGGGTTAGTTACCATGCTTCAACCTAAAATAGGTTAATGAGAACATAGAAATGAAAATCACAATACCATTAACATTGCCATAAGCTGCCAATATAGTCCCAATATCATGTCATGATAGTAAGAGAAGAGTTGTTTGGTTTTTCCAAAGCCATATCACTTGCATAAGGATTTTCACCAACCATCTATGTAAGGTCATGAAAGAGTGAGTCATTATTGAGCTAATCATAAGAGAAGCATGAAGTCAAAATGCTATCATGGAAACAAGATATAGTTACTTATTATAAGGACAATCCAAATTTGGTGAGGTTGCTACAAGCAATCAAATTTGGCATTCCATTAGATAATGATATCAACTTCCAAGCAAAATACATCATTTTGCACTGATAGGTGCTAAATTAGGTGCACTTTGTGCCACCTTTTACACCCCAAAAAGATTACATTTAGGCCTAAAAGTTGGCGCTAAAGTCAGCAATAACTGCGCTGACTATAGCGCCGAGTAATGAATCAAAAAAAAATCCCACCTACACATACCCCAAAACAAAAAATCACAAAACAAAACTTTTTTAATTTTTGGTGTTCATTTTGTGTTTGGAGATCAAGCGTTTAGCATGTAGAGATCAAGTGTTTGGGTTTTTTGTGTTCGCCCTTATTTTGGGCAGATCCTTGGCAATGGCGAGACCTGTATTCCAACCCCAATTTCCTTTCCATTCCTAAAGTGCATACTCACTTTCTTACATCTCAAAAGTCTTAGGTTTGAGTCACGACAGCCTTTGCTTCTAGATATCTCAGCCTTTCAATTCATGTTTCTCTTCTTCTATTCGTGCCAGGTAAGGGCATCACCTCTCTTTTATCTACTCTTTTTTTCCCGTCAGATGTTGGATTCGTTTGGACAAATGTGGGTCTTGTAATATTCATAGGGCATCTATTAAAGATAATTTTGACCAAGGCTTTTCATAATAGATGATAAATTTCCACATTCCATAATATTATAAATGTGTGCTTCAGGATTAAACTGTGTGAATTAGATATCTCAGCGTTTGCTTAAGGGAAATTGTTGTCTACATTGATATGGATAAAATCGCATTTTGCCACTAGTTGATAAAATTTCTCTCTAGATTTATTTTAATTAATGTATCAGCTTACTTTCTTGCAGCAAACTTATAGAGGAAAACAACTTCAAGATTTTCTCTACAAAGTAAAGGTCAAAAACTTGGAGGAATATAGAAAAACTGGACGAAAACTTTCATACATTGTAGTGTGTAGTTTGTTTGCCTCCACAGACTGGATGAAAATAATTTGCCCTAGGTCACCTCAAAATGTCAAGAAATAGAGAGAAGAGAGCAAAGGGAGGAGACTCTGGCCACAATGAGGTACTTCATTGTCAATTTACAGATTTGTAAATGTTTCCATTATTTCTTTGATTTTTAGTTTTTTATTTCTAAATTTAAAGAAGAAATTTATTTTATGTATATATATAGGGACATGAGACTAACAAATATAAAGAGGCATTGGCTTCCATATTGGGGTTAGAGGAAGTGAACAAATTAGATGGTGTGGACTTGACAATGCTTGTCAGATACATAGAAAAATGATCTGGTAAAGCCCCTGAAATATTGCAACCAAATCAATAGTGTCAAAGGGAATCAATTGATTCCCCAATTAGTCTTAGAACAAGAAAAAGTGTTGGAAACAAGGTAGATAACTGAGAGGGGGGGTGAATCAGTTATCTTAAATATTCAACTTTCTTTTCTTCTTTAACAATTAGTGCAGCATCAAAACATATAATCATACATAATCATGAGAGAAGAAAAGAAATCCACACACATAACACAAGGATTTTTAAATGAAAACCCTGTTAAGGGAAAAACCACGGGGTGACTAACCCAAGATTGTATTCTCTGTTAAAAGAATAAGAAGTACAAAATGAAACTTGCCAATTAGGGCTCACTGCCTGAGCACACTGCCTACAAGAGACACACTGTCTACAAAGTTTATAGAAGGTAACCAGGTATTTGAACTGATGAGAGGCATCCACATATGCTAAGGTTCAATTCCGGTTAGGCTCAATCTACTAATCTACTGCACTTCATTCTCTCTCTACTTTAGTACTATTGTCTTGTTACATACTTGGCTTGTATTGCTGCTTCCACACTTATCTCTGCCTTTCCTCACACACTACATCTACACACACACACACTTTATACCAAAATCCATCTGGTATATATTTCTGCATCAAGGATTTTAACATCTTTCTAGTCGGCATCAGGAATACTCAAGATATTTCCAAGACTCTGATCTGTCGATTGAATCCATGCTTACTGTGTGATGCGTATCAAAGACATAGACATAGAAGTCATTAATCATGTCAGTCAACCATGTATGATCCCTCAAATAGCTTGATCACCATCAATTTCTCATCTGGATTAAGGTCTGATGTTGTGCTGGTCAATTCTTCCTCAGTCTACTCTGCCTGTTAGGAACCCAACACTTAGATGCTCATATATTTTCACTCATTCATCACCAAAGGCTCAATCTCTGGAATGTAGTAGTGATGGTAGTCCTCTTGACTTGTCCAAGTTTGCAACTTGTTGAGTTACACCATCTAAGAGATCCAGACCTGATTGTCAGACCTTGTTGCATGCTCTGTTCTTGTTCACTGGACCAAAACATTCTTCAATCTGACTTCCGGTATAGACATACTATGTGCTACAGATGTGTGGGATGGACTTTGTTGCCATCAATGACAATAATCATGAAACCACACAGTGTCTCTTGCCAACAATCTCCCACTTTGGCATTGATGGCAACACTTAGTGAAAAATGACTAAGTGTCATAGAAAACTTTCCCTTGGCTAATGCTCTGTCTTATGTACACTTTTACCGGAGCTCCCCCTTAGCTAGATTCCACATTTTTCACTACTCCTCACTCCCCCTTTGACATCAATAGCAAAGGGTGGAATCCACACACCAAAATTTGCAAAAATCAACCTATACATAGCTGCATAACTATATATACATGTTATACTTACATATACTTAAGTATGTCCACAAAAGTGGTTTTCAACTGGAAAAATTATGTTGCCCAACTCTGTTTCATCCTGTCCAAAATTGAGATGTGATTGCTAAAAAAAAATGCAAAAACTTATGCCCTTCTTAAGTCTACCAGATCACTGGTCCAGGCTATGGTTTGAGCATCAGTTAAGGCCTCATGCATTGCCTCTAACTTAGGGATAATTATCCCTCTTAGTTCACTCATCCTGCTTATTCTATTCTTATTCTCCTTTTCAAGCCTCTTTATTTCATTAATAGTGGCAATAGCCTAGCACTCTTGATTCATTATGGATGAGGTGAGAGGATCAAAATTTTGAGATAAACTTGATAGTTTACCCTCTTGTTCTTCCACCTTCTTTGCAATGTCTTATGTCACTGTGGACCAAGATAGACAAAATTTGTACATTTCTCCGCCATCTTTAAGAGCATTTTCTAGGCTCTTTATCCCAATATCCAGGGTTCTCCTATCATTAACTATGAGTCCCTATACTTCAGAGAATCTCTTTCCCAAAAAATCTTTCCGAACTTTCTCTTCTGTCAATTTCTCCAAAGAGTCAAAATGGGTGCTAACAGAGTTAACAAGAGATTTCAAGTTACCAGATGGAGAGGCCAAAAGATCCTTTTAGAAGGATGGCATGATCTTCTCCAGCACACCGGATGCAATCTCTATCAGCTCACAGTCTTCCATGTGAGACTTCAGAAGCTTTTCTTTTGCTTTGTCTTGAGCAAAAGATGTTACCTTCATTGTCTAGACCAGAGAGAGGGGGTCAAAATTGAGTGGTCCTTGAAATAGTTCTGGTTCATCTATTTCCATCATCTCTTTGGTCAAGAAGTTTTTCACTTCTTCTGCAGTGTCTCTTGCTGGTGACAAAGTCTTCTTTCCTTTTGCAGGCTTAGAGCTATCATCAAAGATCTTCTTTGTGTGTTCTTCTTCTCTTCCCTTTTCCTCCTCTACTTGACTCAATTTCTCCTCTTTTCTTCTATCTCCTTCAGTTTCAGAGTCTACAGGGGGATTCGGAAGATATATGTTAACTTTTTCATGGACTTCCTCTTTCAGAACAGAGGAATCCAAGTCCTTGGATTTTTCTTCATCTATCTCTTTTGATTCTTCTACAATTTTCTCAGCAGATTCTTCTTTTGATACACTTAATCCTTCGACAACCATGGTAGAAGGTTCTTCATCTATTTCCTCTATAACCAGAAGATTGAACCTCTTAAAGGCATTCCAGAGGATGTCTTCTGTTTCTTTGGCTACCTGATCAGTTTCTCCAAGCATAAGTTTCTTCATTCTAGCTTTGCTCTAGAACTCATCCTTGCAGTACTTAAATATCATGCTCATTTGTTTTGAAGTAATGGAAGGATAGAGTTGAATTGCAATCTGTTCCCAGATCTCTAGGTCCTTTGCCTTAGCATTCTCCTTTCTCAGTTCCTTCTCTAAACTTTTGGGAATTAGAGAGATGATTTCAATGAATGCTTTATTATAAATGTTTAAGTACCTAACTGTAGCATCTTCCAAGATTTTCTTGTCAGTATCACTATATTCATCATAAAATTCAGTGACTGGTTGCAGGTTTCCATCCACTGTGACTACCTTGATGATATCATCAATAGAAAGAGTGGGCCTTTCAACAAATTGTTCTGCCTCTTCTTCTTTGTTTTTATTGGCAGAGGATTCCCCGGAAGTTTTCCTTTTCTTCTTCATTTTCTTAACCTCTTCATCAGTCTTTGTTTCTTCATCATCCTTTTGGCTTATGTATGACCTTGTGGCCTTTGTCTTCGTTCTCTTCTCTCCCTTTCTGGATGTCTTGGCTTCTGGTTTTAAGGCTTTTGGGCTCTTAGATGTGGTAGGTGCAGAGCTCTTGGAGCATTTAGTCCGGGAGGAGGCTTGTACTGGAACACTTTTCTCTACTCTTTCTATTTTTTCTCTATTTGCATCAACTGCCTCCTTTGATATGCCATATCTTTTGGCAACTTCCTCTACTTCCCTTCTCACCTTTCTTTTCATCTCTGGTTGTCTTAATTCAACATGTATTTTCACACTTAATTATTGAAAGGTTCCAAACCTTTCTACCTTAGGGTCCTTAGGCTGACTCAACAAGTGTTGGGCATGTAGCTCCAGGATCTTCTCATCTACCTAATAGCCCATTGGCATTATCCATATTGTTCTGGGCTCAACTGCCTCCATTAGGCATTGATCAGTGTCTACCATGAAGCATACTGTATCCTTATATTTTTCAACTATTGTTTGAGGAATTCTTTCTCTGGCCTGCATCATACCTTGGAAGTTCTTGAAATATCCCCAGAGTGCTATGCTTTGAGCCTTGGCATCACCAAGCCCATACATGTAGTCTCTGATTTGTATGGCAACCGGTCTATCATTTTGCCATACCCAGCCACTTGATCCAGGTAGCTCATTCATATAGTAAAAGAATAAACATAGTATTAGCCCACCATACTTAAATGAGCTCTTCTTATCCTTCTTTATTTTCTACAAGTTTTCTAATAGTTGGTTCAGAAGAAGATCACATAGGTCATAGTCAACATTTTCCCTCAACATCTGATATGTAATATATATTGCAGTTTCAGACACTAAATTCTCCTTGCCGGAGTGATAGATTTTATAACCAATTATCATAGAGGCAAATTTGATATCTGGATCTATGATGTCTTCTATTGTCATTGCTCTCTTATCAAACTTTGATCCAGTAACCTCACTTACTGTCTAGTTCTTGACAGATTTCAGAGTAGGTAACCCACCAGATGAGTGTAATCAGATTACTGCCCTAATGGCATCTTTTGTTATCTTGAATGGCCTCATCAACCACATCAAGCTGTCATGTATTCTGCTAAGAACATACCAGACCCATTCATCTTCAGCAAAATAGGGAAAGTGGATGCAATGTCTAAATACTTATCTCGGATGGCCTTGTATTGAGGTTTAAGCTCAAACGTTTCATCTATTAATTGTTTGTGATAGATATCCATCAGCTTGGATTCCCCAAATTCCTCAATATTGGCATGTATGTATACCCTAACATCTTCTACATGCAAAACCACATGTGAAATGCTAGAGAAGGCGCCTAAGGGATCAACTTCTAGGGATTTGTAGGGGTGTTTCTTAAACTTTGGGCACGACCTATTAGTAATCTTAACAACATTTGGAGTAGCCATCTTGCAAAGAGATTCAGAGAGAGATATTCAAGAATGGAAATACCTTTTTACGCTTCTAGGATTCACAATATGAGATGAAAAGATCACTAGTTAGATCAGATTTTGTGGTTGATCTTTGAGAGGGTTGAAACAATCTTGTTGCAGAGCTCTTCCTTTCTTCTTCTTGAATGAAAATGTCCAAATGATGAATAAAAGAACCCTTTTATATCTTCGCAAACCCTAATTTCATATTGCAATAAATGCACACCTTAAGTCATTATGGTTCCCTTGTTTTGACCTTGTTCTGGGAGAGATTTTTCTGAATCACTGAGATGCACTTAGAATTATTTTGGTGATAATTGACAATGTATCTCCCTTCCTCCAATCATGCCATTTATCCGCAGATCAAGATATTTCAACTTTGAATCATACTGGATCTAACTGTGAAAATCCTACTTTTACCGGATGGCTATCAAACCAGATCAATCTCGGATGATTAAACTCTTCAAAGCTCCTTGCAGATCTTTCATATTTTTACCAAGGGTTATTTAGATATTTCTCTGAGAACCCTTTAATCTGCAGCATTCCATGTGCCAAATTTAGGCACCAATTGATTGGCTGGGGGAATTTATTTTCCTTTGTGACTCCCCCTGAGCTAGAGCTCATCTTATTTAGTTTCTGGAAGGAATATCAGCACTAGATTCTAGTGCGGATCCATCCCCAACATTTTCTATGCTTCTCTTCACCCAAATCTTGTTCATCTCCCTTTGAACTTCATCCGCATTCACTTTTTCTTTTCCTTTGTCTTGATTTTGATTATGATGCACCGGACCCTTTTTATCCTGATTCTTACTTCTGCAGAATTTGGCAATATGACCGGATCTATTGCAATTGTAGAAAATAACATTTCTTTGCATATTTGACTGATATCCTCTTGATCTGCATTGATTAGCCATATGTCCCATTCTATTACATGCAAAGCATCTACCATTGAATGAATTATTTGTATTTCTGCATTCATGAGATTTGTGACCATAGCTTTTGTAGTTGAAACACTATCCAGAGAAGGATGAATTAGTCTGATTCATTCTTCTTCTACACTGAGTTGCTTTATGACCGAAGTTGTTGCAATTGTAGCAGTATCCATTGAAGGATGGATATCTTTGAGCATTTGGTTGCCTTACTGGAGGTCTTCTAGGCATGTTCCTTAGATTTCCTGATCCAGAGTTCTTCTGAATGGATCCGGAGCTTTCACCTTTCTCATACCCCAAGCCATGCTTGTCATCTTCCCTCTTTTGGCTTTCAAGAAGAACTTCAAGTTGAGCAAATCTTATCTTGAATTTCTCTTTGTATTCATTTGTTGTTTGAAGATCCCTTTTAAGAGTGTCTATCTAATTCTCAAGTTGTTCTTCATTATCTCTAGCTTCTTCAAGATCAGATTCCAGATGCCTGATTATTCTAACCATTTTGTGGCAGCCTTCTGACTTCTCCTTGAGGGATTGTTTTAGATTATCTTCAATTTTTCTTTTCTCTTCAATTTCTTGGGTGAATCTCATAAGGTTCCCCTAAATCCATTTTATGTCTTACCATAATGACCTCTTTTGATAGCTTCTCACATAACTTGTTTTTCTCATTCAGATCTTCATTAGTATCATTGGCTTCACTTTGACTTGCTAATTGTTGAAGTAGTTCCTTTCTCTTTTTCATAGAGATACTCAGTTTTTCTTTTAGTTCATTTATGAAATCATTAGCTTGTTTGAGTCTTTCCCTCAAGTTATTGACTTCAGAGTGAGATTGCTGAAGATCATCTAGGGTACACTGAAGTTGTTCCCTCATACCATACATATCCATTGAGATTCCCAGATATTCCTCAAGCTGTTAGACTCTGTTTGGAGGAACTTAGCTATGATACCAATTGTTCAAAATAAAGTAAATAACTGATAAGGGGGGTGAATCAGTTATCTTAAATATTCAACTTTCTTTTCTTCTTTAACAATTAGTGCAGCATCAAAACATATAATCATACATAACCATGAGAGAAGAAAAGAAATCGACACACATAACACAAGGATTTTTATGTGGAAAAACCTGTTAAGGGAAAAACCACGGGGTGACTAACCCAAGATTGTATTCACTGTTAAAAGAATAAGAAGTACAAAATGACACTTGTCAATTAGGGCTCACTGCCCGAGCACACTACTCACAAGAGGCATACTGCCTACAAGAGACACACTGTCTACAAAGTTTATAGAAGGTAACCAGGTATTTGAATTGATGAGAAGCATCCACATATGCTGAGGTTCAATTCCGGTTAGGCTCAATATACTAATCTATTGCACTTCATTCTCTTTCTGCTTTAGTGCTACTGTCATGTTACATATCGGGCTTGTATTGTTGCTTCCACACTTATCTCTACCTTTCCTCACACACTACATCTACACACACACACACTTCATACCAAAATCCATCTGGTATATATATCCGCATCAAGGATTTTAACATCTTTCTAGTCAGCATCTAGAATACTCAAGATATTTCCAAGACTCTGATCTGTCGACTGAATCCACGCTTACTATGTGATGTGTATCAAAGACATAGACATAGAAGTCATTAATCATGTCAGTCAACCATGTATGATCCCTCAAATAGCTTGATCACCATCAATTTCTCATCCAGATTAAGGTCTAATGCTCTGCCGGTCAATTCTTCCTTAGTCTACTCTGCCTGTTAGGAACCCAACACTTAGATGCTCATATCTTTTCACTCATTCATCACCGGAGGCTCAATCTCTGGAATGTAATAATCATGGTACTCCTCTTGACTTGTCAAAGTCTGCAACTTGCTGAGTTGCACCATCTGAGAGATCTGAACCTGATTGTCAGACCTTGTTGCATGCTTTGTTCTTGTTGACCAGACCAAAACATTCTTCAATCTAACTTCCATTATAGACATACTATGTGTTGCAGATGTGTGGGATGGACTTTGTTGCCATCAATGACAACAATCATGAAGCCACACAGTGTCTCTTGCCAACAAAAAGATCCAGGAGGAAATCAATAACAGTAACCTCTAAGAATGTGGAACAGGTAGTAGAATCTTCCAATGTCCCAGCCACTCCTGGGACACAGACTTCTTCGACCACCACGCCATTGTTTGCATATTGCATTGGTACCTATGATACCAAGATAGAATACAATGTGGTTTTAGGGGAATTCCAAATGACAAATGTTGGAAAAACATTTATGAATAGGTTGAAGGAATCATTTCTTCAACGGTTCAAAGACCATCTACATTTGCAATTCTCAAAGATACCCATGCACCTGCAAAAAGCAGTTATCCATGACATAGAGACTAAATTTGGCACAGGTTAGTCTATAAAGAAGATGAATCTACGAATGTCTCAAAACTGCAAGAGATTTCAGTGCAACCAAACAAGGAAAATGAAAAAACTCCCTCCCAAGCTAAGGCTCAAAAAAAGGCCAATTGATGTAAGTCTGAAAGTATGGAAAGAGCTTATAAAAGCATATGAGAAGTTCGATGCATGGAGGGAGTCCGGTGAGGAGAGTACACATGTATTTGAATTTGCTCATAAGATTATATCAAATTTATTAAATGATTTTTAAATTTTATTTGTGCATAGTAAAATTGAATTACTATATGTTTCAAGACAAGGCCTCCAAGGCTAGGCTTGAAAAACTTCATGCCACACATCACAGTGGCCAGAAAGGTTTACATGCCTTGATATGTACATTTGTAAGTATATTTAATATGTTAAATAATTATTTTTTTTATTTCCTACAAAAAAGTAAATGATTGCATATTAATTAGTTTAACTAGTCCATGTGCCATGTTTTGACAGGAGGAGAAATATGGTCGGCATCCAACGCAATTTGAAAAGGATATGTTACAAAGCAAAAAGTGGACCGATTTTGTAATCTGGATGGAGAATGAGGTATCAATAGTTGACTTTCAATAACTTAGTTGGATATTCTTGTGCTAATATGTCAATTTGCATTTCTTGTGTTGAGTTGTTTATTGATGCGTAGGATGAGTTCTAAAGTGCTTCTCTATTGGCCCTAGATCCCACTCAATTGTCACATTATTTGTAGTCCTGGACATGTGCACATGTCCTCCTAGTTACCTTATTGCAGTGTTGAGATTTGAACTTCAGTCACTCTCATTATGATTGCACCTTTTTACCTTTACAAAACAATCCTTGGACATTTTTCACATTAATTTTAATCCACAAAGCTCGACAACTATAAGGGCAATCACTTATATACAAACGTGAGTTATGTGAATAGGCCACTGAATCATCCACACATTTGTTTATATTGAATTAATGTATAGATAGGAGATCCCTTATTGAATCATTAGGTGGTGATAGAAATTATGAAAATGATGATTCCCTTATCAAAGGCACATCATTGATATCTTTATCAAAGGCACATCATTGAATATTCCAATAGTTGCAACAATGTAGGGCAATCCTCTATCTTGTGATCAACATCATAATAAGTATACATTGGAAGCTTTGTGCAACTACGCAAGGTATGCCCAAGTTCTCCACACTAGTAGCAATAGATTCCTCTATTGCATACTCTACCATGGCCTCCTTGATTTCCTCCATGCTCCATATATTATGGCTCTTAATAGCACAACACCATCTATTGTGGTTGTGACTGGGGTTGCATGGTTGTGTTTAATTTTGTTTTCCTCTTGCCTTGTGGAGGACTTGTACTACTTTGTAGGTGGTAGTGTCATGGGTGGATGCATGACAAACCTTGCACTAGTAATTGATAGGAACATCCTTTCATTTTCGCAGTAGTGGACAATTTCATGAGTCTCATGACATATGGTACAATTAGGTAAGTGTTGAGCAAGAGGGAACTATGTGGAATTAATAGCTTGAGCTCCCACCACTAGATAGTTTGTAGTTGTATGCCCCTTAGTGTGGCACTTTATTCATCATAAACCACATTGATTAAGAGTTTCACTTGCAAGTTGTGCTATTTGCATGACTATTTTTCCATTTGTTCTTTTAGGCATGTAGTAGAATCATATGTTAGGGCTCCCCTAATTATTATAATCTCAAGACAACTTTTAAGGAAACTTTTTAATTAGGGAGAGTGAGCTAAACTAGTTCATGTTGGATATGTGCAATTAGCCTACCAATAAATCATTCCTTCTAAATTTCAACATTTTATAGTTGGGTCAATCTTTAACACCAATGCCTTAGAGCATTGATCATACCTACACATAATCTCTCCCGAGTGTTGCTTTATTTCCTTTAATGCGACAATATTATGATGCACCATCTTAGGGCAATTGAAATTGGGAAGGAAATCTCTTAGCAGTTTACCAAGATCATCCTTGGTGCCATTAGGTTCATAATGAGTATACTAGTCTTGTGCTTGCTTACAAAAAGTGGTTGCAATAAACCTAATCTTGTGGTCATTATCCACAACATTTTGTGTGTGCCATGCTATGTCATATGCTTAAGTTTGACAGGATAATAATGTACAGTAAACCCTTGTTTGTCTACCTCCTTATGACTGATCCCATTTTGGATTCCTTATGAAGTCAGGGTGATTTGAAGGAAGATAAAAGTTGCACTCCAAGTAGATGTGCGGATAAAGAAGGTCTTAGCGGAATATGGAAATAGGATTGTTGTCATTACAAAAAATCTATGGCAGTCATTGTATCCTCTCATTGTCATCATAGAATTAATGCAACTATAGTTTTCAATACCAAAGAGATGGAATTGATGGTAACCATAAGGTCTATGTTGACTAGTCTCAATCATCCATCCCTCGATGGTAAAAAATAATGTCCCAAAGGAGACAGTAATGATGATACAAATACAGACACAAAATAAGACCATTTTACATTCTTCTATTTTAGAGGATTGTCTCTACATTGCTGGTCCAGATTAAGGAAGATGTGATTTAAGAGTTCATTCAATTTGATGGCTACAAGCCATTCATCAAATCCACACAAGGTGGCATGGTTAAGTTTCTGAATTCTTAAGTCCTCCTTTGTCAGATGTTGTAGTTGCAACTGCCCTATTAGACATATATGAAAAATGTGGAAGCATAGACAAGGCACGTGAACTGTTTGACAGAATGCCTTAAAGAAATGTGGTCTCATGGAATACAATGACTGTAGGATATGCACAAAATGGATTTGTTGAAAACGCTTTAGAAATTTTAAAGCAAATGCAATTAGCTTGTGTAAAGCCAAATTCCACAACCTTTCCCAGCATCCTCCGTGTCTGTGCTAAAATGGGAGCTTTGGAATAGGGTATGGACATACATTAATACATAAAGGATAGAGGAATTTTGTTAGATGTTGTAGTTGCAACTTCCCTATTAGACATATATGCAAAATGTGGAAGCATAGACAAGGCACGTGAACTGTTTGACAGAATGCCTCAAAGAAATGTAGTCTCATGGACTATAATGATTGTGGGATATGCACAAAATATGGAATCATAAACAAAAAATGTGAATTGTTTGATAGAATTCCTCAAAGAGATGTCATCTCATGGAATGCAATGATTACAAGATATGCACAAAATGGATTTTGTAAGGATGCTCTCAAAATCTTTGAATTAATTAAGCACTCTAGAAAACATCCTAACATTGTAAGCTTTGCTTGTATTCTAGGTGCATGCAGCCATGTAGGTTTAGTGGATGATAGATATACATACTTCAATCACATTTGTAACCCTTATTGCATTACACCTACAGTTGATCATTATATGTGCATGGTTGACCTCCTTGCCCATCCTGGCTATCTTGAAGACACCCTAAACTTTATCTTTCTTTCTAAATCCCCAAATTTTCCCTATTCTTGCTCACATTGAAGACCTATGAGCGGGAATAGGGCTAACATTTTTTCTTTCTAAAATCTGTCGGATAACATATTGCTAACTTCTTTTTTTTTAAAACAAAATAGACCTTTATCTTAAGGTTACTCATGAACCTTAAGATAAATAATTGTTGAAAAAAATTGTGCATTCCTTAATGACATGTAAGAGAATTTACTCAACTACTACTTAAAAACTCTAATGTTTATGTCTAATGCAGGTTATTAGATTAATAGTGAAAAAGAACATACATGGACCAAGCAATTTGTGGCACTTAAGGTTATGTAATAGAATTTACAGTTGATAGTTAAATTGTATAACAATTTTTTTTATGATCTTTACTAATGTTCATTAGAATTGTTGAATGTTTTACATCATTGGAATGACATATTAGCTGTAACTTTTTTTAAAATTTTATTATGGTATGTGCACTTTGATATGATGTAATATGATTATGGTTTCGTTTCATATGTTGTAATATTAGATATATAATAGAAAAATAAATTATTGCATGAAATAAATAATAACTTTTCATTTTAAATGTTTTTTTTGTAAAACACAAGTCTTCTAGAAGATCAAGATGATCCTCATGATATAGATCCAGATTATGTTGGTTCTGGTATAGATCACATGGCTGAGGATGATGGTGATGCAAATATAGAAGACACCGAGGCTGATGACGATGATGATGACAACGACGATGACAACGATGATGATCACGATGGTGATGATCACAATGAGGTAGTTTTTGGTAGTAGCCAGTGACATTCATGATCATATAGATCGCATCATGGATCATTGTTGATATATCGTTATGATGCCTCTTTTCATGGTTACTATCATATGTATCATTTTCACGGCCTTCAATACCATATTAATGAGTTGTATCATAAATTTATGTATCATTTTGACTTATATCATTTGGACATATATGATCTTGACTTGTATCATTTTGAGTTACATAATTTATCATTTGTACTTATATCATTTGTACATGTATCATTTTGACTTATTTCTACTGTTGGACATGTATCATTTTGACATGTTATTGATCTACTAGCATATTTGACTTTCACTTGTTTTAGTTATATATGATGATGATCTTAACAGTATTGAGTTGTCAAATTATATATATTGAAAGTGGTTGATGATTTGTGGATGGATATTTATTACATATGATGATTTTAATTTACTTCTCAAGATGGATGTTGTCAAATTCAATTAAATTATAGATATTTGACTCACTTGTTTTAATTATAGATGATGATCATGTTATAATAATTATCTTGTTATTTAATCATATGAGTTAAATAATTAAATTACTTATTCTATAATCATATGAGTTATTTAAGAGGCATGATATATTTAACTAATTAAATTGAAATAAAACATATTAAATTAATAAATGTAAGAAAAACAAGAAGCATTTTTAGAAGCAAAAAAGGAAGCAACAATGGAAGCCAAACCAGAAGCAATCTTGGAAGCAAAACTTAGCATTATCTAGGAAGCAAAAATAGAAGCAAATCAAGTAGCAAACAAAGAACTAATAATAGAAGCAATTTTAGAAGAAACAAAAGATGCAATAATAGAAGCCATATTAGAAGCCAAAAAAGATGCAAAAATGGAAGCAAAATTGGAAGCACCAAGTGATGTTATATCAGAAGCAAAATTGGAAGCAAAACCAGAAACAAAATTGGAAGCAAAAGTGGAAACAAAACTGGAAGCAAAACTGGAAGTAGAATTGGAAGCAAAACTAGAAGTAAAACCTGAAACAAAACCAGAAGAAAAATTAGAAGCAAAATTGGAAGCAAAACTAGAAGAAAAACTAGAAGCAAAATTGGAAGCAAAACCGGAAGCAAACCTGGAAGAAAAACTGGAAGCAAAATTAGATGCAACAAATGATGTTATATCAAAAGCAAAATTGGAAGCAAAACTAGAAGTAAAACTAGAAGAAAAATTGGATGCAAAATTGGAAGCAAAACCGGAAGCAAACCTGGAAGCAAAACTAGAAGTAAACCTAGAAGCAACACAAGAAGCAAAACTACAAGCAAAATTAGAAGCCAAACTGGAAGCAACAATATACAGCACTAAATCTGGTGCTAAATCTGGCACTAAACCTGGTGCTAAATCCGGTGCCAAAGTGAAATGTAATTTGGTGCTGAGTTTTGTGCCGATAGAAGTGTCCAATTCATGAACTCAAATGCACTAAATTTTGGTGCTATTTTACGCACTAATTGCCCCTTTTGTTGTAGTAAATACATAATCAGGTGAAGAAACATTTAGAGGAGATGAACAACAAGTATAAGGAGATGAAGTGATGGTGTACTTGAGAAAAGCAAGATTTCCAGTTGGGACATATAACAAGTTGAAGATGAAGAAGTTTGGACCTTGTAGGATACTCAGAAAATTTGATTCAAGAAATGCATATGAAGTGGAGTTACCAGAGACATTAGATATATCACACATTTTCAACATTGTAGACCTATATCAGTATCATGAAGTAGAGAATAGTGATAGCATGACAAAAGACTTGAAGAATCAATTACCACAACAAGTACCAGAGCAAATTGAGGACATTTTGGATAGCAGAGTTGGACACAGCACCAGAGGAAGATAATACAAAGAATATCTTGTGAAGTGGAAAGGTAGACTAGAAGAAGATTCATCATGGATTCCTCAGGCTGAGATGGACCGTCTTGGTTTTCCTCCAGCCATAACAAAGTGAGGGACTCACTTTTTCAATAACCTCAAATGTCTTATGCAAGAGCATCCCTGGTTCAAGAGTAATCTTGCATCAACCAAAAACATTTGCATTTCAGTTTGTTTACATTTTAGTTTGTTTCTTTTCATTTTCTAGTTTAGTTCAGACAGTTCAATTAGTCACAGTTTTTGTATTTTGGTCCGCATTCTACCACAGTTGTATTTTAGATCTTGCAGAGCTAGACTTAGCACCTAGATTCATGCATCTACATCATATCTAATTTTTAGAGCATATGGATCAGATACCAGAAAGTTATCGCTATCAAAAGATCAATTATTTTCTCATAATAAAGCATCCTGATAGTCTCAGATAATCAACTGAAGGAGAAGAGTTGCAAAGCATTTGATGACCTTCAAAGCTTAATGACACATCATTCAATGTTGTTTGGTTCATGGACGACCTTCCCCAAGATCTATACATCATTCCATTCATTTGTAGAGGAGTTCAATTCATTTAGGTCCAACCTATCTGTGTACACACATTACACCTCTTTATTGGAGTTTGTAACCTTTCTTGGTCGACGCAAAGGAATCTATTATTCTGGAGATGATATATATTGATGTAATAGATGTATAGGAAAGTAGTCATTGATAGTTCTCATGATTTAGAAGATAGATAATTTGAATTTTTTCAAAGGAGCTTCAAAGCCTTATCTTGTGTATATTATATAATCAAACATGTGAGCCCTAATTGTAAGCTTGCATATTGCCGGCCAACTTGTATTTGAATTCTATGATATACTGAATGACTGAATCTATATTTTATTTCCTATCTTTGAGTTGTTTCCATTGTGTTTACTCTAGCTACATAGCCTGGATAGTTCTCTTTGATGACCCTCCTAACCGTGACTACACCAGATACCCATAGATATGTTGCAAGTATGTGCCTAATTGGTGTTGTCATTGATGTCAACATATCAATATTGTCATTGGTGCTAATTGTGCTCTTAATTTTGATGTTTGTTAGTGTTGGAGATAATGAGTAAGTGATCCCGATGCTGAGGATATTGAGAAAATTAGCTCCTCTAGTGGAAACAGTGAGTTGTAGTGGAAACAATGTATTACAAAGTATCTTTGTTTATAGAAGAACGGTCCAACAGTTTGCTCTACATTTCCTGTAGAATGAATATCTTTGTTTGTGGATTGGCATTCATTTAGAGACATGTCTTAAGATGCTATGTTCCAAGTTTGAGCCTCTGGTATAAAGATTTGAGTGAGTTATGTTCACTAGAATAAAAGTTGTTTTTTCTGGGTATTCACTAGTGACAGAGAGATTGTATTATGCTCTGCATTTCTTTGCATTGAAGCTTCACACTCTATAGTTCTAGAATTAATTTGGTAATGATGTTAAGTGCCTTCAACTTCAATGGTTCATGATTTGGTGTTCCGCAAGAAATCTTTTCTTTATGACAGTGGCTGACAATGTTGGTTAAGTACTTCGATTTGAAGAATCTTCTTGACAGAATGGTTAGATGTTGTACGGATGTTCCTGGTGATTACAATGTACTTGTGGATGTCTCCTAATCGTGTTCCTACCTTTGGATTGGTCTGCAAAGAGAAATTGGATCATGGATGAAGACTTTTCATGGAAGTCTTAGTGTTAACACCTGTCTTAGCTGACCTGGTTGTTTTCACTAATTATAGAGATGCATTGAAGATTGTAGAAGCATGTCGTGGCATGGAAGATTGCATTTGAGTCCCAGCTAAGGCGTGGTGTGATCTGCATACATCTTTACATCTTTTCCTTAGCTAAATTTGTATTAGTTTCACACCTATTTTATGTATGTTTGTAATGCCGACCTTGGAGATTGTTCCAATGGTTGATGAGTGTAATGCTGACCTTGATGCACATTCCAAGGTCGATGAATTCTATAAAAGCATGTAATGTAGTTGTCAAAAAGGTGTCCTTGTCTGAAAATGAAAAGATAAATGTGAAAGTGTGAAAAGAGCGAAGCAAAGAAATTATACTATGCTTCAATGGAACTAAACCCAAGCATGGAGTAGATGCTACCAAATCAGTTCACCATCCTTTGGAGTGAGCCACCCCTTGGCACTGAGTCATCCTTGGCAATGAGCCATTCTTGGTAATGAGCCTCAACTTTTGCAATGAGCATTTTGGGCAATGATCCCTAAAGTAGTGAGCCTCTTTTTTTTAGTATTGCTATAACATATATATCTTTGTGGGCTAACACCCACCATGGTTTTTCCCTTATAGGGTTTTCCACATAAAAATCTAGTGTCCTATGTCTTAATGTGTTGAACTTCTTATTTCATGCTTTCATGGTTAAATCTGAATAACAGTAAATAAGTGCTTGATGTGTTGATGTTCATAAGTGTTCAAATTTTTTAGGGACAACTGATTCACCCCCCCTCTCAGTTGTCCAATGCATTTCAACAATTGCTATCAAAGCCAGTTCCTCGAAAGAAAGCCTAACAGCTTGAGGGAGATCCAAGATGTCTTTTAAAAAGGAAGCTCCATAGTTTGATGGGACAAATTATGGTCTTTGGAAGGTACGAATGAAAATCCATCTCCTTTGTCTTGGGTATAGAGTGTGGAAAGATGCAGAATCAAAATACACCATGCCTCAAAATGGTTTGACAACTGAAGATGAAATCAAAGAATATGAGTTGAATGTAAAAGCCAAAGATGCCCTGTTAAGTGCCTTGACTGACACTAAGTTGATAAAAGTCATGGATCTAGAAACTGCAAATGAAGTTTGGGAGAAGATGAAGAATATGTATGAAGGAGATGATTTTGTAAAACAAGCTAAACTACAGGGCCTCAAAGCTAAATATGAGATTTTAAAGATGAATGAAGATGAAAACATTGCAGCCTTCATGCAAAGGGTTGATGAACATGTCAATGGAATAAAAGGAATGGGAGGAACCATTGGTGATAAGGAAGTTGTGATGAAAATTCTTAGATCACTACCAAAGTCCTATAGTCACAAGGTAGTTGCAATTGAAGAAATAATTACTATGAAAACTATTGACAAAGATCAATTACTTGGAAATCTTACAGCCTTTAAGATGAGAGAATTTTGTGATGCCCTGCCGAAAGTTGAGACAACTTTTAAAGCCAGTACTTTAGAAAAGATCTCCAGAGCTGAGAAATATAAGGTGGATGATGACTTTGATAAAATTGAAGCTAACTTTGTTAACAAGTTGCAAAGAGGTTCTGGTAAGTTCAAAGGCAAATTACCTTTCAAATGTTTCTCATGTGGTAAACTAGGTCTTTATGCTTCCAGATGTCCTCAAAGAATTGAAAGAAATAGGAAAATATTTGAGAGTAGGCCTAGAGTTCCAAAGAAATGCTACTATGTTACAGATTTTAATGATGAAGGTGTGACTGATGATGAATCTGATGATGCTAGTACTAGTGCAAATGAATGCATGTTTATTAGTTTTAAAGAAGATCATGTGTCCACTAATTCTGCTAGCTATGTGAAGGAAGAAAAACTAGTGGAAGAAAGTGCTTTGGTTGTTCAAGTTGAGAAAGATAAGAATGAATGGATTATTAATAGTGGATGCTCACATCACATGACCTACGAGAAAAGTAAGATTGTAAGTCTAGAAAAGTATGATGGAGGACTGGTTAGGTTTGGAGATAATACAGATGGTAAGATTTGTGGAAAATGATCTATTTCTTTTGATGGAAAGCACAACACTGATAATTTCTTATATGTGAAGGGTTTAAAGCATAATCTTTTGAGTGTTGGTCAGATGTGTGACAAAGGATATGATCTGAGATTCAAAGATAATGGGTGCAAGATCATGGAAAGCTCTGGAATAGTAATTGCTACTAGTAAGAAGACTAGAGGTAATATTTACTAGTTAAGAGGAACTAATGATTACTGTTTATTAGCCCAAATAGATGAGAGTTGGTTGTGGCATAGAAAGATGTGTCATATAAACTTTGATAATCTGGGTAAAGATAAGTTCAGGTCAGACTGTGAGAGATTTACCAAAAATTGTGAAACCCTCTAATACAATTTGTAAGGAATGTCAGTTAGGAAAGCAGACAAGAACAAGTTTCAAGAGAAAAGAGCAATTTTTTGTCAGTTTGTTGGATCAGGTAATACAGATCTATGTGGTCCTACAAGGATAATAAGTCTACAAGGTGACAAGTACTTCATGTTGCTTATTGATGATTATTCTACAATGACTTGGGTTAATTTTCTAAGAGACAAATCAGAATCCCTAGAGAATTTCAAATCTTTCAAGGCAATGGTTGAGAATGACATAGAATTGAAAATCAAATGCTTAAGGTCTGATAGAGGAGGTGAGTTCACATCAAATGAATTCAACATTTTCTATGAAGAGCATGGGATAAAGAGACAGCTGTCTGCACCTAGGACTCCTCAGCAGAATAGAGTTGTGGAAAGAAAACATAGGACAGTCCAAGAGGCTTGTAGGAAAATGATGAAGGAAGCAGATTTGCCAGAAGTTTTCTGGAAAGAAGCAGATACATACTGTTGTCTACATTCAAAATAGAATTCAAGTGAAAGGTAATGGTACTAAAACTCCCTATGAATTGTGGTATGGAAGAATTCCTACAGTAAAATATTTCAAAGTATTTGGAAGTAAATGATATATCAAAAGAGATGAAAATCTAGGAAAGTTTGATGCAAGGTGTGATTAAGGAATCTTCCTAGGATACTCTACCAAGAGTAAGGCCTACCGGTGCTACAAAAAAAGTCTCAAAAAGATTGTTGGGAGTGCAAATGTGAAGGTGGATGAAGGCAAGGAAAGAATATCAGACCTGAGTTGCTATGAACCTGATGAACCTGTGACTATAGTGAATGAAGAAAAAGTTGAGCAAGAAGACAGTCAGGATAAAGAAGAGGCTCTGGAAAGTGTTGCTAAGACTCCCAGGTATGTAAGGATTAATCATTCTGAAGATGAGATTATATGTGACAAAAATAAAGGTGTGCTAACTAGGAAAAGCGTTGCAGAAGAACATGTGAATTACTGTTTGCTTTCAAAGGTTGAACCAAAAATTGTGAATGAAGCCTACAATGATGAAAACTGGGTAAAAGCCATGGAGAAAGAACTAATGTAGATAGAGAAGGATGAAACTTGGAATTAGTTCCTAGACCTGCTAATAAAATGTTATTGGAACCAAATGCATTTTTAGAAACAAGCTGAATGAAAATGGAGAAGTTGTAAGGAACAAAGCAAGGTTTGTGTGCAAAGGATATTCTCAAATTGAAGGAATGGATATTGAAGAGACATTTGCTTCAGTGGCTCGGATTGAAGCAATCAGAATATTTTTGGCATTTGTAGCTCACAAAGATTTCAAAGTATATCAGATGGATGTAAAGTCTACTTTTCTAAATTGTGAATTGGAAGAGGAAGTTTATATTGAGCAACCAGAAGGTTTTCAGTTATTAGACCAAGGTGATATGGTGTGCAAATTGAAGAAATCTTTGTATGGACTCAAGCAAGCTCCTAGAGCCTGGTATGCAAGGTTGGATAAGTACTTATTGCAATTAGGATTCAATAAAGGTGTTGTTGATAGTAATCTCTATTTCAAGATTAATGGTGATCAAATTTTGATTGTTGAAGTCTTTGTTGATGACATTATCTTTGGAGGCAATGAAGGTATGTGCATGAAATTTGCAGGTGAAATGCAAAAAGAGTTTGAGATGTCTATGTTTGGTGAGATGAATTTCTTTTTAGGTCTACAAGTTACTCAATCAGGTAAAGGAATCTTCATATCCCAATCTAAGTATGTGAAAGAGTTGTTGAAGAAGTTTGGAATGGAGGAATCTAAACCAGTATGTACTCCCATGGTGACTGGTTTCAAGTTAAGAAAAAATGATGAATCACCTAAGACTGATCAGAAAAGATACAAATCCATGATTGGAGGATTACTTTATCTAACTCAATCCAGACCTGATATAATGCATGCAGTATGTCTTGTGGCAAGATTTCAAGAAGATCCTAGAGAATCACATATGATGGCAGTCAAGAGAATTCTGAGATATTTGAAAGGCACACAGATCATGGATTATGGTATCCAAAGGATAATGATTTCACTCTCAGTGCTTATACAAATGCAGATTGGGCTGAAGATGTTGATGACAGAAAGAGTACAAGTGGAGGTGCTTTCTTCTTGGGAAATAGATTAGTTTCATGGCTAAGCAAAAACCAAGACTCAATCTCCTTGTCCACTACAGAAGCAGAGTATATTGCAGCAGCATGTTGTTGCACTCAAGTGTTATGGATGAAGCAGACTTTGAAGGACATATTAGTCATATATGAAGATCCAATTGCAATATTTTGTGATAATACAAGTGCCATAAACATTTCAAAGAATCCAGTGATGCACTCAATAACAAAGCACATATCAATAAGGTATCACTTTTTGAGAGGAAAGGTGACAGAGAATGAAGTAAAGATGGAATATGTGTCCACAAAGGATCAGATTGTAGATATTTCACTAAGCCTCTGCCTAAGGATACTTTTGAGTATCTCAGAGAAAAGTTAGGGGTCATTATCCCTCCTTTCATGAACTAAGATGCATAGGAATGCATTAGTCCATTTGTGCTCAAAATATCATTCTTTGATCTGGATTGATGTTTTGAGGGCTACCTCTTAGGGGGAGTAGCTAGATGTTTCTAATAAAGTAAGTGTTGATAACAAAGAAAGTTCAGTGGATCAAAGCAGCAGCATGCAAGTATGTGCAGTTTGCCATTGATGTAAAAGGGGGAGAGAAATCATGTGAAAATCTCAAGGGGAAAAAGAGTGCAGATGTGTAAAAAGAAAGGGGGATTATCTTTTCTTGATGGTCATTACAAATTTTCACATTATATGTTGCCATCAATGACAAAGGGGGGGAGATTGTTGCAAGTATGTGCCTAATCGGTGTTGTCATTGATGTCAACATATTAGTGTTGTCATTGGTGCCAACTGTGCTCTTGATTTTGATGTTTGTTAGTGTTAGAGATAATGATTAAGTGATCCTAATGTTGAGGATATTGAGAAAATTAGCTCCTCCCGTGGAAATAGTGAGTTGCAGTGGAAACAATGTATTACAAAATATCTTTGTTTACAAAAGAACAGTCCAATAGTTTGCTCTGTATTTCCTATAGAATGAATATCTTTGTCTGTGGATTGGAAGTCACTTAGAGACATGTCTTAAGATGCTATGTTCCAAGTTTGAGCCTCTGATATAAATATTTGAGTAAGTTATGTTCACCAGAGTAAAAGCTACTTTTCTGGGTATTCACTAGTGACAGAGAGATTGTATTCTGCTCTTCATTTCTCTGCATTGAAGCTTCACACTCTGCAGTTCTAGAATTAAGTAGGTAATGATGTTAAGCACCTTCAACTTCAATGGTTCATGATTTGGTGGTCCGCAAGCGATCTTTTCTTTATGACAATGGCTGACAATGTTGGTTAAGTGCTCTAATTTGAAGAATCTTCTTGATAGAATGATTAGAGATTGTGTGGATGTTCCTGGTGATTACAATGTGCTTGTGGATGTCTCATGATCATGTTCCTACCTTTGGATTGGTCCGTGAAGAGAAATTGGATCATGGATGAAGACTGTTCATGGAAGTCTTAGTGTTAACACCTATCTTAGTTGACCTAGTTGTTTTCACTAATTGCGGAGATGCATTGAAGATTGTAGAAGCATGTCGTGGCATGGAAGATTGCATTTGAGTCTTAGCTAAGGCATGGCCTAATCCATATACATCTTTACATCTTTTCCTTAGCTAAATTTATATTAGGTTCAGACCTATTTTATGTATGTTTGTAATGCCAACCTTGGAGATTGTTCCAATGGTTGATGAGTGTAATGCTGACCTTGATGCACATTCCAAGGTTGATGAATTGTATAAAAGCATGTAATGTAGTTGTGAAAAAGGTGTCCTTGTGTAAAA